>VDFB02049217.1:6571771-6724271 GCA_007258455.2 Sequoia sempervirens | reverse complement strand
TTGGTAAGGTTATTGTTACGAAATTTTTGCCTCAGCTCAATTGGTGAAGCCGGCTGAATGTTATTTATCATAAGGTGGAATTGTACTTAATTTCAAATGTTGTTTCACTTTTTTATCATTATGCATTGAGCAACAATTATACATTTAAAAGAGGAAATAGAGTTTAAGAGTGCCATTCAGATGTTCCAGAAATGACAGAAATACAGAATTGAACAAAGGAGCAAAATAGCACTTTAAATGCTTTCTTTTATTTCATAAAAACTCATATTTTACAAGGCTTCATTTGATTTCAACAATCAGAATGATATTACAACATTGCATGTAAATGCATTTTTTTTTCAAATGAAAAGGAAGAATTGAAATCAAAGATCCACACAAGTCGTAGATGTAACTGTTACAATGCATTGCTAACAGCGCATTGCACTACTGAAGATGCAGAAAATAAAACATATAAGTGACGACATAATCATTATTGCCTGATTATCGACGTTTGATGCTGGATGGTGCTCCATTGTCTTCTTGTGCTCCATCGACTTGTAAGAGGAAAGGAGGGGTGTCAGTGGCTCTGATTATGATGTAACCTATACAAGGCACCTACAATAGTACAACCTACTATTAACCATGCATCGAAACAATCAATCAAGTGCAGTACAAAAGAAGTATAGGTAAAGTCACGAAGCTGAGCATTATTTGAAGACCAAGCATGTGGAGGAAAACGGGCTCCCATAAGGGTAGAGCTCGGCATGCTGCCCTATTCATTAAATGGGCTGATTTTAAGGATACATCATCATGTTCATGAAGTGAAATGAAATACAATTGAAGGATTAAAAATAGAGTTATCCATCAAGCAACTAAATCAACTGTACATTCATAACGATCAGGTTATACTTTCTGAAGGCTATAGGTGAACAGTGAATTTAGTTCACTTGAGGGATTCAACTGAGTACATTTACATCGGAGAGAAGATTTTGAAGATTGTTTGTTAAGAAAAACATAAAAATGCATGAAGAGTACCATGTTATAGCTGAGTACGAAATATAGATCAGACACTCAACTGATTAATAAACTATCAATTTCAGCTTGACTGGCGATGCAGTGTATTCAAATGACAAATGGTAGCCAGTTCTAAGTTGACTGATAAGCAAATACAACTTTAAAATTTTCTAGGTGGTTCGTGGTGCTGCAATGTTTCAAGTTAAAATCTCTACAAAGTGTAAATATAGAAAGCAATATCAATGTTGCTATATGGTAAAAGCTGAGAAATTCAGAAGAGAGGTTTTATGTGTGTCAATATTTAGATGATACAGTATCTGAGTATGGAAAACTATTTAGTGAAAAGCTACAGTAAAGACATCTAGTTCATTTTGGATGGGATGGAGCTTCAAACTGGATCATGTATCAGAGTTTAGTGGAGGACAACAATCAAATATGATGTGCATTCAAATTGTTTTAGTGAGTTACAGGTGTCAAGCAAGGCACACATGAACAAAATTGTCAAAATCAGACTATGGAAGCATGAGAGTTCAACATGGCATGCCAATGATGCCTAAAGTATAAACAGTCACAAGAGGAACAGTCACAAGAGGAATCATTTAAAATCAAATTGGTATAGTATTATAATGTCTCAATCTAAATCTGTTCGAGATAGAAGACTGAAGTTGCTATGTTAAGATTAAGGAAAGTCAAAAGACACTACTGTGCATAGAGAATACAAGCATGGAGATCCTTCTCTTCACAATGGAAAAATACATAAGCATGCTCAAGGTATTGCACTATTTTTCCAAGATTTTAAATACCTAGAGAACATTTTCAGAATGTGCATTTGATGTATTTAAAAGGTACTCTGCAGTTCCATGACAAAGACAAATACAGTCACGAGAGGAATTAGATGTTTTTATCAAAAGGAAACAATTATAAATCAAGCTCAGGTTTTATACAACTATCAAGGAGAGCTACAGAGATGCTGAAATAGAATACCAAGTAATATGAGTCAATGTATTAATTACAGAGAAACATACAGATTCTTATTATTCTCACCATGAGTTTTCATTTCTGAAGTGATGCAATGAAGATGCTTTCTTTTGAGAGGTACATAATGCTAAGGAGATTAAATGAATATGCAAATATTCAAGTCATTCTTTTGTTACAAAAGTTTGGAATAGACCACTGGTTCATTTGAGTCGAGCTCATATGAATAAAGCCAAACAAATGGAGTTGCAGCTTGAATCTGAGGTATCCACGATTGGGGTTTCTAATAAACACCCAGGTTTTCATATTTTTCAACTATCTATGATACCCATTTTGGGGTTTTCATTCAAAGTGCAAGAAATGCAAAAATGAAGATAGCCCATATGGGTTTTTACATTAAAGTAGCAGTAGAATGTAAAAGAATGCAATTTCTATGATGAATCGAGCAACAAAAGAAAGGAAACTCAATTTTATTCTATTTTCCATGATACCCACAAGCAGGTACAATCTCAAATATACATACAGAAGAGTTTTTTGTTCTGGGTCGAGCCCAAAACTCAAAGAAAATGCTTTATACAAATCATATCTAGCGCGGCCTGGACAAGGCTAGAAATTCATTGGTAAGGAGAGTTCCTTTTAGTCACTGAAGAATGAAGTATACAGTTGAGTGTTGTCTTACCAATATGTCATTTGGAGAATGTATACAGTCACGGCCAAGAGTTCCAAATAAAGTCTGGAGGGTAAGATTTTGAGCCTTTAAGAGGACTGTCCAGCTCTCAATATGGGTCGAGTTCATAGAGATATAAGTGCGAGCACAAAAAATGCAAGATAAAGAGATATTAGAGTGTGTTAGCCGCGACTATCAAGCCATAAAGAACAAGAGTGAGTAGTTGTGGAACTACGACAGGATGTTTACCTTGTGCATAGAAGCTGAAGATAGAACTGAAGCAAGCTTTCCCACAAAGTTTCCAGATAGCACGAGCTCACAGGTCAGCCAAGCAAACAAAATTCACAAGGAGTGCAAAGAAATCAGAGAATAAACTCGTACAGGTTGCGGCCTTAATGTATTCTTGGCCCTTTGAATGAAGTGAAAGGAACTTCAATACTTCAAAATCAGACTTACCCATTGTAGCTTTGGCTGTCAGTAGGCATAAAATGGATTATCAGATGCATGAGCTCGAGTTTGACACAGTCATGGTGGTGGCGGCAGAGCTTTTCTCCAAAGTAGGAAGTGTGAAATGAAGTGATAATTAGGGTTTGACCCTATTTTCTCATTCCCTAATTTGAACATCATGATGGTCCAGAATATTCGATCAAAGCACATGTTGAATTTCAAATGGAGGCCAAAATTCATAATGTTTTCATTGTGACCTTATTAAAATCTGAGCTAAGGTATATGTGGGGAGGCCAAAAATTGTATGTGCTTAGGTCATAGTAAGGTCTTTAGGACTTATTGTTTTTGCCTTAGTGAAATATGAAGCCTTGGGTATGGTTTAAACAATAATAATATTAATGGATATCTTGTGATCTAAGATTAGGTTTTGATGCCATATGACCTAGTTTCTTTGGTTTAGGGTCATTTACCTTGTTAGGGTTTTATTTTGATTGATTTTAAAGAAATCAATGGGAATTTTGATAAGGAGA
Source organism: Sequoia sempervirens (assembly GCA_007258455.2). Classification (NCBI taxonomy): domain Eukaryota; kingdom Viridiplantae; phylum Streptophyta; class Pinopsida; order Cupressales; family Cupressaceae; genus Sequoia; species Sequoia sempervirens. The sequence continues at coordinate 6,720,659 of VDFB02049217.1, read as the reverse complement.
GAAGAGATATGGTGTGTAATGTTTTATTGATTTTTTGAGAAAATCAAAATATTGTAATGGAGTAATAAGGAGCCTTTCTTTTTTGCAAAATATTTTCAATCTTTAATTGCAAAAAATAGATTAATTGTGCAAATCTGCATCTTGTAAAGCAAAATCATAAAGCGATATTCTATAAATTGCTTTGTGTTTTCTTGCTAGTTTTAGCAGATCTTTTATTGACTTTTCCTCTTGGCCGGATTTGAGACCTATCTTGGAGAGATAAGTTGTTTTTTGAGCTTTTAAAGCAAGATTAGCCTATTTTTAGAGGCTTGACAGTGTGATCATAAAAGCAATGTGCTTTTTTCTACTTTTAGGCAATTTTTTGAGACAGTTGAGGCCTTTTTCCTTGAGATTTTTTCTGATGTATTTGTGTTTTCAAATTGGAATCCTTTTATGTTCTTCTGTTATAGGTTTTGTTTCAGAATTACATGTTTCAAGTTGCATGTTGTATTTTTTTTCCAGATCTTCATGCGAATCAGCAAGGGGAGATGGTGATTATAAAGAGCACACTACTTGATTACGCGGGTGCTGCCGTTATTTATGACCGTGCTATCTGAGTCTTAGAGGGTAAGGTGTAACCTGAGCATAACTCGTAAAGTGGTCCTGGGGAAGGGGGAGAATGGAGGCTTCTCAAGTAGTTCGGGAAAGGTAAAGATCAGAAGTGGCACTTGATTTGACGGGCATGAAGGACATCCCACCTTTCTCGGCTGGAGAAATTCCCCCCAGGCAACACTTTATCTCTCCGCATCTTCCACATCAGCAGGAAGGAGGGACACCTTGATGTATGCCAATTGCCGGAGAGCTCTATCGGACGGAGTGCCGCCTTGCTGTCCAGGCGCGCTCACTCAGAGAGCGGCCTATCCAAATTGAATGAAACTTGCCCTACTCTTCTATAGGCGAGATCATGGAGGAGCATGTTCACATTTCAATCTCTCACGCACGTAAGGTGTCTACTCGGCCAACTTCCGCAGCCTTCGTATCTGCTGCTTGCTCCTTTACCCCTCGTGGTTCAATTGCGGGCACTAGATCCTGAATGGGTCAAACTGAATCTGCACCTGCACCCGGCCCTGGGACTAGATATACTACAATAAGCTCGATGAAGAGCTGCTTCTGCATCTTTCTCTGCAATTGGCTCCACGACCATAGGATCTTAAACTGGTAGCTCTGGCTATGGCCCTACTCTTCTATAGGGAGAATCTAGAATGGGCTATGGCCCTACTCTTCTATAGGCAACTAGAAGGTATGCTTAGGCAGGAGCATTTTATCCCGAATAAGATCGAGATGCACAGTTACGAATCCATTACCTGCACAGACAGAGGTACAAGTTGGGGTAGAGACAGTAGCGGCTAAGGCAGAGGTTAAAGAACCTTATGCTTGTTAGCGTGATTATGATGTTCCAGATCGAGTGCAAGAACCAGGAGCAGAGCAAGTGAAGGCGGGGGCAGCACCATTTTAAGTTCGAGAGCAAGAGCCTGTTGATTCACTCTACCCCGCAGATGTTTCACCCGTTGATTAGATTAACCCATAACCAGCGGAATCACGACCAGCGGCTAAGGTAGCAGGACCCAGTGAAGCAATTGAACCAGAAGCAACAGAGCGAGTAGCCCGGGTTGATCCAGCAACAGCTTACCGAGTTTATCCATAATTAGCAACAGAGTTGGTTTATATTCTTAATCCATAACCATCAGCGGAGACTCAAGAGGCAGAGAAAGACCGGGGTTATTAAGCAGCAATGGAAGCATCTGAGCCAATTGCGGAGACAGTTCGAAAGCCGGGAATCAGATCCTTTAGGTGCAGATATTAGTATCGGACCCGAGCCTTACGCTGTTGGGTGTGCAATCCTATTAAGAGCACAAGGATAGTCGAGCGTAACCCAGACCCTATCATAGGCGGAGGCCGCGGTTTGTTCCCCAGCCCCAGATAGAGTTATTTCATATCCAGATTAATAACCAATGCGAATGGACCTTTATGCACTTAGGTTCCATAACCCTTAGTTATATATCCTTAAAGCGCAGATTCTGTTGTACCTGCGAAACAGCTTAGCCCTCCACCTCTGCAGGGGAGATGTGTTGTTCGTCGATAGAGAGATGGCACCAGTAAGACTATGTGCTTTTCCTGTGTGCTTGGGATCCCTTGCAAAAATTGAGAGCTCGAGAAGTAAATACATGACCCGCAAACCCGGTTTAACAAGGGGTTTATCCTATTACCTTTATTCTCGCAAATGACAGCCCTGGTATTTTGCCCGCTGGTGAAAACTACCATACCCGATCAGGTTACCGCCCCCTACTATTTTAAGGGCCCATAGAATAGTAGGGGCTTGGCGGTTCAATCATAGCTATTATTTATAGCTGCTGGTTCGGGGAGATCTCCTCTACCATCCTGAACCCCCTATCGGAAGTTAGGGTTGGGAGCTCGGGTGGGTGTTTGATCGGTTGATAACATGGTAGTTATAGTTCCCGATGAACCGAGGCCCCCTACCATTTTATAGGACGTATAGAATCTGGTGTTTTCCCAGCCGAATTGGGCATTAGCTGCCAGATTATGTACGTAACATGCCCCCCCATTATAGTTCTCTCCTCCTCCCACCCACCCCGAGGGCGGGTGGTTCTTATCTCCAATTCAAGAGACGGCCCTAAAATTCTATGGCCGTCTCAACGCCCCCTAAAATTCTATGGCCGTCTCTTCATTCGTACGCAACCTCACATGGAATGTGGGAATAACCACTTTATCCATTACTATCCTGTTATCTACGTAACCAAATTACAAAACTAAAAATTGGTTAATGTTGGATGGAATTATGAAGGATGAGAAATTGACCCCCTTGCGTGCTTCGCACCCACCCAGCCCCCCCATTCCCTTAGAATAGTAGGGCGAATGGGATGGTGGGGTTGGACTGACCCAGCCCTGCCGACCATACTCGCCCAGAGGTGGGTGGGTGGCCCTTAAAATAGTAGGGGGGTTGGCCTCCCACCCTCTCACCCCAACAATAATCGTCTCGCCCAACTACCTGCTCTCCGTCCTGCCCTTCGGGACCCCCCCATTCCCCTACTATTCTAATGGCCAATATGGTCGGCTGCCGAAGGCATGCCCGGGAACCTTATAGTCCCACCCAACCCTGGCAATAGGGGTGGCCTCCCACCCTCTCACCCCTATATCCTCCCACCCCCCCCGGTGGGGTTTGTGGTGGGGTTTGTGGGGGTGTGTTCAAGCGGGAGAAAGAAAGAGTTTAGCGAGAAACATCCTATCGGTTACCCGGCTTCATTGGTTACCCGGCTTCATTGCCACAACTATCATCCACCCACCCACCCCGGGAAGGAAAGCACCCCCTGTTCGGCTCCCTCCCTTTTAGAATCTCAGTGGGGCTCACCCGGCAAGACCTGAACGAGGAGATCTCCCCACCCGGACCAGCGCTCTAGATAGGAAGTTAGGGCCCAGGCAAGATATTAAAGAATACGGCCCTACTATTCTATGGCCTCTCCATCCATTTAAAGATTATGGTTTGGCTGTTAGTTGGATGCTAACTAGAATGAGGGCGTTCAACCGGCTCCATCAGTAACTACTATAATAAGGAGGGCAGCTGGACCGAGGGTGGGTGTATTAGCTGGCGATCCAAATTAGTTTATGAGAAAAGTTAGTAACGAGTTAACGAGAAGGAAATGGGAGGAGTTCTCACAACTATAGTTTAGTTGCTGCTCTACCGGTCTTACCATCCAGGGTCTAACGAAGGTTACGGGGTGCCTCCCTCGATAATGAAGCGCCCACCGGGGGGGGCTTTCTCACCCTATTGCCTATACCCACCCGACCCTTCGGTGAAGACCTAAGGCCTGCCTTCGGCAGCCCCCCCCCATTCCCCTACTATTCTAATGGCCAATATGGTCGGCTGCCGAAGGCATGCCAACGGCTGCCGAAGGCAGGCCTTATGGTCGGTCCTCTCACCCCCCCATATAGTTGTTCCAATATGGTTCCCCGGTGCCGAAGGCTGTCTTGGGTGGGAGGCCCCCTCTGATCTCCCCCCACCCACCCCTTCGATGAACCCATTCGTCCCTGCCTTTCATCGGCAGCCGACCATATTGGCCATAGGTCCCGAAGGGCTGGTGGGGTTGGTGTGGTTGGCTGTTCCCGAGCTAGCAAATACAGGACGACCCACCCTAGCTACACCCCCGGAGGAGAATTCTAGTTGAGGCATCCCGGATGGATAGCTCAAGACCGTTGGATCGAGTGAATGAACTATAGCGGCGGGATGGGGACCTAACTATAGTTGCTGCTCCGGAAGCCTAACTAACTATAGTTGCTGCTCTAGAATTCAATTACTGAACTGGTCTCCCGCTAGTTGATTAGTTTACCCTCCCCTCCTTTGCTCCCTCCTTTGTTAAGGAGTTCAACCCTGCTTGAGGAAAGGAGTTCAACCCTGCTTTTAGAGAGAGCCCCATCTCGTTCGTACCACTAACCCTGCAGGAGTTCAACCCGGAAAACGCCCTTGCGTGCTTCGCACCCACCCAGCCCGAAGGGACTGACCCAGGGGGGGTGGGAGGCTATAGAGCGTGCAGGACCGACCATACTCGCCCCCCCCCATTCTATTTCTAGCCGAGGGGTCGGTCCTGCCCTTAGAATAGTAGGGCCCACCGGCCCATTCGCCCGGCAGGTCGGTCCTGCACGAAGGGCAGGGGCATCCGATAGCGAGAAAGCTGGACAGTACTCAACTGCCCAATAATATAAAAGGGGCACCGGACAGTACTCCCTTAGAATAGTAGGGAAACGGAGCCGGCTAGCGGAGATCAAGAGGCAATATGAGTATAACCAAAACCAAGAAGAGTTGGCTTATCGAGCCTATCTTCATGATCAGGAGCTGGAGACCCAAAGAGCACAGTTTGAGGAGGATTTAAAGAGAGAGGCAACCGCACAGACAAATCTTTTGCTTGCTCGGTGTCAAAGGTTGGAAGCCCAAACAGCTCTTGTCAGTTCTGAACATCCTATTCAAGAAGAGGTTCATAAATTCAAATTTCCAAGTTTTATGAAAAATGAGCCTCCTATCATATCGAAAGTCAAAATCCCAAGTTTTAGGAAAAATAGTGCTTTTAGCTCCCCAAATCAACCTCCTAATCTTGAAATATTGAATTTTCAAAACCACCATCCCTTGCAAGTCGAGGGAAATGACTACAGTCAACCTGTCAGCATTCGCGACTAGTCCATTAGGAAGCAACCTCCTTTCCTCTAGGAAACTCCAAAAATCCCACAAGTTTCCCAGCTAGATAATTCTAATTGTCCTGTCACTATTGAGGACAGACCTATTGACTCAGAAAATGACTCATCATTCACCATGAAGGAAGAAGCTAGAAGAATAAATTTACTGCATAAATCTATGGAGGAATATCGGTTAGAACAACAAAATATTGAACGAGAGAAGTCTTCTACTGATGAGTCCTTTCATGTTTTCACTAATGAGTTGCCTTGTTTTGTGGAGGATGGAGACAACTTTTCAAAGGATCAACAACATACCAAGTAGGAAGTTTCTACTGATTACTCCATTTTTTCAGTGGAACCAAAGAATTTCGCATGTATGGAGAAGACTGGTTCATTGGAGCAACAAAATATCGATGGTCATTTTGAAGTCTCTAGTTGGGACAGCGTTAAAAAAGACCCAGAGCATCATGAGCCATTGCTACAGGAGGTAGAGGAGGCCCTGTTTGAAGAACAACATATTCTAGATCAAAGAACAAGTGGCAGTTCTCAAGTCTTGCTTGATTTTTTCAATGGATTACCGTTCTTTGTGGATAATGAAGTAAGCACCCCTCAAATTACACTTGTACCAGCTCTAGAGTAACGGGAAGAAGTTCAAAGTTCTGATGTTTCAATACCTCAGAAGAGTTGCAGTGATGAAGAAAATAGTCCTCTTCCACAAAAAATTGAAAGTGAGAGGGAGGATGACACGTTTTGGGATGATCTTGAGGATTTTGTTTCAAATTTAGATACCAAACACTCATCTTTTGAAGGAGAAGGTTTGGGGAAACAACTTGAGGAGACAACAAGGGTTGTCCAAACTCGAGGTGGGGAGAGCATGGCTATCGAATGTCAGAACCCCGATGAACCTAGTGCAATGGCTCAAAAAAAACAAATTCAAGCTAAGCTAAAGCCTGACACTGTTGTCTAAGGTAGGGGTCATGATGGTTTTCCAATTTTTCAATAAAGTAGTCAAGAGGACACCTCAAAGCCTATTATGCATACAAGAGATAATGATGGGACCCACGAGAACCTGTACGCTAATATAATTGATGAGTTTTGCACAAGGTTGGGTGATATGTTTTCAAATGATCCTCATCAGAAAGATGAGATTGAAGTAGTAGGTAACCAACAAAGAACCAGAGGTGCAAGTTATGGTTTCACCCTTTCGAGAGGCCGCCCCATCAGACATCTAGCTAGGGATGTTGGCAAGATCCAGCGGATTTCTAGTGCACCTAAGGATGAGGTGGCAGTCGAGGGGCAGAAAATCCCACTTATTCAGTCTAGGAAAACTAGAGGTATGCTTGATCAGCTTCACATGATCTGCATCTTTGATTGTTATTTACAAGTTGCAGCACAACAATGTGTGAGAAGTATCCTCATTTTCCACCTCTTAGTACAAATTTGTGAGCATGCAAAGTATCCTCGATTGACTAGGAGAGGAAGTTATTTTTCAAAACCTATAAATGGTTTTGTTTGAGTAAATTTTCGACTAGTTAGTATAGGTTAGTAGAGTAGTGCAAATAAGTGTGTTTCGCACATTTAATTTTAGTAGTTTTTCTTTCTCTAAGCGTTGTTGTGCATTGTTCTATTGGCCATCAGGGCCTATTAGTTTTCTTTCAATTTTTGTTTTGTTTTGTTGCTATTGTTTGGAGTGTTGTTGTTTAGGTTTCTAAGTTTCAAGAAGGGACAGAATTGACTCTGCACCCAATGAATTGTTTAAAGGCCATTGATCCATGCTTAGCAGGCAAGCATATAGCAGAAATCGCCAAAATGTTACCAAATTTTTGCCTCAGCTCAATTGGTGAAGTCGGTTGAATGTTATTTATCATAACGTGGAATTGCACTTAATTTCAAATGTTGTTTCACATTTATATCATTATGCATTGAGTAACAGTTATACATTTAAAAGAGGAAATAGAGTTTCAGAGTGCCATTCAGATGTTCCAAAAATGGCAGAAATACATAATTGAACAAAGGAGCAAAATAACACTTTAAATGCTTTCTTTTATTTCATAAAAAACTCATATTTTACAAGGCTTCATTTGATTTCAACAATCAGAATGATATTACAACATTGCATGTAAATGCATTTTTTTTTTCAAATGAAAAGGAAGAATTGAAATCAAAGATCCACACAAGTCGTGGATGTAACTGTTACAATGCATTGCTAATAGCACATTACACTACTGAAGACGTAGAAAATAAAACATATAAGTGACAGCATAATCATCATTTCCTGATTATTGATGTTTGATGTTGGATGGTGCTCCGTTGTCTTCTTGTGCTTTGTCAACCTGTAAGAGGAAAGGAGGGGTGTCAGTGGCTCCGATTATGATGTAACCTATACGAGGCACCTACAACAGTATAGCCTACTATTAACCATGCATCGAAACAATCAATCAAGTGTAGTACGAAAGAAATATAGGTAAAGTCACAAAGTTGAGCATTATTCAAAGACCAAGCATGTGGAGGAAAACAGGCTCCCATAAGGGTAGAGCTCGGCATGCTGCCCTATTCATTAAATGGGCTGATTTTAAGGATACATCATCATGTTCATGAAGTGAAATGAAATACAACTAAAGGAGTAAAAACAGAGTTATCCATGAAGTAACTAAATCAACTGTACATTCATAATGATCAGGTTATACTTTGTGAAGGCTACAGGTGAACAGTGAATTTAGTTCACTTGAGGGATTCAACTGAGTACATTTACATCAGAGAGAAAATTTTGAAGACTGTTTGTTAAGAAAAACATAAAAATGCATGAAGGGTACCATGTTACAGCTGAGTACGAAATATAGATCAGACAATCAATTGATTAATAAATTATCAATTTTAGCTTGATTGGTGATGCAGTGTATTCAAATGACAAATGCTAGCCAGTTCTAAGTTGACCGATAAGTTGAAAATCTACAGTAAAGACATCCAATTCATTTTGGATGGGATGGAGCTTCAAACCAGATCATGTATCAGAGTTTAGTGGAGGACAGCAATCGAATATGATGTGCATTCAAATTGTTTTAGTGAGTTACAGGTGTCAAGCAAGTCACACATGAACAAAATTGTCAAAATCATACTATGGAAGCATGAGAGTTCAACATGGCATGCCAATGATGCCTAAAGTATAAACAGCCACAAGAGGAATCTTTTAAAATTAGATGTGTATAGTATTATAATGTTTCAATCTAAATCTATTCGAGGTAGAAGACTGAAGTTGCTATGTTAAGATTAAGGAAAGTCAAAAGACACTGTTGTGCGTACAGAATACAAGCACAAAGATCCTTCTCTTCACAATGGACAAATACAAAAGCATGCTCAAGGTATTGCATTATTTTTCCAAGATTTTAAATACCTAGAGAACATTTTCAGAATGTGCATTTGATGTATTTAAAAGGTAGTCTACAGTTCCATGACAAAGACAAATATAGTCACGAGAGGAATCAAATGTTTTTATCAAAAGGAAACAATCATAAATCAAGCTCAGGTTTTATACAGCTATCAAGGAGAGCTACAGAGATGGCGAAACAGAATACCGAGTAATATATGTCAATGAATTAATTACAGAGAAACATACAGATTCTTATTATTTTCACCATGAGTTTTCATTTCTGAAGTGATGCAATGAAGATGCTTTCTTTTGAGAGGTCCAGAATGCCAAGGAGATTAAATGAATATGCAAATATTCAAGTCATTCTTTTGCTACAGAAGTTCGGAATAGACCACTGGTTCATTTGGGTTGATCTCATATGAATAAGGCCAAACAAATGGAGTTGCAACTTGAATCTAAGGTATCCACGATTGGGGTTTCTAATAAACACCCAGGTTTTCATATTTTTCAACTATCTATGATACCCATTTTGGGGTTTGCATTCAAAGTGCAAGAAATGCAAAAATGAAGATAGCCCATATGGGTTTTTACATTAAAGTAGCAGTAGAATGTAAAAGAATGCAATTTATGTGATGAATCGAGCAACAGAAGAAAGGAAACTCAGTTTTATTCTATTTTCCATGATACCCACAAGTAGGTACAATCTCAAATATACATACAGAAGAGTTTTTTGTTCTAGGTCAAGCCCAAAACTCAAAGAAAATGCTTTATACAAATCATATCTGGCACGGCCTGGACAAGGCTAGAAATTCATTGGTAAGGAGAGTTCCTTTTAGTCACTGAAGAATGAAGTATACAGTTGAGTGTTGTCTTACCAATATGTCATTTGGAGAATGTATACAGTCACGGCCAAGAGTTCCAAATAAAGTCCGGAGGGTAAGATTTTGAGCCTTTAAGAGGACTTTCTAGCTCTCAATATGGGTCGAGTTCACAGAGATATAAGTGCAAGCACAAAAAATGCAACATAAAGAGATATTAGAGTGTGTTAGCCGTAGCTATCAAGCCATAAAGAACAAGAGTGAGTAGTTGTGGAACTATGACAGGATGTTTACCTTGTGCATAGAAGTTGAAGATAGAACTAAAGCAAGCTTTCCCACAAAGTTTCCAGATAGCACGAGCTCACAAGTCGGCCAAGCAAACAAAATTCACAAGGAGTGCAAAGAAATCAGAGAATAAACTTGTACAGGTTGCAGCCTTAATGTATTCTTGGTCCTTTGAATAAAGTGAAAGGAACTTTAATACTTCAAAATCAGACTTACCCATTGTAGCTTTGACTGTCAGTAGGCATAAAATGGATTATCAAATGCATGAGCTCGAGTTTGACACAGTCATGGTGGCAGCGGCAGAGCTTTTCTCCAAAGTAGGAAGTGTGAAATGAAGTGATAATTAGGGTTTGACCCTATTTTCTCATTCCCTAATTTGAACATCATGATGGTCCAGAATATTCGATCAAAGCACATGTTGAATTTCAAATGGAGGCCGAAATTCATAATGTTTTCATTATGACCTTATTAAAATCTGAGCTAAGTATATGTGGGGAGGCCAAAAATTGTATGTGCTTAGGTCATAGTAAAGTCTTTAGGACTTATTGTTTTTTCCTTAGTGAAATATGAAGCCTTGGGTATGGTTTAAACAATAATAATATTAATGGATATCTTGTGATCTAAGATTAGGTTTTGATGCCATATGACCTAGTTTCTTTGGTTTAGGGTCATTTACCTTGTTAGGGTTTTATTTTGATTGATTTTAAAGAAATCAATGAGAATTTTGATAAGGAGAGAAGAGATATGGTGTGTAATGTTTTATTGATTTTTTGAGAAAATCAAAATATTGTAATGGAGTAATAAGGAGCCTTTCTTTTTTGCAAAAGATTTTCAGTTTTTAATTGCAAAAAATAGATTAATTGTGCAAATCTGCATCTTGTAAAGCAGAATCATAAAGCGATATTCTATAAATTGCTTTGTGTTTTCTTGCTATTTTTAGCAGATCTTTTATTGAATTTTCCTCTTGGCCGGATTTGAGACCTATCTTGGAGAGATAAGTTGTTTTTTGAGCTTTTAAAGCAAGATTAGCCTATTTTTAGAGGCTTGACAGTGTGATCATAAAAGCAATGTGCTTTTTTCTGCTTTTAGGTAGTTTTTTGAGACAGTTGAGGCCTTTTTCCTTGAGCTTTTTTTTGAGCTCAGATTAGGGTTTCTTGAGAGTTCTTTCAAAGACTTAAGTCTTTTCAGTTCTCCTCTCTCAGTAGTTCAGATTAGAGTTTCTTGCTCATACACATTTTTGAGCTTGTAAACCTTTTGGTACTCAGTTTTGGCAGATTGACACTCTTTCAGTTTTAATAGAGCAGGAGATTTCTCCTTCTTATTTTCTATCTCAAATTTTGTAATGGCAATCTGATGTATTTGTGTTTTCAAATTGGAATCCTTTATATCTTGCTATTATAGGTTGTGTTTCAGAATTACATGTTTTAGGTTGCATGTTGTATTTGTTTTCCAGATCTTCATGGAAATCACTGATGGGATATGTGCCAATAAGATTGTGAGGATTACTATAATAGAGAAGTTGTTGTGAGTGGTTAGGTTTGAATTCTTATAAGTTTGGTGAATCATCTGTTAGAAATAAGTTTTTACATTTAGTCATCATTTATCCCTTTCCTTAGAGGTTTAAATAGAATTCATCATTCAGAGAACCAACTCACTCTGGAGATTCCTCCTTCGCTCAGATCACCCACGTCTGAAGGAGGTTTCCATGTTTCAGTAGATTGCTGAATATTGCATTCAACAGGGTGAAAATCTATTGACAACAGTTATACCTTAATGGTTGTTCATGCTCTGCTTCAAAACACCCTTTTCGGTATAGGCAGGCAGGACGCTAGTAAAAATTTTGGAGTTCAGCCTTACTCCTACCGATTGCATTTGCTTGAAAGCTTCTTTAGCCCTTTCAATAAACCCATTTCTTGAGCATATCCTACAATTAATGTATTCCATGAAACCACAAGTCCTTGAGGTCTTCTGTCAAACCATTCACGTGCCCTGTCCATGCTGCCACTTTTTGCAGACCATATTCTATCAAACAAACTATTGTGCCTTGAATAAGCTTCTGCATTTCGTATCCATGTCTACTAATGCATTCTATCAAATATATCCATACCTTGTCTTCAAAAAATGGAAATCTCCCAATTTGGCGTAGGAAGAGAGGACGCTGAAAAAAAATAGGGGTTGCGAATTTTGGCTTTACACCTACTGTTTCATTTGCTCGAAAGTTTTAAACACTCTTTAATGAATCCATTCTGTGCATATCCTACAATCATTACTTTCCAGGGACCACATGTCTTTGAGGAATTTTGTCAAATAGTTCACACGCCTTGTCAATGCGACCACATTCTTTATACTTATCTGCTAGGACAGTCGAAACTACAACACATTGGAAATCAATATAAGCATTGTTGTGATATTTATTTATGCTTCCAAATGCCTATACATCTTGTGTACACATTGCAAATTTTCACTTTTCATGTAAAACATATGTGAGCAACTACGTACCCCACAAGTTTACAAACCTTCGCATTTAAGCACATTTGGTCAAATGCGACAAGATTACAATCATGGGGATTTGGAATGCAGCCAAACCTAGACAACTATTTTGTGAGCACAAGGTTTAGGAGCATAATCCTTTCAAAATTTATCCCAAATTAATTAAAAATGTATAAAATCCATGGCATAGATTTGATGCTAGTCTTATCCTATCACTAATTCATTTTATGTTAGTTTTGTGGAAGTGCAATAAGATGTCTAAAATGCTAATGGAACTAAATAATATATTGATGCATGAGTGATTAATTTTCTAAAATATCAATTTATCTAATAAGAATAAATACTCTTAATCTCTAAATAGATTCATGAATAACATAATTTACACTTTGAGAGATTGATAATTTATGACTTATAAGTATAAGATCAAATTTGTTATTTTAAGATTGGTATTTGATGGTATGATAAAGATTAGTAATCAATAGTTGATTATACTTATTAATAGAGGGTATTGAATAGTTATGCTAGATAACATGTATCAAGCACTATACAGAATTGGAATTGTAAATCTATAGTTTGAGCAGTTTCTATTTTAATTTCATGGATACTACTGATAAATCTAAGTTTGGTGTTATAACCTTAATGTGTTTGGTAAATTTTTGGTTGTATTCGCTACTAGGGATAAGTGTTCCCACAATATGTATAGTATTAATGCTTGTAAAGATACAAGTCATATATTAAGGATGCCTTTTATTAAAAGTAATATGTTGTTCTATTGGGACTATCTACTCCTTTATGTATATTGAACATTATCTTCTAGTAATGTATACAATTATTGTTATCATTAATTATAAATAAGTTGTGCTACTATGTTAACTAATGATATAAGAGTGAATGGTGTATTTGCATTGTATTGAAATAGAGTTACATTTAGATGATGGTTATGTTATGAAGAGTGTGTAATCTTAAATCAAGCTTTAACAATGGGTAAATTATAAAAAGTTACTCATCAAAGGTGTGGTGATAGGAGAGATCCCACTCTGACTCTTTTCTATCACTTCACCTTATAGCGAGAGGAGTCCCAATAGATTAACCATAAATGGCCATTTCATCTCTACAACCTATGTTCCACCTATATTATTGTTATCAAATGGAATTACTAAGAGAGATTTGGGGTGCACATTCATTGTTGAGAATTTTTCTTTTTCTCATGAGACCATAGTAATGTGTGGCTAAATTTGTGGTGTAGGGTTGACTTAAGTATTCTTGCTGATGGAATTTTAGTTATGTGATACAACCATATATTTTAGTTATGTTTTCTTGAATGATGCAAAAGTTTAGTTTGTAAAACTAAGAGTAATGTTAAGGCTATAAAAGTGATGAAATGAATATCTAGTTGATTGAATAATCATATTTAATGAAAGTGGAATTTAGTTCATTCTAGATGTTTTGTTTAAAACCTTTGGGTGATTTTTGTGTTGTACTAGCAATACTTAAGATTTAGTTATTGGTTTGTTACCTTGTGGCATTGTGTGTGCCAATATAAGTATTAATGTCTATGCTCCATTTTCCACTAGTGTACCCTTATTTAAGTATTTGACCCTCGGCCTCACCTAAGTGGGTGGCAGCCGTTTGTGAAACTGTCTGGGGTAATGGACCCTAGAAAGGGTTGCATACCCACTTTTATAGTACACGTTTTATATGGAACACATGATACCCTTGAATGGAGGATTGAACCTTAGTATAATTTAGTGTAATTGTGTTGTAAGTATGAATGAGGTTGAGTCATTTGTTGAACCCTAGTGGATATACCCCATGTGGGTGAGTCAAATGAGTTGAAGAAACTCAAGTGTCGAACTATGATTCCTCTGCGAATTATATACGTAGGCAAGGGCGTCATAGACGGGCCCCCGAGGAATTAGGTCTACCCCTAGGCTTGTCCTCTTATTAAATATTTAAAGGTACTATTGATATATATTTTAATTGCACAACTTGTGACTTGAATTAAGTCTGTAATTATTGATGAGTTAGTAGATCTAATCCAACCTACCTTGGTGATGTGGATTCCATATCTCCATTTGAAACTTGACCATTTTTTTCAACTCAATGGTGTTGATAGTTGAGGTCCTTATAAATTATTGGTCTAATGTTTGCTGGGATTTCATGAAGTACATGTGTTGGAAGCAGTGTTTGGGAATTATGTTAGTGTTTGTGGTCAAAATTTGAAATTTGTGTTTTGTCCTTAATTGTATTTTAGTGTGAAATTTTCTTGGGCATTACACTAAGTATGTAAAGTACTTCATTTCAAAATTTTCAAGTCAATTGTATGTGCTTGAAGCTTATCTTTTGCTACAACGACATTTGTTTCATAGGTTTTTGGAATTGTGATGCATGTTTCTTTTTCCCATATATGATGCATCACATTTACATAGCCTAAGTTATTTTTTCTTTAGTTTATGTTTTGTTTTGGTTCTAGTGTTTTTGTACCAAAAACACTACCAATCAAATGGATTAGTTTTTACTTTTGTCCAATAATAAATTGGAAGCTCACATGGCTTTAGAATTTGTTAATTTTTAGGATAAAAATAAGTATTGATAGTTAAATATATTGATCAAATATCTAACTATTATTTTCACTCTATGGTTGATAGGCATGATAAATTGTTGTCCACATAAATTTCAATGTCATTTCCTTTTACAGGCTTAATACTTCTACTTAATGCATTGTAGTATATGTTTGTGATCTTTGTCTTTGAACTAGTTTTGAAGCTGATCATAGATAGAGAAATTGAAATTACACAGGAATTTGCACCTGTGACAATGTGCGCTAATGTGGAAGTAGAGATAAGCATTGAAAAGTTCAAGTAACATGTGAGTAAAATTTTAATTATTTCGTCTTATATATTAATTTTTAAATGTTCCCTGAATCATGTGAAGTATGTACATTAATATTAGACCTACAATGAAAAATGCAGTGTCTTTTTCCATTTTTTTCTCATTTAGTTTTCTTTTACTTCTTACAAGATTATGGATATAGTATTACAAATCTATAGTCTATCTAATAAGGCTTTGTAGCTTTTTTGAATGCATGGATTCAGTATCAGATTACAATTCAACTTTATTTGGGATCATATCCCATGATTTGAACATAATTCATATTTATTATGTGTTATGGACATATCCTTGTTAGGTGTTCTCTAATGAAGTTGATGTTGCTAGTTTTGCAGTTATAGTTATAACAGTGCTATATGCTATGGGAGATATTCCTCCTACTCACATGAATCTGGCCATTGATGTTGCTTCTTCAAATGTTGGAAAATTGAATCTCAAATAGGTAGCTAGAATTATGAGCATCTAAATCCTATTTGCTTCAAGTAATTTTTTATTCTGCTAGCTACATTTGTTGATTTCCTTATAGTAGTAAGCTATTGCTTCTATTATCAAGGAACCTGTCAATCTTAATAGTAAATAAAATCTATGTAAGCATGTATTCCAGTTTCGAATCAGACATGTCAACTACTATGAGCAATGCAACTTACCCATCAAAGATATCCATAGTGATTTCTTGAACATGTGCATGATGTCCATGGAACAAGAAATAGATAGAGCATTAGGTATATCTTGAATAGGTAGACATTTTTTAATGAATTTTCCTATTTCATAGACATACAATTAATTTGGATTGAATAGAAAATTTGGAAAAAAATATAAATTATAATACAACACTCTAAAACATATAGGAACTTACAAATGCCTCGTTTCTCACTTCCAACAGGATAGACATAAACCATCTCAATAGGCACAAATTTTACCCTCTTCAAAAAATCACAACAAACGACTAAACAACACAAACAGACACAAACAACCTGAGCAAATGAACAAACAACACAAATAATACTTTGCTCGATAGACTTAAAACTTCCATAGAAAATAATACAAACAATTCTCATTTTCATCCAATAGATTCAAGTGCAGCTGGCGTGCATGCATGTAGAGAAACAATTACTTCAATTCTTAATCATGGTCAATAGACAAACCGAGATTAATGAATTGTTGTGTTAAGTCTTTAACTCAACAACAGACACTAACCCATAAAAGCAGTCAAGGATAGTGAAGAATAGACCTTAACACATAAAATGCACACAACAACAAACAATAGACATTAACCCATAACATGAAAATATGTAAAAAACTATAAAATGACACCGTAAAAGACATACGAACTTACAAATAACTTATTTTTCACTCCCAATACGATAGACATAAAATCTCTCAATAGATATAGATTTAATGATTTTATACCCAAACATTTTCCACTTACTTAGACTTGATTTTCATTTTCATTTAATAAATTCAAGTGCAATTGGCATGCATGCGTGCATAGAAAATATTAGTTCCATTCTTAATCATGAGCAACACAAAAGTCAACACTAATGAATTATGGTGTTAAGTCTTTAACTGAACAACATAGACTAACCCATTTATGCACTCATTAAATGATAGTGTAAAAGATATAGTAATTTACAAATGCCTCCTTTTTAGCTTTCAATAAACACAAATCTCCTATTTTTAATATTTTTTTTCTTCACTATTGTTGAATGTTTTTATGGCTTAGAAAAGATGCAAATTCTTCTTCTCCCAAAAAAAGATGCAAATTCACTCCATCCCAATCGGTTACCAATTCTATTTTTCTTTTTCTGTGGTGCTATTATGTAGCCAGAACACCATTTTAACCATTGTTTCCAATGTTTCGCCATTAAATCTTCAGGATTTTTACAATCCAATATCCCTTGCAAATCTAAAAATTCTTTTACATTTTTTTTGATTAAAGGGGTTGATGCTCTTGATTCTAATAAATCCTTCACATAGGATCCCTTCATGGATCTTATTTGTTGCCAAATCTTATGAAAAACATATGCTTGAGAAATATGTTTTGTATCTTTTTTTATAGTTGGGTTGACAATTCTATTTCTATTGAATAGTTTTTTTATTGGACTGGATTCTATTGCTTCTAGTCTCTATCATTATCAGCAAAGAAGATGGCATTAATGAATTATGGTGTTAAGTCTTCTAGTCAAGAACAAAGACCAATCCATAAAAGTACTCAAGGATAGGGAAGAATAGACATTAACCCATAAAATGTGTAGATCAACAAATAATAGACATTAAGCCATAAAATGTAGAGATTTAAAAAACTATAGAATGACATTGTGAAAGATATGGGAACTTATAAGTGGGTCATTTTTCGTTTCCAATATGATAGACATAATCCTTCTCAATAGACACAAATTTCACTCTCTAAATTTTTTTTACACTTTTGGAATGGTTTAATCTCTATTGTTCCTTATTGATCACTGTTCTTATGGATTAATCTATGTTTTTGCAATTTCGTCATTGGATTTTGATATTTTGGTCATCGTTTTGTATTTTTCCGATCCAAATTAATTGTGTATTCATGAAAGAGTGATAGACATTGAATGTTGTCAACCTATTCAAGATATGTCTAATTTACCATGGATGTTTTGATGCATGTGCATCATGCATGTAATCGCAAATAATGCTTAGCTTGGCCTACACTTCAGTCTACTCACAATAAATGAAAGTGCAAATAGTTAATGCAAATGTACTGCTTAAAATGTCATGCGACACCAGAAACAGTGGGTACGAAGACATGACTATACCAAAAAACTCATGAAATATTTCCAATAGCAAAGTTCGTTACAATAATTAAATAAATAAATTACAAAATGACAAAAGCATGATGAAAAAAAACAACCAATGAGAAAATTGCAAAAAAAATCAATAATTTGCTTTTAATAAATTAATTCCCAAAACACCAGCATTTATATATATATTACCAACACGATTTCTGATGCACCATTTTAATAGGCAACATTCAGCCGAAAATGTTTTGTTGCTTTACACGTGTTTTCATTTCAAATGTTTATGTGAATAGGTGGCATTGTTCATAGTATTTCACATGCCTTCTCTAAAACTAGTGGTAAACTTGAGCATTGGAAATTGGAATGCATTGTTATACATATTTTCTATTTATTATTAAGATTTATAGGTGCCTTGTTCTTTTTAGGTGGCGGTTGTTACTCATACCAGTTGTTGCATACATGAGTACATAGCAGATAAAGTTTATAATGTGCTATGGTCTAAATTTTTAAGTTCACTCTTTTTTATTCCTATTTCATATAATCACAGCCTATTGTTCTTACAAGAAAATTATTCTAGTTAAACATAGAAAATCTACTAAATTACAATTATAGTCATGTATCAAGCCTGTTTTCTCGTGCTATTCCTTGCAACTATATTCTTTTTTCATTTTTGGCTTATCCTACTCTGTGATTTATCCACTATTGTTATGTTCTACTTCTATATTATTATAGTGTCATTTAAGAAAGATATTTTGTACAGTTGGTAATTGGATATTTCAATGAATAGTTCACTTATATTTGTAGTTATAGATAAAAGCACTTGATCATTTGCTTCCAATTGTTTGTAATGGAACCTATTTCATTATAGGAATCAAATGTGATAAAGAAGAAACCTTTGGCAGGATGGCGTTCATGGTCAAAAAGTAGAGACTATAGAAATTGGCGAGCTTCACAAAATTGGAAACCTTTGTGGTTATCTAGGCATCAATCTTGGTCACTACTACTCTGTTTGAGTAACTAGTAATTAGTCACCAAATTCTGTATTAGCGTGCTATGCTTATGTTTTAAGTTGCATCAAGTAAAACTATTATTTTGTAAATGCAATTTTAATGCAATAATTTGGTAAAGCATAGTTTCCATGGACCTTGAAAAACTATTGCTAATTAGATGTTCAAACAGTAGAATTGGCTTGGACAGTGCAAGGTTGTTGCTCCTTAGGAGTTGAGAGAACAAAATTTTCTTGCATATTTCATTTCACAGTTTCCCTTCCCATAGGACATAGACATGGGATAATATTCTTTTGTTCTTCGATGTTGCACATTGTCCATTGGCTTTTTGGACCAAATAGATAAAGCATAATATCCTTCTATCTAGTAAAGTTTCTACTCTCTGTAGATTGATAGTGTAGAATTTGCTTAGAAGTTCCAAGATTGCAACTACATTAATACATATATGTATATATATACATATTTATATGTATATGTATGTACATGTCTATGTATATGTATATACATATGTCTATGTGTACACATATATGTATCTAGATTGAAACCATACATGGAGTTGAAAAATATAACAAGATTACTAGCATAATTGATCAATTTATTTGCTTATTCTTAGTTATCTTGCTTTTGTTGAATTCATTAGTCATTGCTCAGTTAATTTAGTTTCTTTTTTGTAGATTGTACACTACATAGGATTTCCAATTATGTGATATATTATGCTGCATTTTACATTGTTTTTTATTAATGTAATACATAGTCATGTTTGTGTCTCTTTTTGCTCAATAGTCCTAAAACAAGTTTCAATGTAGTCATATGAATTGATATTACTAATTTTTTGTTACATTGTAGCCTTTTTAGTCCATAATAGTAGACCAAAGGCTATAGTTAGGAATCATGCATTACTATTGATTACGGTGAGTAATTGCCTCTTCAATTCTTGTTTGTATGTATTCAATACTTCAAGCTTCACACATTCTTTTATAGTAATTATTGTACTAGGTAGTGTCAATACAATTTGTATCTTTTCTCCTTTCACATGAAATTTTCCAATATGGTTACAAACAATTGTGTTAAAAGACAAACTATCACAACAACCAATTGTAGTAGAAACCTACAAATCAAGTGCGAATGCATTTTTCACATCGATTGATGAAGCTTTACACTAAGCATATTTTTTTCAAATTGAATCGTTCAATTACAAAGTTAGTGATTACCTATTTGACACAGTACATGTTTTGCTTCATTTCCGTTATACATCAAAACTACTACGCAATGGTTTCGTGGATCATTTCTTAAATTTCCTTCACAGTCATTGTCCTATAGTATTAAGGTCCTATGATACTGACTTGCATCCAACAATGCTAACAAATTTGCATAATGTACATGACAAAAACATGTATCTACAAAGAATGAAGCTTTCAACCATAGAAATCAATAATAGTGGTGAAACTGAGCTTTGGGGTGATGCATTCTAAACATGTACCAATACGCATTTGGTCTTTAACATACAAAATAATCTACTTACATTTCAACAAGGATGCATGTAATCCTGCAATATCAATTCTTTTCCATGATACAACTCCTTCTATTGGCCACTATGAGCATGTGTTCTCAAGGCTAAATACATACAATCACACCCAAAATATCCAACCACACTTGCAAATCACATATTGCAATTTGGACAATATTTGGCATACAACAACAAATACGTTTGAAACACTTGGACTTTGTAGAGTGACTACATTTGCTAATACATGTGGGGAAAGCATGTTTGCTGCTATAAGTTTTTTGCTTCCTGAATAATTTGATCTAGTTGCTTTGCAATTATTCATGGCACTGTCATTGGCCAATGCATTAACAATTGAAAACAAATATGCAATTGCTTGTTTTGACACTTTTGGTCAATCTAGCATACAAAGCAACAATCGTCTATTGCAGTTACAATCATTGGTTTCCAGAATTGGTATGCCACATGTAGAAAATGACCTTGAAGGATCTAAATTTTATGTACTATGGTTGTCCCATATGTTTGATGCAACAATACACATATGATAGGCATCTCCATTTCCCAGGGCCAAAACACACTCTAATTACATGAATCCAAGAAGAAATATGAACTTAGTTTACTTTCCAAGTAGCCCAGACCATTGTCATTATGAACCACTTCAACAAAAAGAAAAATTGACTCGGAATAGTCATATGAAGGATCCATTTTTTTTTTAACATATGTCAAGCACTTTCGAATCAGAGACAGTAAACAATATGACTAGTTCTCATAAAAAAATAAACAGTTTCAACAATAGATACACCAGCTAAAGCAAAGCTAGGATTGCAAGAGACATTACTCTCCCTAAAAGAAAAAATTTGGAATGCACAAGCATCCCATGCAAATTTTCCACAAACTACAACATCTAGTTTTGTCCTACCCACTATCAATGTCACAAGAATAATTCAAGCCTACCCACTTAGTAAAACTCAATTATGCAATTCTAGCCAAAATCCAATGCAACAATAATTATTACATTCTTTGAAGAGACAAATACGAAGTGGAAAAAAGGATTATTCTTTACATTTGGAAAAATTGAAACGTAGACCATATAGATATTCTAAATTTTAGAAGACAAACAACACTTATCAATGAGCAAAAGCAAAAGGCACTCACACAAAAAATAATGCAATCCAAAAAACTATTAACTCATACCTGCGAACAATAAATGACACACCCACTCAATCATGCTCTATTTGTGACATGCTCCATTTCCATCACAACATTTGTAAAGTTGACAATGCACTTGAAAAATCTTTGTATTTTCTATTTACTTAGATGTATGAAAAAAAATAGCAATAGGGCAGCCCATTTGCAAACAATGTATAAAAGCCACACTAGATGGTAAGATTCCATATTTTTCCACACCTGCAACAATAAGAAGGAATGCACAAATAGATATTGTTCATTCTTTGACTGCTCTAGAGGAAAGGCTTGTTTCTTTGCACATAGCTTTTGCATAGATTAGGCAATTGGGACATAAACGAGCACAATATGGCTTGCTTGGGACAATTATCAATTTTCCTGTGGATTTTGATAAAGTGCAATAAGTATTTCCTAGCAAGTAGATGAAACCACAACAATGGCAGTTAGATTGAAGCAAAAGCTAGAATATGATCATGCATATGCACAAGGAAATTTTATACCTTCCATAGTCATGGATGCTTTAATTGCACTATCCAAAACACCATTGTACAAAAAGGAGAACATCTCTATAAATAGAGATTGGCATGAGTTGTTGGAAAAAAAAAAAAACAAATGCAAACAGATTTCGAAATAGAACCAACTATGCAAGATGACACATTTGAAGATGATGAGGAGCCAATAACTAAATCAATTATACATTGGTTTAATGAAACACAATCAATCAAAGACCTTGACACAAGAATCATTTAAATTGTACCATTAGAAGGGTTTAAACAACTTGGTATTTTCTAGGACATGTATGTAGAGGAGATGAACTTCTCAACTTTATTCTATGGTTCAGCTCGTCCAATTGGAATTACTAAAAATTTGACATACCAAAAAATTGCAAGGTGGGAGCTTATGCATAAAGATAATGACTTTGCAACACACATAACAAATATTTTTTTTAAGGCTATTAAAATTATTATTCACCAAGTATCCTCGCTAGCATGTATTTGCATATGAAAAACTTAATTGAAAGGTGAGAAATTTCTTGCAAGAGATGTGCACAATCCAACAAAACTTGAAAAAATATTACGATCTCCATTGGGAAATAGAACATTAAAAAGCATTTGGACATTGCCTGATTATCTGGAAAACACTAAAAAGAACATATTTGCAATGATAAGACAATTGGGGACCTCCAATTTTTTTGTGACATTAGCAAGTGCTAAGAATTTTTGGGAGCCATTGTGCAACGCTTTGCACCGAATATGTAGTCCACAACAATAAAAGTGTAATGAAACTATAGAAGATAGAGACTTGGATTTTGAAATTGGAAAAATCTAGTACTTTGCAACCGTTATTTCAACCACAGGGTCAACGCATTTCAAAAAATGATGCTAAAAAACCATGAGCTCTTCGGCCAAGTCACAAATTATTCTTTTGTTACAAAATTCCAAAACCAAGGCAATGAGCATGTTCATTTTTTGCTATGGATAAAAGATGCACCTATATATGGAAATTGCTAAAATACTGAAATAGAAAGCTTTGTGGAAAAGTATATTTCATGTGACTCGTTGCTACTTGATACAAATCTTGTCAAAATGCAAATGCATCATCATACAAAGACTTGCAATAAAAACAAAAACTCAAGTTGTAGATTTAGTTTCTCCTTGCCTCCGATGAGAAAAACAACAATTTTAAAACTACTTCCAATTCCTAATGCTACAATCAAGGAGAAAGAAATAAATTTTTTTAAGAAATTGGAAAATAAACATTACACAAAGGAATTTTAATTTGAAAGTTTCTTGCATGAATTGGACACGGATGAAAATGACTACATTACAATTATTTGATCAACATTGTCACACAAAATTTTCATGCTCAAAAGAGACCCATCCAAAATTTGGATAAATGCATTTGCAAAGAAAGTGCCCAAACTATGGTATGCAAATATAGATACACAATTTATTTTAGATGCATATGTTGCTGCATCTTATTGTAGCTCATATATGACAAAACAAGATAGAACATTGTCTCTAGCATTTCAAAAATTACAACATGAATGCACCACTACTTATGATGGAAAAGTGCAATTTATACGAAATCTTGGCAATGCATTGCTTAGCTATCAGCAAATGTCCAGTCGTCAAACTGTTCATATCATTCTCTGATTTCCATTGCATAAATGCTCAAGGAAAATTGTTTTTATCAATACTACACCATTGGAAAATAGAGTGTACATGTTAAAAATACCTAAGCTATTGGAAAAAGAGCAAGATGATTATGAAAACATCATGTGTGCATTTGTAATAGAAAAATACATGCAACGGCCAAAAGCTCTTGAAAAATTTTCATTGGCTAAATACACCACTTTTTACTCTGGTGACCGCAAAAAACTGCAAAGAAGAGCAACTCCACAGATCATATGCTATGTAAGATACAATTTGCACATTGACCCTGAGAATTATTGCAAAGAAAAACTTATGCTATATGTGCCTTTCAGATCTAGTGAACAAACCTTGTTATTTGGATATGAAACATGGAGTGCAGCCTTCAATACAAACAAAGCACAAATTGAAAATGTTGAAAAGTTGTATACTGCACAAATTGTTCCTAAATGGGGTCACATTGATGAAGCCTCCACAAAAGATGAAAACAATAACTGTCCAACAATATACATTGCAGATGAAATTAGTACAGGAAAATAGGAAAATGGCATGGAAAAGTATGACGTCATAAGTGACTTGAACCATATGAAGAATACGAAGCTCAAGGATTCTATATGTAAAAAACTATTCTTAGAAATTGCGCATCTATTTCTATTAAGCAACAAAGAATACTAAAAACTACGAAGAAAATTGAACAAAGAACAACAATCAATAGTAAAGGACATAATAATGGAAAAAATACTTTCTCTGAAAAAAGCATTGTACTTGTTCTGGATAGGTGGGGTAGGCACAAGGAAAACCTTCACATCAAAAATACTTTTCGATGCAATGATTTGATTCTATGATAAACAACTAGATAGTGATCCACTCAAGCCTAAAGGCATTATTGTTGCTTCAACATGAAAAGTTTCATTCAAATGCAGGTGGTATTACTGCACATTCAATCTTCCAATTTCCATGCAACTCTTCAAAAATGTTGCCTCTAGATTCAAACATAGCTGACGTCCTAAGCAAAAAATTAGACCAAATGCAAATTCTTCTTATTGATGAAGTATCATTGATTGGTTCAAAAATGCATTACAACATTGACAGAAGACTTCGTCAAATCAAGCACACACCAACAACACCTTTTGGAAACATAGATATCATTTTATGTGGTGATTTCTACCAAGCACAACCTGTCTTTGATACTTGGATATTCAAAAAACCAATAATAGATAAGGAGAAAATGCCATACACCTTTTGGACCAACAATGTCAAGTGCTTTGAACTACACAGTATTGTTAGACAAACAAATGAACATTTCATTTCATACTTAATTGCACCAGGATTGTTCAACAAAAAAATCAAGACATTGGCTATTTGAATGCAATGTGCTATAAGACACCTTCAAATGATCCATGATTTCCATACTTGTTTCATAGAAATATAGCAGTCGACATGCACAACAAAAAAATAATAGACAACATATCAACAAAGCTTTATGTATTACATGCAATTGATAAACATGACACAACAATTGATAGCATTCAATGTCAACCTCTGAAATCATCATTACCTAGCACAATTTTGCTCAAGCAAAACATTTTGGTTGAATTGATCACTTGCAACATTAATACAAAAGATGGACTAGTCAATGGTGCAGATGGAATCTTCAAATTGCATAGAACCGAGCAAGAAGAAATCATCTGGATAGAATTCAACGATTCTACTATTGGAAAATTACGTCAACAAAGAATTAAAAATCTATACACGAATTGTATTATGAATTCTTGGACACCCATAACAAGAATCATTAGAAAAGTCAAAATAGGTACAAAAATAATCACTAGAACACAATTTCCTTTGTAACTTGCATGTGCATGAACCATTCATAGAGCACAAGGTTTGACAATGGATGAATTGCTTTTGACCCATGTAAGGTCTATCAACCATGCCTTGTGTACACTACTTTATCACATGTAAGAAACATTGAGTCACTGTATCTCATGCATAAGTTGCAACAACAAAACTTTAGAGTGTCAGAAAAAATGAATGGCAAAATGCAATGCCTTATGGCCTTGGCACAATGGAAAGTAGAACACAACCTTTTGTCTGTCCTCCCAAATCATGTTATCATATGCTCTTTGAATATGCATAGCTTTGCATAGCATGCACAAGAAATATCCCATGACCATGACTTGCTCCAAGCAACTGTCCTTTGCTTCCAAGAAATGAAATAGAATCTTCTCGATCACATTGGATTCCTTGATAAAACATACAATTGCTTTACAACACTAGGCATTCATAGCTTGATAACATGCTACAGAAAAATATTTTTAGTGCAAAACTTTTAGAAATTTTCAACAAAATATCTAGAATCAATAATCATTGACCTGTTGCATATGCATATTACTATGAGCATCATAAATTTGTACTTGACACTGAACAGGCGTATTCATGATCTTTTTAATTTTATACAAATCGTTGTTACCTCATTTCCACCTAGTTTGATATTGATTATTTCTGGATAATTTAACATTGGCATGTTAGAATCCACAAGACCAAAATCACTCCTTCTTGAATTTATGGAACAACACAAATTTTCACGAGTTGTTGACAAGCCGACAACACATGCAAGCATTCTATTGGATCACTTTTGGATACATAACATCAAAATTTCTATTGTCAAATTCAGAGTACTAGATACATATTGGTCAGACCACTTTGCAATATCCCTTTAGCTCTAGTCATCCCTACATAGTATATAGTTTTTCAACTGCAACTGTTTGCTATCAACGTTCTCTCTTAGTGTGCTATTATCATTGTTGCTCACTGCTACAAAAAATCAGCTTGAAATTTATGTGAGTATAATAGAATTGTTGCTTGAATTGTTCTTGATATTTTTTGTGCCTCTGATCATAATACTTACTCTTCCATCGTTTTTCTTATGCAGATCTTGAGTTTGCTATTGTTCTGAACTCATGACTACTAGGCATGCTCTTCTAAACCCCTGACATGATTATGAAGTTGCTAGTCACTATATATTTGTTTTGAAATAGGTATGCTATCATGTACACTATTGATAAGCCTTTGCATATTATATGTTTCTTCATTAGAAAGAAAATACAAACCTAAGTTTGTTATGGACTACAAAACTACCTTGAAGCACATCCAGATATTGTTTAATTCATGGATAAGAACTTTTTAAATTCATCCCATAGAATTTGCTAAGTCCTATTCGATTTGTTGTTTATACTATCTAGTGTAGTTTCTATGGGCTTCTTGTGTCACTGCTTTTATTTTCTAGTCATGTAAATTTCAAGTCTGCCTATTGTTCTAAGAGAAAAATATCAATTATATTGTTGGAAATATCTTTCATGGCCATGCTATTGCAAATTACTACACAACTATTTTGAAGTAAGTATGCTACTATGCAAAATATTACTAAAGCATTGCACACCATTCATTTATTTATTAGAAACAAATTAGAAAGTCAAAAAAATTATTCATTGTAGAACTAGGTTATAGCAGAACCATATAATATTTTCTTTATGCATATCATGGTTGTAAATTTCCAACTATAGGTTGCAGATCTTTTGCTACTTCATAGAACACATATCTTAGCATTTATTAGCTTGCACCATAGCATCTAGAGCATCTAAAAATAGGTAAATAATTGATATTTGATAGTAGAAAACTTCAAAATCATATTAGACCTCATTAATGTTTTCTTTTCAAATTTTTTTAATACGCGCTTCACATAGACAGGCGTATTCATGATCTTTTTAATTTTATACAAATCGTTGTTACCTCATTGCCACCTAGTTTGATATTGATTATTGCTAGATAATTTAACATTGGCATGTTAGAATCCACAAGACCAAAATAACTCCTTAAATTTATGGAACAACACAAATTTTCACGAGTTGTTGACAAGCTGACAACACATGCAAGCATTCTATTGGATCACTTTTGGATACATAACATCAAAATTTCTATTGTTAGATTCAAAGTACTAGATACATATTGGTCAAACCACTTTGCAATATCCCTTTAGCTCTAGTCATCCCTACATAGTATACAATTTTTCAACTGCAACTGTTTACTATCAACATTCTCTATGTAGTGTGCTATTATCATTACTGCTCACTACTACAAAAAATCAGCTTGAAATTTTTGTGAGTATAATAGAATTGTTGCTTGAATTTTTCTTGATATTGTTCGTGCCTCTGATCATAATACTTACTCTTCCATTGTTTTTCTTATGCATATCTTGAGTTTGCTATTGTTCCTACTCATGACTACTAGGCATGCTCTTCTAAACCCTTGACATGATTATGCAGTTGCTAGTCACTATATATCTATTCTGAAATAGGTATGCTATCATGTACACTATTGATAAGCCTTTACATGTTATATGTTTCTTCATTAGAAAGAAAATACAAACCTAAGCTTGTTATGGACTACAAAACTACCTTGAAGCACATCCAGATATTGTTTAATTCATGGATAAGAACTTTTTAAATTCATCCCATAGAATTTGCTAAGTCCTATTCGATTTGTTGTTTATACTATCTAGTGTAGTTGCTATGGGTTTCTTGTGTCACTGCTTCTATTTTCTACTCATGTAATTTTCAAGTCTGCCTATTGTTCTAAGAGAAAAATATCAATCATATTGTTTTAAATATCTTGCATGGCTATGCTATTGCAAATGACTACACAACTATTCTGAAGTAGGTATGCTATTATGCAAAATATTACTAAAGCATTGCACACCATTTATTTATTTATTAGAAACAGATTGGAAAGTCAAAATTGTTATTCATTGTAGAACTAGGTTATAGCAGAACCATATAATATTTTTTTTATGCATATCACGTTTGTAAATTTCTAGCTGCAGGTTGCAGATCTTTTGCTACTTCATAGAACATATATCTTAGCATTTATCATCTTGCACCATAGCATCTAGAGCATCTATAAATAGGTAAATAATTGAAATTTGACAGTAGCAAACTTCAAAATCATATTAGACCTCATTAATGTTTTCTTTTCAATTTGTTTTAATACGCGCTTCACATAGACAGGCGTATTTATGATCTTTTTAACTTTATACAAATCGTTGTTACCTCATTGCCACCTAGTTTGATATTGATTATTGCTAGATAATTTAACATTGGCATGTTAGAATCCACAAGACCAAAATCACTCCTTCTTGAATTTATGGAACAACACAAATTTTCACGAGTTGTTGACAAGCCGACAACACATGCAAGCATTCTATTGGATCACTTTTGGATACATAACATCAAAATTTCTATTGTCAAATTCAAAGTACTAGATACATATTGGTCAGACCACTTTGCAATATCCCTTTAGCTCTAGTCATCCCTACATAGTATACAGTTTTTCAACTGCAACTGTTTACTATCAACATTCTCTCTGTAGTGTGCTATTATCATTACTGCTCACTGCTACAAAAAATCAGCTTGAAATTTATGTGAGTATAATAGAATTGTTTCTTGAATTTTTCTTGATATTGTTCGTGCCTCTGATCATAATACTTACTCTTCCATCATTTTTCTTATGCAGATATTGAGTTCTCTATTGTTCCTACTCATGACTACTAGGCATGCTCTTCTAAACCCCTGACATGATTATGAAGTTGCTAGTCACTATATATCTGTTCTGAAATAGGTATGCTATCATGTACACTATTGATAAGCCTTTGCATGTTATATGGTTCTTCATTAGAAAGAAAATGCAAACCTAAGCTTGTTATGGACTACAAACTACCTTGAAGCACATCCATATATTGTTTAATTCATGGATAAGAACTTTTTAAATTCATCCCATAGAATTTGCTAAGTCCTATTCAATTTGTTGTTTATACTATCTAGTGTAGTTGCTATGGGCTTCTTGTGTCACTGCTTCTATTTTCTACTCATGTAAATTTCAAGTCTGCCTATTGTTCTAAGAGAACAATATCAATCATATTGTTGGAAATATCTTATATGGCTATGCTATTGCAAATGACTGCACAACTATTCTGAAGTAGGTATGCTATTATGCAAAATATTACTAAAGCATTGCACACCATTCATTTATTTATTAGAAAAAGATTGGAAATTCAAAATTGTTATTCATTGTAGAACTAGGTTATAGCATAACCATATAATATTTTTTTATGCATATCACATTTGTAAATTTCCAGCTGCAGGTTGCAGATATTTTGCTACTTCATATAACATATATCTTAGCATTTATCATCTTGCACCATAGCATCTAGAGCATCTACAAATAGGTAAATAATTGACTTTTGATAGTAGCAAACTTCAAAATCATATTAGACCTCATTAATGTTTTCTTTTCAATTTGTTTTAATATGCGCTTCACATAAATAGGCGTATTCATGATCTTTTTAATTTTATACAAATTGTTGTTACCTCATTGCCACCTAGTTTGATAATGATTATTGCTGGATAATTTAACATTGGCATGTTAGAATCCACAAGACCAAAAGCACTCCTTCTTGAATTTATGGAACAACACAAATTTTCACGAGTTGTTGACAAGCCGACAACACATGCAAGCATTCTATTGGATCACTTTTGGATACATAACATCAAAATTTCTATTGTCAAATTCAGAGTACTAGATACATATTGGTCAGACCACTTTGCAATATCCCTTTAGCTCCAATCATCCGTACATACTATACAGTTTTTCAACTGCAACTATTTACTATCAACATTCTCTCTGTAGTGTGCTATTATCATTGCTGCTCACAGCTACAAAAAAATAGCTTGAAATTTTTGTGAGTATAATAGAATTGTTTCTTGAATTGTTCTTGATATTGTTCGTGTCTCTAATCAGAATACTTACTCTTCCATCATTTTTCTTATGCAGATATTGAGTTTGCTATTGTTCCTACTCATGACTACTAGGCATGCTCTTCTAAATCCATGGCATTATTATGCAGTTGCTAGTCACTATATATCTATTCTGAAATAGGTATGCTATCATGTACACTATTGATAAGCCTTTGCATATTATATGTTTCTTCATTAGAAAGAAAATACAAACCTAAGTTTGTTATGGACTACAAAACTACCTTGAAGCACATCCATATATTGTTTAATTCATGGATAAGAACTTTTTAAATTCATCCCATAGAATTTGCTAAGTCCTATTCGATTTGTTGTTTATACTATCCAGTGTAGTTGCTATGGGCTTCTTGTGTCACTGCTTCTATTTTCTACTCATGTAAATTTCAAGTCTGCCTATTATTCTAAGAGAACAATATCAATCATATTGTTGGAAATATCTTGCATGGCTATGCTATTGCAAATGATTACACAACTATTTTGAAGTAGGTATGCTATTATGCAAAATATTACTAAAGCATTGCACACCATTTATTTATTTATTAGAAACAGATTGGAAAGTCAAAATTGTTATTCATTGTAGAACTAGGTTATAGCATAACCATATAATTTTTTTTGTATGCATATCACGTTTGTAAATTTCCAGCTGCAGGTTGCAGATCTTTTTCTACTTCATAGAACATATATCTTAGCATTTATTAGCTTGCACCATAGCATCTAGAGCATCTACAAATAGGTAAATAATTGACATTTGACAATAGCAAACTTCAAAATCATATTAGACCTCATTAATGTTTTCTTTTCAATTTGTTTTAATACGTGCTTCACATAAACATCTCATTGCATATGCTTGCAAAAGCATTTGGAAAACACAAACCACATTTCTTGCACAACAAAAAATAGATCAATTGGTTGACAAACAAGATGAAAAGAGGTAAGTACTATATCTCATTTGTTTCATATATAGGTTGACTCTTTATATGTTTAAAGAAAAAACTATAGAGCCATCAAGCATCCTTGAAATGTAACACCCCTCTGTTTTGGCTCTTTGATCGGCATTGTTCTTCCTTGTTATGATTGTGTCTGATTATGATTTGACTTTGGAACTTGGTTGCTTTTGACCGCTATCTGTTAAACGATGTGAATGATATATTTTGATGTGATGTTATTTTATTCTGAGGTTATCCTTATGGCATGTTTTGGATTAACTTAGAAGATAATTGATTTAACAATGTTTTATGTTGTTGATCATATCATTGATGTTAGATGTGTCAGTTAGTGAAATTGTATTGGTGAAGGGGATGAGATTGTATCACTCGCTTGCGAGTGCCCTACGATTCTGAGATTTCCTCTTCACGGTGTGTTTGATCATATTATATATATATGAATGTCGATGTACTCTTTGTTTGCAGGTTGACAGGTACATGACATCGACTCCACCTAGTTCACAGGTTTGAGCGTGTCCATTAACCAATGGAAATTGATTGGGAGATAGTAGCTAGGTTTTCCATGCCAAGTCGTCACCCTAGTCATAGTGTGTCGTTGGGTTGTTGTTGAGTTAGTTGTTTTAATTTGGTTCATTTCTCCTTGAGTATTTGTTTAATTTCAAATTATAGAGGTTATTAAATGGCTTGCGTAGTTAAATTGATGTTTAAATGTATTTATTTGCAATGTTGAAACGTCATTTATTTTATTGATTGATTTGAATTAATTAATAAAATTAGATTGAGTTTATTGAGTAATTATATTAATGGTGTTATATTAAATGAAATAGTTGCTTTGGCATTATTGTATATCTAGATTCAAATTTAAATTGAAAATGGAAATCACATTGGATACTTAAAGTTAAATTTAAATAAATAAATAAATAAATGATAATGTGTTTTAATTTCACTTTTGAAAATTGTTGATAAAGTAAATTCTTTGCAAAATTTGTATTCTTTTGTTTCAATGAATTTTGAAAAATGCATGAAGTTTGAATTAGAAATTAGAAATCTGTTTTTAAATTAAAAATTGGGAATATCTTCCAAATGTTTTTAAAAATATATTTTGTGAGTGGGATTGTTAGGGTTTGGCCAAAATTTGGGGGAAACTCTATTTTAGCAATTTTATTTTCATTTTTGAAAGGAGGATTGTTTTTCCAATTTTGGATGGAGAGTTTGTTGGTGGCTTTGCTTGGATTTGGGAAGGAGATTGAAACTCTTGCTTGAGCTGGATTCAAAGGAGGAATTGGAAAACACCATTGTTGAAGGCTTCAAGCTATGGAGGAAAAATCAGGTTCCTCTTTGTTCTTGCTTTGTTTCATTTTGAAAATAGATTAAACCCTCATTATGCTATTTAGAAATCTTTGAAATGTTGTTTGAATCCAATGAAACCCATGAGAAATTGTTTTGAAAACTTGCATTTTGTGGTGGGATTTTGAAAAGAAAACCAAAACTAGAATCAAGCAATGGAAAAATAGAATGAAGACCAAGAGAGATTTGTTGTCAAAACTGAAATCTAAACCTTGTTGTGTTGAAAAATTCATTGTTTTGGTTGCAAGATTTTGTTGGGCATTTGCACAATAAGACCCACAAGTTTATTTATAAATTTCCTAGGGTTTCCATTTATTTATTTTCTGGAAAATAACCCTGTGTTTTTTGTTATGAATATGGGAAATACTTCTGCTTTTTATGAAGAGTTTATTTTTATATTTTTTAAAATATATATATATATAAAATAATTTTTTGGGGTTTTTGGTTGAAGTGGGGAGGCATGGAAGCCACCCCCACCGCCACCGCCCGCAGGGAGGCGAGCCGTGTGCAGGGCACACAGACCGCCGCCTGTAGGGAGGTGGACACTGTGTGCCAAGCACACAGTCCTGCCACCCGTGGGAGGCGGACGTTGTGTGCCGAGCACACAGTCCCATCACCCATGGGGGACGGATTGTGTGTGGAGCACACAGGCCCGCCGACCATGGGGAGGCAAGGCAGTGTGCGCCCTAATTAGGGCTTCATTTCGTTAAAAAGAAAATTCAATTTCTTTCATGAAAAATGTAAATTCATTTTTAATATTATTTTAATATTATATATATATATATATATTATATGATAATATATATATGTACTATATATATAATATATATATTATATATTATTTTAATATTTAAATAATATTTATTTATAGAAGATTATTATAAATAATAAAGTATTAAATTTTAAAATAATTGGATTATAATGATAATATTTAGTTAATTGAGACATTTAAATGATGATTAATTATTTTAAATCGGAATTGTTTTAAAATGATTATAGCAATAATATAGTTGAAATGGAATTGTTATTTTAATAAACAATGATATTTAAAAGAGATTATTTTAATCCTTACCCATGATTGAGCAAATAGAATTAAAATATTAAATTTAATTCCTTAATGGTGCCAAGTGAACATTAGGTAATTTAATGATTATTGAAAGAGTTGATTTTATAAACAAATATCTTTACTTAGAGATTTCATTTTCGATTATCAGGGATAATCAGTAAACCTTAGAATATAAAATAATGTTTTAGAGGCATATGTTAAAATGATGTTTTAATATCTAAAATAGGAACTTTGAAATGATTATCTCATTTGTATAAGCAGAAATGAAGTTGATGAATAATCGAACATTTTTATTTAAAATATTGATTTTGATTAATTATAGATTGATCAAATAGAATTGAATTATTGGTTTAATATCCTTTAATGTCGACAATGTGATTTAGATCTTTAAATATATAGCAGGATATACATTGAGTATGTACTATTAAGTATTTTTGTTGGAATATAATTGTATTCAAGTAGAGATAAGATTTAGTTGATTTATTTAATGCTAAGTTGAAATAAAGACAAATTTATTTGATCTAAATGTTTATTTATCAAGAGGTTTTAATCATAGAATACAATTGTGAAACTTAGAGTAAATGATTGACTTATCATTTGATCTAAATGTTTTAATAATCAAGTGGTTTTATTTATAGTATATGATCGTGAAACTTAGAGATAGCGATTGATTTAGATTTTAATAAGATGACTTCATTTATTAAAGTGTTTTGATTTTGATTATAATTGTGAAATTTAGAGTTAATGAATGAGTTATTTTAGTCAAATGACTTTAATCGTTAAAATGCTTTGATTATGAATTTAATTGTGAACTTTAGAGTAAAATGATTGGTTTTTAAATATTTCAATGTCGTGAAATGAAATTGGTGTAGTTGATTGGATAAATGCAAGTAATGAAAACTATGATTGACTAGATTTAGGAAATCCTAACTTTAGATTATTTAATTGTCTAAAATGCTTGTAGTGTTATAATGTTCGTCCTCGATGTTGTGGAATTAGAGTAAATGTTTTGGAAGTCTTCCAGATAGGGGTTCATTTATTGGTATGGGTTGTTGATATGTGAGTCAACTTTTGCATTACCGTGGAAAATGTGCATAGTTACACCATGTTGTTTCACTCGGTTTTCACAAATGGGGATGGTCTGTGTATCCTGTGGTTTTGAGTGGTTTATGTGATTCATGCCTCCTATGGAAGGAGGGGATTATGTGCTTCATGCCTCCAATGTTCAGAGAGGGTTTTGACTTTTGTTGCCTCCAGTGTTTAGAGTGGGATTTCATTTTATGTTCCTCTTGGAGTTGGAGTGATTGTTTATCTTGTTGGTATGCCCTTTGGCATCCTTGGTGATTAGTTTTGTGTTGGTTTGTTGTCAAGTAGAAGAGTGGCTTCTGTTAGGGACCAGAGCCCAAAGAGGTAAACTGGGAAAACTTCAGAAGTGGTTTAATCAAGTGATAACTAAATTAATGTACTTAGAAGTAGGGTAGTTTTTCACACTAATTAAGATAATTGAGCCTCGCTCATGGACCCAATGGCTTGTATAGACTTGGGATGAGATGGGAAGGCCTGGAATGGCAAGGTCATATATCTTGTCTTTATGAGAGGTATTTGATTCCACATGAGTGAGTATGGGTTCCGGGATTCGGTAGAGGCCACCAGGACAACCCATAGTGGGGGTCGGAGCCTATGAAGATTCCCAGATGGATATCCCATGACGAGTTGTGTGATGACACTCTTTCTACGACAACAGTTGGTATTTGGTTCTCTTGAGTTTGGACTTCTTATCTTACTCGATCTATTTTATTTCTGGAAGCAATGTGACCTATGTCAGTGATGTTGGAGTTGTACTTTTGTTATCCTTATAGATTCTTGGTTCATGTGTTTGGTTGTGTTAGTGTGAGTTAGCCTGTGTCTAAGGGTGATTGGTCTTGACTTGAATTCCTTATTACTATCTCCTAGCACGGGGGGTCAACCTTCGGGTATCACATGGTTTGGGTGGAACATGCACCTTAATCCGTTGGGTTGGCTTTTTGGTTCATGTGGATGAGATTTCCAGTTGGAAAGCTCATGGGATCCAGTCCTTCATGCTTCATTCTTTCAATCTTAATGTAATTTATTATCTCTCATTGTTTTCAAGGTGGAATTTGTAATATGTAATCATGCTTATTGGATTTATCTCATTCGGGGAATGAGCGTTGTAAACTTG
Organism: Sequoia sempervirens; assembly: GCA_007258455.2. Classification (NCBI taxonomy): domain Eukaryota; kingdom Viridiplantae; phylum Streptophyta; class Pinopsida; order Cupressales; family Cupressaceae; genus Sequoia; species Sequoia sempervirens. The sequence continues at coordinate 6,684,544 of VDFB02049217.1, read as the reverse complement.
TTGTAAATTATTGTTATTAAAATCATGTGGTACTTCATATTCTTTGATGTAAATTGTTATGTATGGAATGTATGTGAACCTATATTGTTGAGTAATTAGATGTTGTGGTTATTATTCATGTTTCTTGTTTGGGTTAAGTAACTCAGTCTCGTAACCTTAGGGGATTGGTTGGAAATGGTTAGTTAACTTGCATGTTAATTATTCTAATTGTTCTTATTTAAAAATAAATAAAAATAAAAATAGTTTGTTTGTGTAGTAAATTGCAACTTCCCCTAGAGTTGCGCGACAGGGTGTTACACGAAATATACACAAAACAATCAACTTTAGCATTTGAAGGTGATGTTTTAGCCATTTATGACCTTTCTATTACCACAAATATTGGAACACCACCAAAAGCAACAATTGTGCATGTTGATTTAGTTGACAGTCATGGTCAAATGACAATCACTCTAAACATCAACAACAAACTAATTGATACATTTATGCCATTGTTATCACCTGATACAAATGTCTGTTTCACAAATTTTGTCATTAGGAGAAAATACAATAGGGAAGAGGGGATGTTGATTATTCCCTTGCTTTAATTGCTAGAAGCACCATTGAACCCATTGACAAAGTTTGTAAAGAACACAGAATAATTCTCGACACAACCATCTTGCAGCTCATCCAATCAAATGATAGCTACTCTATTGGTACAATTGGTGCTATAGTCATTATCAAGTGCCAATGTAATATGATCTGTAAATTAAAGATGGAGAGACCCAAGATGACTTCGCCACTCTAAGATGTTCCACACAATTCATATCAACATCATATAATTTGAGCACTTTGCTTTTTGGACTTTACCAAGGACTTTTTACAAATTCTTTTCATACAACAAACTTGCTTATAAAATGCTTTTTCTATTGGCAATATTTACATTTGAATAATCTCTATTTGATTAGATTAATATATGCATTTTTGAACTTATAGTTCTTACTCTAATTCAATGCCATTGAATTATTAAATTGATTTCCCTTGGAATTTTGCATCTCAACAATTGTGTATTTTATAGATTTTAGTCCCCGTCAGTCATACAAAGATCTATGTGACACTTCAATTGATCTTGGCTTCAACAAAAACCTCTTTCATAATGTTGAAAAATATCATTCATTCTAGGCCAAAAGACACAAGTTTGATGAAAACAACACATTCCGACTTCATTGATGAACTCAATGATGCATCTACAAAGGCCTCCCTACAACCACTGAAGTCCTCAAACATGGAAGTAAACACCCGAATCATTTACGTTTTACATAATAGTATAGATTTTTGATACAAAGCACTTGTCATGTGTTCCTTGCTATCATGAATTTCCTAAATGGTGTATTGTTGTAATTTTTCATTGATTACATCTGCATTACCATTGTCAATGATTGGAACACTAAGACCTAAAAATTTCCACTTGCCCCCATACAAACCAATCTACACTTCATGTAAACAAAGATTTTTTTTTACACAAACATAAAATAATGACGTTGCATGGTGCACATGTGGCGCTGACACAAAATTTGAATATGTGCATTTCCTACATTGCACTATTCAAACAACAGATGATTATGTGGATTGCTATCTACACAAATAATAGTTCAAAATATATAATTATATTATAATAGTACTTCAATCTTTTAGGGATTTGGAAGGAATGGCTTAGAGGTATGTTAAGATACAATTCCTTCAGGATAATGCACTTTTAGTAGCAGTGCAGGGTTACAATTTGTTTAAAGGGAAAGGACTTGTAGGAGGTTTGTTCTCACAAAAACTTCTCAAACAATGCCAAGGTCTTCATGATATTTATGAAGTAATGAAATTGGGACTTCAATTTAACAATGATAGATTTTTTTTTGAGGCATTACGGAAGAATTACAAATGTTTGTGCTCTAGCATGGAAGCATATATAAAAGATAAGTATTTTGCAATTTCCTTTTTGAAATCTCATGTTTGTGTACTCTATGATCAAAACCCCAATTTGGGAAAATTACAAATTGCTTCTCGGGCATATGTAGCTCCTGGAGTCAGACCGTTTCTTGAGAGTGTCGTGAGGAAGAGAGTTTCTTTGGTTTCTGCCCCTGAGAAGGAAGAAGGCATGGGTTCTACTTTAGTGGATCGAGTTAAGAAGTTTTCTGGGAAGAAAAGGATACATGTGCTAGATGTTCATGATTCAGAGGAGATTCAAGGGGAAAATAGTCATGTGGATATGAAAGAATGAGTGCTTTAGTTTGTGATTCTTGAGAAATTTTGTTAAAATATAGTGTTTACTGTTATCTATTTGCTAGTTAAGTTGGTATTTTGTAATAGGGAATGAAGTTATACTATTATAGACTGTATGATCAGTCTAAGGCCTTGTTTAGGGGATGGGAAACTGTTATTCTATAATTATGTAAAGCAATGGTGCTAATGTGGTTTGAGGTTGCATCTCACATATGGATATTGAATGTATAAGCTTCTAAAATGCATTGACAGTCTCAAGTGGCAATCATAGAAATTTTTTTGTAAGTTTCATCCTTTATATTAATATATAGGCATCTCCTACCTCTTTTCCTAAAAAAAATAATATAATAATAATAATTTAATATAATACTACTTAGTTAAAACACAAAACACAAAACAAAAGAAAAAAAAAAAAAAAAAAATTCATAATATTAGATTTTATTTTTATTAGTGAAAATTTACCTTAACCATTGAATGGGTGATGTAGACACTAAAAAATGTCCTAAATGATATCATACACTTGAAGCGGGTATACTAACATCATTTCCTCTCAAAAACCATCCTCTTTTCACTTAATTGATTGAATTAGCCTAGCTAATTAATTAATTGCATCATTTTCGTCTATTAACCTAACATTTAATTAGGTTAATTCCCCCCTTTTCACGCTAACACTTCATCTTATGAAATTAAATAAATCAAACTATTTAATTTAATTCCCTAGGTCATCTTATTTAATTAAATAACCCTAAGTTATTTAATTAAATATCATTCCACCTTTTTTCCCCTTTCATTAAATCATTTAATTTAATGAATATCATTTTATTCCTCCAAAACCCCTAATTGTATGATTAAACCTTGTTTAATTAACAATTAATCTAATTTTCCTCTAAGAGGGGAATATTCCCTCCCCTTTTGCATAATTAAACCTTGTTTTAATTAGAAAAACATATCTATTTCCTCACCCATGAATATTCCAAAAAATATTCTCTCCTCCAATCATTTGAAAAAGGGATATTCTCACTTGGCTTCTTGAACAAGCTAAACTTATGACCTCTTGAGCAGGTCACCTGGTGACCTATGTGTGCAGATCAAAAGTGTGTTTGTTTGGAACAAATGAGAACCCCTAATTAAATTCTCATCTTTCATTCTCACCGTTGATGAGAATTCATGATCCATGCCTCCTATTTCCTTCATCCTAGACTATTGATTAATCTTTTAGATCTCAACCCTTCATTTCTCATTTGCTCTCCTATAAATAGAACACTATTTGGAGACAAATGGATCAATCTTTCAATTGAAAACTTATGTTGTTGAATTCACTCACACTCACACTCATATTTTACTCACTTTTAGCATATTTTAGTTCATTTTTAGTTGCATATTAGTTTTAAGCTTCCAATAATGGCTTCCATGCATCCATCTTAGGTTGTTTATAAATTAGGGTTTGAATATTTTAGCTTAAATATCACTTAGATTAGCTTAGCAATTGCATATTTAGATCAATTCTAGCATAATATCATGTTAATTTAGTTTGCATCATGTTCAATTTAGCATAAATCATGTTTTCATCCATTTATCATAATAGTTTCATCGATTCTCTTCAATAGAATCGATTGAAACAAGCTCACTGATCACAAGATTGGGAAAGGGTCATTGTTCCACATCAACACGACACCAATTCCAAAACAGGACAAGTTTCAAATGGGATAGAGTAGACATTTCAATGTTTTATGTTTCAAATACTTCATTTCAATAAATGTTTAGTTTATCTTAAAGTTGAATGATGTTGTTTGAGATTGAGGTTTAGTGGCTAAATTATGCTTCGATTCATCATGGATCAAGTGTAATCAACCCATACTGATAATCCTTAGTCCACATTTTGGTGCTAGAAGGAGGGAAAACTGATAATTTAACTAGTTTCTATTTCGAATTCCATTCATTTGCTTTTTTTGCAAGAAATAGCGACGCCCAAATAAATTACAGCAATGCACTTTGTAGAACATCGCCATATAGTGCCGCTATCCCAATCTAAAATAGCGACACTTATTAAATTCACTAACGCTGATTAAAAAATGGTGATGCTAATTTAATATCAAGGTATCGAAGATTTCAAACGGTGACGCCCCAAATTCACCAGAGCGACGCCTGACAAAATTTTGAAGCTATCGTGCCTTTTGTTCTATCTGCAAAGTGACACCCATTTTCACTAGAGCGACATTATCGCAAATAGTGATGCCCAGTTCAAGTAAGAATTTTTACGATTGTTTTTTCCAACACATGCTTAAATTTTCTTGATTTATCATAATACTAACGCACTTGTAGCATTTTTTTGGTTGCTAGACTAACAAGGTTTTATAGGTTGGACGACATGGAGCTAAAGTGAAGAAAACATTCTCATCTTAAGATTTCATGATTGTAACAAGCGTTTGACACTTTGGGGCAATTATAACCCAATTTTTTATGCTTTTTACTTTTTTCTCTAGGACCTCACTAAATTTCATTTGGGTTTAAAACAAATGCTCAAACAGGACTAATATTGAACCCTCATCTCATCATTGTCTTTGGGGTTTAAAATTGAACAAGGCAACTTCATATTTCGTTTGGTGCATAAAATGAAGTCATCTTAGCTTAGGGGTTAAAATTTACAACTGCTTGCTATGTTTTGTGATTTACACTTTTTTTATTGAATGCATATGCAATTCTCTCGTGCCATTTGGTGACCTTGAGAAATAGAAACATTCCTTAACACTTTGTATAATCACCTACATCTTTCAATTTGGATTAAAATTGAACCCCTTGTGAGTGTGAGAAAAAGGCATGGTGTGTGTTCTCTCTTTGTTCATACAAACGAAGATGATCAAACTATGGATGTACTTCCTAGCTATTGTTTATCCTTAGAGGGCTTGCCTCCTCACTTCGAAAGGAGGGAATGACCCAAGTGGTAACAAGCTAAATCCAAGCTCTTTCAAACCGCTATATAAATTTGTGGTTGCGATGAAAATTGCAATGAACAAGTAGTACATGATAGCTCTCCCCTAGTATCTTTATGATGCAAAAAGCCCTTGTTCTAAGGGTTGGGAGACCTCTTGAGGGATTTTATCATAGTATTCCTTGAACCGGAAGCCTTTACTAGAAATCATTGTTTAGAATCTAAAATCCTTAATACTTGTTGGTGCAAGAACGGTCATTTTGAAGCCACTCCACATTTGTACTATTCATTGTTGAAATAGAAAAATCATTTTGATCTCCAAATTTTAAGGATTTTAAGATTTGGTGGTCCTGAGAAGTGTGTTGAGGGGAGCCAGTGTCTCCAAATCTCTAACTATTCACATTGTCTTAGTGTTTGGAGAAATCTGAGTGGGGACTCAACAAGTATAGCCATTTCGAACCTAAGATTGTAAATTATTGTGAGCCAATTTAATACATTGCTTGGTTTCAAAACATTACAAAAACAAACATCCACTATCTTCCTCAAAATTTCAAATACTTTGGCTTAAATATGGATACCTTTTGAAAATAGCCTTGATATTACTGCTTGTCCTAAGGATTTATCCTTAGAGATTTCTAAATATCTTGACTTATATCTCAATCCATATTTCCCAAAGGAAACATAGGAAATTATGGATTCAATCTCATGATATTCACGAAATGGACATTGTGAAAGTTATGATGTTTTTGACATAAACATTTAGTTTGAACACTTAATCAAGAGAAGTGTTTGTAGTAAAATAAATTCAATTAAGAAAGATAAACTAACAATTGAACCCCACATGACTATTTGGAGACCGATTGCTCCCATTGAACAACCTGATCTTCTAGGTGCTATTATTCAACCAAACTTTGAACTCATTAACGAAGAACAAAATGATCTCATTAGTAGTTTGAGAAGCTTCACTTTTGAAACAAAAGAAACACCTACCCAGTGGAGAAATGCCATAAAAATATTAGACGAAGAAGAGGAACAAGCTGATATTGAGGTTGTAAGGCCCATATTGCCACCACCCACGTGGCAATAAATATCTTCCTTTCTTCCATAAACGTAAAATTAGAATCCCCAAAAGAAGGTCTACAGGTTGTCATTTCAAACTCAAGCATCTTAGTTCAAAGGCAATCCAAAACCACATTTCAACACTCTACCTCAACAGAAACAAGTTGTTAGTAAACTCTTACGAACACACATTGAGGAAACATCCACACATGTACATGTTCTTTATGAGTCAAAACCCTGGTCTTTTTCATGATAATCAACCTATCTAGAACATTGGATCCTTTTCATGGTCTTGAACTCCCCTAAATGATCTATCACACAATCAAAATATGTAGGGGAAGATCTACATGTCACCATTATAGACATAGGTATCGTAATTCCAAGTTTGGTAGGAAGTGGGCCTTAAAAATTTATCGCAATCATAACCTCTTGTTAAGAAACTATTATTCTTGAGTTAGGAGGAACCGCACAGGTTTACATACCCACATCTATCCTCTCATTTAGGCCAACATTACTCTTTGGGATTTGAAAAAATTACAGGTTTAACATCATTCTCACTACCTTGGTTCATTTTAGGTCAAAACAAAGGTTCATTTTAGGTCAAACTTGGTTCAAACATCTCATCCACCCCTTCATCAAATTTCACCCTTCACTTCACCTATCTTTGCAAAAATTTTGAATACACCAACATATTTGGGCTTAAAACATCTATCAAACCAACTCCCCTTAACTTGGCTATTTTTTATGTGAAATGTATCCTTTTACATGCATTTCTTGGAGTTAGTTATCATCTTTGAACTAGTTTATCTTAAAGGTCATGAGTCTACCCTAAAGATTTGCAAGTTCATCAACATCATGTATCCAAACATCAAAACATCAAACTTAAGTCAATAGTGTTGTCCCAAAATGGTTGCAAATACCACTCTTTACATCATCCATCTTTTCATCCCCCATTATCACAATTGCTCCTAAAATAATTAGAGAATTCCTTTTACCTAGATTTGAGTCAACTAGAGAGTTCAAGCATCACAAATCACAACATAACTCTCCCAAAGGTGACACAAAATTTAAGGTAAAAATGAGATCACAACACAAGAGAATCATGGAGAAAACCAAAGTTACATTTACCTCAAGTGATACAAATTCTTTAGAATTTGATTTGAGAAGTCAAGTTACCCCATCACAACAAGCTTCATCGCCATCAAGGCCATATGAGATAGAAGATATCACAAACAATTCATTTGAACTCACTAGGGAAGAACTCATGGAACATCAAGGCTTTGAAAACATAGCTCCTATCTCCCCATCATTTGTTGCACATAATTTGACACAGTCCTCCACAACTCCATCACTAGGGCTACATCAAATCTACATTCCCAATATTGCAACAAGCATTGCTCAAGACTTTGGTCATGCTCTTTCATTTGAAAGCATCACACTTGTAGGCACACTTGAAACCAATCCTCAATCACACACAACCACTTGGACACCTACCTTTGGTGCTCCTCCCATTTTTAAGGACCCTAAACAAACATACATGCCTCTTGACCTTCATTACTCCACCACAACTTCCACATATTGAGGACATCCCTCTTCAACCATACCTTTGAGTACCACAAGTATGTCCACCCTCACACAGAGTAGTATAGACCAAGTATCTCAAAATAGAACACAAGGGCATGTCAATACCATACCAAAGAGTCAACCCTTAACTCAGATGAGGACATCTTCATCCAATCCTCCAATTGGTTTATCTATACCATTGGTTTAACAAAACACATCTTTCCCATCCATTATCAACTCATCCCAAAGTAATCCCTTGGTGAAAAATCTTGTCAATATAGGTAATACATTGACTACTTCCCTCACACAAGGGAATCCTCAAGGCATGGGACAAGGAAATATTTTTAATCAATGGACTCAAGGTCCTAGTGTTCCATTTCCATCTCATAATCTAATGGCACCATCCTCATCTTTTCCCACAATCCCCTTTACTATGCCAAATCAAACAGGATCTCAAACATACATTCCTCCACCTCAATCTACTATCTTACAAGGAATGTTGAACCAAGGGAATCCCCAACATCTCATCACCAATCCATTACCCACTCAAAACATCAATATCCATAATCCTCCACTAATGTCCCAAAAACCACCTGATCCCACCTTGCAAGCACATGCCTTAGCTTTACAAAAAGAACAACAAGCCTATCAACAAGCCCTAGTAGCACAACAATAACAACAATATCAAGCCACCTTGACAGTGCAACAACAACAACAACAAAAATAGCAAATAACAAGCAGCCTTAGCACGACAACAGTAAGCAGCCCTAGCATCACAACAAGTAGCCTTAGCGCAACAACAACAAAAACAAGAAACCCTAGCACATCAACAACAACAACAAGCAGTATTAGCAGCACAACAACAACATCAACTAGCTTTAGCAGCACAACAACAACAACAAGCCCAACAACAACTCGTAGTGGCGCAATAACAACAAAAAGCTCAATAGTATGCCCAACAACAACAACAAGGTTCTTATTATAATCCTCAATTGAAAATTGTCAATCCAAATGCATTAGAAACATATACATCAATACCCCAATCACCTTTAATGAATCTTACATCACCATACACCCCATACAATTCATCCATCATCCCACCATATGTTCCTCCACCCAACCCGCAAAATGTTTTGGCATCGCAATTTAAGGCGCTCTCACAAGAAATGCAAGACCTTTGCATGGGCAAGGCAAAGAAGCCCCATACACAAAACTTGTGTCCATATCCATTCAATTGAAACATCGCAATGGTACCATTCCCTCCTGGTTTTAAAATACCCAAATTTGATAAATATAAAGGGAGAGGAAGTCTTGTGGACCATATCAAATAATTAAAATGTCATGTGCATTGGAGGTGGCTTCTAATGATTCACATTTGATGCACCTCTTCCCTCGAAGTTTAACATGTCCTGCTATGGATTGATTTTCTCATTTTCCTCCCAGTATCAAAATTTTTAAAGAAATCACGGATAAATCTTTCAATCATTTCTCCTTTAATCTTGACATGGATGTCAGTCTAGATGAATTATACACTCTTAAGAAAAATAAAGGAGAAACATTTGTTAATTTCTTACAATGGTGGAGATAGAGTAGTAGTAGCAAGTGGCCTCTTCCTACTGAACAACAAGTGGGAATCATCGTCGCCAATCTAGATCCAGATCTATCCTTCCACTTGAAAATGCAATGCATCACATCATATGATGAGTTTGTCCCTAGAGCCCTTAACATCAAGATAGCTCTAATCTCAGAGGGAAATACTTAAGCTTACAAAGACAACCACCCATCAACTAGTTCAAATGACAAACCTCGTGTTTGGGCTAAGAACAAGAACATGACAAACAATGGTGTGGTATATGCTAAGGTAATCCTAAGTGCTCTGAGGCCAAAAAATACTCAAGTTGCTAACATCCAACAAATTATGCAGCAAACAACACCCCTACAAAAGAATCAAATCAATGATACTGAAATGCAAAGGTGAACCAATAACAAGAACAACTATCCTAAACGCAAGTACACAACTATCTAAACCCATTGAAATTATCATGAAAAAGTTGGTAGAGTCAAATCTTATCACACTTCCTAACTTTAAAAACTACCAAGAACCACAAGAGAAACCATCCTGGTACAATGAGAAGGACCTTTGTGATTTTCACAAGATCAAAGGACACAAAACAAAAAACTGCGTGAGGCTCAAAAACATTATCCAAGACCTCATAGAGAATGACACTATATCTGTTGAGGTACCAGTTGGGAATCGGGATCTCAAGTTATACAAGAACCCTATGCTGGATCATAACAAAGAAAACAACACTGGGAAAGCTAAGGATTACACAAATGTACAACATACCTATTCCAATGTAGTTTCTTCCTATGATAGCATCATCACTGTTGTCACCATCAAAGGGCATAGTGTGAAGTGTGGAGTCACCATTCAAGGAGTCCCACCCTAATCTAGGGAACAACCTACTCTGCTAGCCTCAAGTACCAACAAGTATAATCTCTTAGATCAGCTTAAGAAGAGCCCCGCACATATATCAATCTTAGAACTGTTGAGGCTATCACCTACACATAGGGAAATCTTGGAGAAAGCTTTATCAGAGTCATCTATTCATGAGGATATTGATACCAATTAGTTTCAAGCTATGGTAGGCCATATCGCTAATCATCTTCTCACCTTCTCCGAGCAAGACCTGTCATCACAGTTATCTCATAACCATGATTTACACCTTGAGGTTATCATTCATAAGAATAAGGTCAAAAGAGTCTTAGTAGATGGAGGTGTTGGATGGAACATTTGCTCCCTTCAATTGATCAAAATCCTGGGCTATTCATAGGATACTATAGAGAGGAAAAAGAGTACCACCATCAGGGCATATGATGACCAAGAACGGGTATCACAAAGTATCATTGCACTACCCATTCAAGTAGGCCCTCTCATTGCAAAAACTACATGCCAAGTGCTTGACCTTGATCTTCCTTACAACATACTGCTTGTTCGACCATGGATTCATGCTCTAAAATTTGTAGCTTTGACTTATCACCAATGTGTGAAGTTTCCTTTCGAGGGAAGAGAGATTACTATCCATGCAGATCCTGAGCCTTTTTACTATTACAAAAATCTTGAAGCCAAGTTCTATAAAATCCCCCAAGTACCCAAGAATGATGAAGGTCCTACACCTTCTACCTCATTTGGTGACCCATCATCCCTTGCATCTACCTCTGAAATGAAGGTACCCATAGTGCAGAACATACATGATATCAAAGTAGTGATTCAAGATGATGGTTGTGGGAATTACAAGCTAATGAAGAACACCTTTGTCTTAGGAGAGCTACCTATTTCTCCTCAATCTCATGGAAAACCCACATCTAGCACTAAGGAGCCTGAAACAATCAAGATGGCAGCTATTACCTTCACCAAGTGGGGAGATTTGAACCAAGAAGATGTCAATGAGGAAGATATCTTTAAACTTCTCTATCAGGATGAAAGACTTGTACCCGCTCTTCCTATGGAAGATAATAACAAAGGATTGTAGTTAATGCAAAATTGGGGATATAACAAGAATGAGAAGCTAGGACACAATGATAATGGTTTGCTATAACCCATCATTCTTGAGAAACAACTAAAGAATCTGGACATAGGTTGTACTACTAGCAAGGTCACCCTTATTGGCAAAGGTACTACTAAATGGGTTGAGGCTTCCTCTTGGTTACCTACATCACACAATACGACCTTAGATGAATTCCCTTTGGATGTTGCTGACCTATTTGATAACAAAACCCTCTTCATGATATCTGATGCATCGTTTATTCCAAATAATCAACCAACTAAAATGCCTAGTCTACCCACAACTCATTGGCATGGACCAATAAGGACCACCAATTCTTGATCTATTCGAAAATGATGAATTGATCTCAGAATTCATGGGACTCCATGACAACTTACCATGGGAAGATCACAAAGAAATTTTTGACATAAATCTAGATATAGAGGCATACTATGGGGAGATGATTGAATCCTTCAATCACAAAATTTATGAAATACAACTAACATGCAAATCCTTAAGTGAAAACCACACTGTGGCACTTTTTGATCCTAAAAAAATAAAAAACAAAGGATGCATCCGACAATGAAAACTTCTCTAAGGAAACCAAGGATGAGGGATTCAATCTCCCCCTTAGTGCAATGAATCCAGAGAAGTCAATAGTAGTAGCAGAAAAGGCCACACTAGTCAATGTGGGTACTGAAGAAGCACATACGATTACTTTCTATGTTGAATCCTTGTTGGATGAAGAGGAAACAAACTTGGCAACATTCTTGAAAGAGTACAGGGCTAACTTTGCATGGTCATACACAGATATGCCAGGCCTTGACCCAGAAGTGGTTGTGCATCACTTAGTAGTCTATCTTGAAGCTAAGCCAGTCAAGTAGAAATTAAGGAAGATACATCCTCAAATAGCACTTTTCGTCAAAATCAAGTTATAAAAGATTCTTGATGTTGGATTCATCTGACTGATAGATTATCCTGAGTTGGTTTCAAACTTGCAGGTACCAGGGGGAATCAAAATATGCACTGATTTTAGAGACTTAAACAAGGCATGTTTGAAGGATGATTTTCATCTTCCTAATATCGACCTCATTGTAGACTTAACAATAGGGCATGAAATGTTGTCGCTCATGGATGGTTTTTTAGGTTACAATCAAATCATAATTTCCAAGGAGGATCAACACAAAACTACATTCACTTGTCCATGGGGAACCTATTGCTGGAATGTGATGACATTTGTGCTAAAGAATGTAGGAGCAACCTATCAAAGGGAAATGACCCTCCATGACATGATCCACAAAATAGTCAAAGATTATGTGGAAAATATTTGGAAAAATCAAAGAAAATAAGTGAGCACATACAAGTCTTAGGACCCATCTTTGATAGGATAGAAGAATACAAAGTAAGGCTAAATCTAAAAAAGTGTTTGGGGTCACATCAAGGAAACTTCTTGGCTTCATAATCTCAGAAAGAGGGATAGAAATTGATCTAGAAAAGTTAAAATCCATCTTAGACATGGAACCACTGCAAACACTCAAGCATATGAGAGGGTTACAAGGAATATTGCAGTCCATCAGGAGGTTCATAGCACAACTATCAGATAAAATTCACCCTTTTTTGCATCTTCTCCATAAAGGGATAACCTACAAGTGGCATGAGAAGTGTGATAAAGCTTTCCAAAAAATCAAATATTATCTACTAACACCTCCATTTCTCATGCCACCAATACCGAACAAACCACTAATCTTGTATATCTCAGCAACACCAACAACACTAGGAGCTCTTTTGGCACAACATGATGAAAATGAAAAAGAGAGGGCTATCTACTACATCAGCAGGACCTTGGTTGGCTATGAAATTAACTATTCAACCATTTAGAAAGCATGCCTAGCAGTAGTTTTTGCTTCACAGATGTTCAGGAATTACATGATGTCACATCAAATCAAGCTCATTGCAAAAATTGATCCATTGAAATAATTATTATCTAAAGCAACTCTCACAGGGTGAATGGAAAAATGGGTGATGATCTTAACAAAGTTTGACATAGAGTATGTAGAGCACAAGAAAATCAAAGGAAAAGTGATCACAGACCAATTGGAAGATGCACCCATCTATGCAGAGAACCCTTTGATATATGAATTCCCTAATGAACCAGTGTTTCTTATCAATCTCACAACTCAGTGGAAGAGGTATTTTGATGGATCATTCACCCAACATGGATCAAAAATGGGTATTCTTTTCATCACTTCCCAAGGTGATTGTATCCCAAAGTCATACTGGTTGTCATTCCCTAGTACTAACAACATTGCTAAGTATGAAGCCCTAATCACAAGTCTAAGGATAGCGGTTCAAAGGTAGATACAAGAAATGAGAGTCTATGGAGACTCATAGTCAGTTATCAACCAAGTCAATGATGACTATCAAACTAAGGATGATAAGCTCACTTCTTACAAAAATATGGTGGAAAATCTCATGGACCTTTCTATAGACATAGCTTTTGAGTAGATTCCTCGTATGAACAACAGAGCAACAAACGCCACGGCAACGATTGGATCACTACTATACATGTCGAACAACATCCTCAAATGTGAATTATTGGTAGAACAACTTCTCATACCAAATTTTGAGATCCCTAAATCAAAATTCATGTGTATCATTCTTGGTCCTAGATCCCCATGGTACCATGACATCTTTACCTACCTAAGCAAAGCAACCCTCCCATCTGATATCACCTCACACCTTAAAAAGACCTTTGTTAAAAATGCATCCTAATTCATGATCTTAGGTGATACCCTTTACCATCGAAGCTTTAAAGGGACATTGCTATGATATATTAACCAAGAGGAAGCCTTAACCACTTTAGTAGAAGTGCATGATGGCATATGTGGTTCCCATTCTAGCGGTATGACCTTAGCTAAGAAACTGTTGAGGACGGGGTACTATTGGCCAACCATGGAAAAGGAATCTCAATGGTACATGCAGAAGTGTGTCCACTGTCAAAAACATGGAGATATAATTCATGCTCCAACTCAAGAGTTGCAACCCATGATCACACCATGGCCTTTCTCATAGTGGGGACTTGACCTCATAGGAAAAATCACTCCCACCTCATCCAAGAGCCACAAGTTTATCATAACAGCCACATAGTACTTTACCAAGTGGGTTGAAGCCATTCCTACGATCTACATAATGGGGAAGCATATTGCTAAATTTATCCTGAACTACCTAATTTGTTGTTACGGTGTTCCACAAACCCTTATCTCAGACAAAAAAACACCCTTCAAAAATTAGGATGTGAAAGATTTGTGCCAAAGATTCAACATCCAACACCAATTCTCTATCTCGTATTATCCCCAAGGCAATGGCCAAGCTGAGGCCACAAACAAAACTATCTTGAAAATTCTAAAGAAAATAGTCAATGATGTTGGCCATGATTGGCATATGCAATTAAAACCTGCTCTTTGGGCCTATTGAACCAGTATCCACACACCTACAAGTGCAACCCCTTTCTCCCTAGTCTACGGATCCACAACTATCCTACCTATTGAGGTTGAGCTCCCATCATTATGAGTGCCATTATAGAACCTGATCATAGATGAAGAATACAAAGTATCTCGGCTAAACGAGTTAGAATTCCTAGACAAGCATCGTCTTGACATCCTCAATCACTTGCAAGTATATCAAAACCAAGCAAAATAGAGCTATAAGAAGAGGATAAAATGTTGATACTTCTAGGTAGGGGATCTTGTCCTAAAGTAGAATCAGAACAACCTGCCAGATCAAGAACACAAAGGGAATTTTGAGTCTAACTGGTTGGGTCCCTTTGTCATCATAACAAGCTATGGATCAAGAGCATACCAATTTTCAACACTTGAAGGTGAACCTTGTAGGAACCAACCAATAGCTTGCATCTTAAAAAATTTAATGCCTAGTTTTGAAGGGTGTAAGATCTGAAAATACAAAAAAAATTAAAAAAATGATCAAAATCCAAAAAAAAAGAGAAAAAAGATTGAAAAAGTAAAGAAAAAAATCATCCTCTAGTGAAAACTACTTCGATGGTGTTTTGGGAAAGTACCATGTGAAAACCTGGAAAACAGGTGCCTTGCATAAATAAAGCACCTCCATCTATTATTTGGCTCATTATCCTATCATTCTTTGCATCACCATCCATCGCATCCTTCATCCATCACCTGTCTGCATCCTTATCATAGATTGATGTTGTGAAGTATTGCAATCCCTTTAGTACTACCTGGCATATTCCAAAGGTCAATTTTTCCTACCTATATCAAAGTAATCTAACATGTCACACTGGGGACAATTTGATATGGATCACATCAGGTTCTTGTATATCTTGGGGTTAACATAAATCTCATCGAAAATACCAAAAAACATTCATAAAATCTCATCGAAAATACCAAAAACATTCATAAAATCTCATCGAAATCCCAAAAACATTCATAAAATCTCATTGAAAATACCACAAAAATTTGCAAAATGTTCATAAGAAAATCCCAAAAACATTTGCAAAATCCTGTACAGCTAAAATCCAAAAAATTCAAAAATTGTAAAGTCAAAATCCAAAACATCCAAATCGCATAAAAAACCCTAAAAAGGTTAAACATTGAAAATCCAAAAATAGTACCCTTGTCAAACTATGTCATCTCTCAGCTTGAACGTAGGCAAGCCCATCATTGATGTGCCCCTGAGACACCCTAGGTTAGTCCTTTAGGAGTCCGTCATAATAAACTGACATTTCAACTATTCATATCTCGTTGTTAATAAGTCAATTTAGTTGAACTACGTGGTCTCTGCATGCATAATGTAGGCAAGACTTATCTTTGATCAGCCCACGAGGCCCCTAGGATAGGTCTTTAGGTTAGGTTCTTGGTTGAAACTCAAAAAATCCCTAAACATCCAGATAACTCAGAAAATCCCTAAACATCTAGATAACTCTAAAAACACAAAAAACATTTAAATATTGAGAAAATACAAAAACATTCAAAAATCAAAAACACAAAAACATTAGAAAACATTCAAAAAACCTAAAAAGCCTTAAATAATAAAAAATCTAAACATTCGCATAAACTTTCGAAAAGACCAAAAATAGCCTCAAAACATTTCAAAATACCCAAAACATTGAAATATTCCAGAAAATCCAAAACCCATCCATCCCATTTCGCTTTCACCCGTAATAAACTTTCACCCATAATAAATCAATTGTCACCTTCAACCTTTGGCAAAACAAATAGAAAACAAGTATAGCAAGTCATAAAGTGCGAACCTAATTGTCAAAATCTAAATTTCTAAGTCATAGGTAAATATGTCAGTGATGTTTATATCAACGGCTTATCATTAGCATCATCATTCTAACATCAAACAACCATCTGATCAACATGTCCTAGGATGTATCCTTCCTAAAATGGACATCAGTATCAGAAATCACTTTAGCTAAATTAACCTAGCCAAAGATATAGATAACACTGACTTTTTGTCTTTGATCTTTTCTTCCAATTTATCTTAATGACCCATTCTAAGGAGCTCTCGATGATGTCTATCTAAAATGATTTAGAGAGAAAGGAATGGGGCATTGATCATTATCTTTCGTTTGTTGTACTTGGGGATACTCTTGTAAAATAATCTTGGCGCATACTTGCTTAGTTGTGTGTAGGGAAGTTGTTTGGAGTACGTTGTTGACTATTGTGTATGCTTTGTTATAATGTATTCTAGGTTTCTAACTTATATTCCAATGAGGTTTCCATATGTCAAGGTGTGAACAAGAACTATCCTATCTATTTGTCAAGTCAAAGTCTATTACACTAGATACAATGTTGTCTTGGTTATTAATACCTTGATGCATCGTGTCTATGTGTTATATCAAACAATAAGGAATGATGGAAAATACCAATCCCAAAAACTGAACAAATCATCATGCATGCATTTATCATCATGCATCCTACATTTTTCATCACCCTCTCTAATAAAGTCTCAATGGATCATAGACTTGTTGGATATTTTTGAAGCAATCATCATAATCAATGGTCGATCATCTTGTTTCTTCTATCTTCTCTTTGCACTAAACTGGTATCATGAAAATCAACAAAAACATCATCGAATGCATCCAATTGTATTCACAAATCATCAGCATACATGCATCTCATAATCATTGCATATCACATCATACATCCTGCATCATCATTTAAGTTGTGGTGAATAATATAGATTTGTTATTCTAAGCATCTTAAATCATTGCATATATCATAAGCATACATCATACATCACATACATGATCATCTCATAAAACTACATAGAAAATACATAAACAGAAAGGCATCCATATCATCCATCCCATGGCATATCATGAAAAGATAATGAAAAGGAATATAACATTGCATCCATCTCATTACATCTCATCATCACATATTGCATAAGCATAAGTGCATCCATACATAATAAGCATATCGCATTCCATATCAAATGCATCCATACATGTAAGCATGAAATAAGGTGAACACGTCATATCAAATCTATATACGTATCATATATATATATAAATGAAAGTCATGGTACAAAATCTCAATCAGTGTATGTATATCGATCATAAATATAGTATCCACGAGGCTATCAAAAAGGATCCCATGAATGTATATCTGTGTGAAAGAATGGGGCAAAAGAATTCAAAAAGTGTCTATACAAAATCAAGCTAGCCCTAATGGATTCTCCCCTCTCCAACCTGCCTCTCTAGTTGATCCTCAGCCCTGGGCCGTGCATTGCTCTACTGCAAATAATTAGGCTATTGAAATGGTGCTGACACATCATGATGGTAACGCATCCTATAATATGCTGCCTCAGTCACAACCTCTTTGTACAATCTCATGGATACAGTCCTGCCCTGGGTAGCTAATGTAAGGGCCTCTAATTGTTTCCATCGCCCGATCTCCTAGTCCCTCTCAGTAGTCACATTTTTTACCTACTATTGGGCATGATCTCTCTCTATTGTAATGGCAGCAACCTGTTACCTAGCCTGGTCCTGCTCAACAGTGATCGCCAAAATCTGTTGGTGGGCTTGATCCCACTCACCTGTCAAAACCTGCACCTACTGCTGCAACTGTTGAATCTAAATATCTTTGGCATTAGGTGGTGGTGGCTAAACGAGTTGCCGCTATATAGGCTACTATTGTATGGGCTGCTGCTAACCAGTAGGCTACTGAAGAGGCTACTATACAATTGGTGGATCCCCCATAATCTATCCATCTTGGCTATCCTAGCCACCTTGTCCTTTGCCCCTACCTACTCCCCTCCTTCTTGGTCTCTCTCGTGGAGAAGCACCCACTAGATCTGTCAATCTTTGAGCAGGTGTAAACCATGCATCACAAGCAGGCATCATTTGTGTGAGTGCCTGACCCTAGTCATAGGCCCATGGCTGAGCTACCAAATGCCTAAAACCCTCCACTACCTTTGGAGCTGGAATAGTGGGTCCCCTGTGGGAACCTCTCAAGCTAACCTCGCGAAAATGTCTCTATAGGAATCATTCAGTATGTCCTACTACTCACCAAACTGTAGTGCCACTCTTTCTGGCAGGTATCTCTCAATGATTGTATGCTCTCAGCCCTGCATATACCGGGTCTGTCTAGCGAAAAAAACTATTGAGCATCATTGTACCACCCTGCCATTTGTAGCTAGGTTCACCATCTAAACACTGTCATGTCATCTAGTACCCACCGCCAGTATGGGAGCCCAATATGTCCAGTATGTTACAAATTAATGGCACCTCTATACCTCCAAACCATGAGATCATTTGGCTCAACCTCAGCCATTTGCACTATCGATCGGAGCACAACAATATGCTCCCACACCTAAATATGAAGCAAGGTCACCCCTGTGCTAATGGATTTTCTGTCACAATAGATGAAGTCGTGCATGTCATGATATAATGAGGCCAACATCACCGGCCCCCATGCAAATAGAGTCCTCCTATGGAGCATCCTATTCCATGCTAAGCCCCATCCTGGGCTGAACCCTCTGTTTTGTCAGTTAGGAGCAACCAAACCTGAAATAATGGTTGCAATGATCAATCAGAATGTGGGCACACGACCTTTATATGACTCAAGTTCAATCTGAGAAGTGACAAGAATGATGGTATCCATCTTCATCACCTCATGATAGGCATCGTACCCGACGTTAACATCATAAATCACCCGCTCACCATGTATCAACAAATGCAGACTCCGCCATACATCCTCTAAAGTCATTGTCACCTCACCAGAGGGAAGGTGAAATGACGAGGTCTCACTGTGCCATCTCTCACACAAAACAGTCATCATAGCTAAATGAGTCCGGACGACGAGCGTGTATGTAATGTACTATAACCCGATCTCTTCCAAGTGCTCCTGGTGAAACTCGGATAAGCCATCCAATCTCTCCAAAATTGTGGGCATGTGCTTGCATGACATCAATGGTGGAATGACCTACTTCACCCATAAAGTGCATGACGTCAAAAAATTGAGAAAATTTGACTCAATTTGGAATTTTCAGCTCAAAAACCACAATAGTGTCATTATATTTTAAATTCCAAATTGTGACACCTGAAGGAATTTCAAATTGCAAATTGCAAAATGTGTCACCATAAACATATGCATCACGATTTAAACTTTGGAAACCCTAACCCTAATTTCCAAATCGGGAAGTGTGTCGTTATATACATATGCGTCACAATTTAATATTGGAAACCCTAATTTTAAATCATGAACTATGTCACCAAATAAATATGTGTCGCTATAAATCATTTTAGCATAATCGATTCTCAAATGGGAATCACTATATAGTGACACCATCAAAGTTTAAAATTTAAAGTGCAATAAATGCATCAAAAAGTCAAATTTCAAATCGAGTTTTGAGTTACATACCAGGGGTCCTGAGCCTAGAATCCATTGGTACTCTCAAACTCAATCGGAAATGTGTTGTGGGAGCTCTCATCACACCATTTCGTTAGAGGGTTAGAGCTCAAATCACAATAATTCTCTAAGGTGTGAATGCACAAATGAATTGAAAGTGACCCTTCTTGGTCTATTTATGCTAGAAAATTAGGGTTTTTTGCCCTAATTTAACCTTCAAGCTAGGGTTTATCATCATTTTCACCAATTTTACCAAACTGGAGCTTATTTTGCATTTATCATCATTTTTTTTGCATTTTTGGCATAATTTTTGCATCTCGAAACCTTTCTCAACCCTTGGGACAACTTTTCACCTTTATCAAGAAATCAACCCAAAATTCAAAATTTATGCCCAATTTCTCGAGTGGGCAGGGAGTCAACTTTATCCTTATGCTGGGGCATCTAAAAAATTAAAAAAATTATTTTTTGATTTAAGCAGCAATTTTAATCCAAAGATCATCAGTATTTGAACAGAAGTAGCAGGTAAAGAGGGGCAAAATGTAGACACTAAAAAATGTCCTAAATAATATCATACACTCGAAACGAGTATACTAACATCATTTCCTCTCAAAACCCATCCTCTTTTTGCTTAATTGATTGAATTAGCCTAGCTAACTAATTAACTACATCATTTTCGTCTATTAACCTAACACATTTAATCAGGTTAATTCCCCCATTTTCATGCTAACATTTCATCTCATTAAATTAAATAAATCAAACTATCTAGGTCATCTTATTTAATTAAATAACCCTAAGTTATTTAATTAAATATCATTGCACCTTTTTTCCCCTTTCATTAAATCATTTAATTTAATGAATATAATTATTCCTCCAAAACCCCTAATTGTATGATTAAACCTTGTTTAATTAACAATTAATCTAATTTTCCTCTAAGAGAGGAATATTCCCTCCCCTTTTGTACAATTAAACTTTGTTTTAATTAGAAAATTATCTATCTCCTCACCTATGAATATTCCAAACAATATTCTCTTTCCTCCAATGATTTGAAAAAGGGATATTCTCACTTGGCTTCTTGAACAAGCTAAACTTATGACCTCTTGAGGAAGTCACTTGGTGACCTATGTGTGCAAGTCAAAAGTGTATTTATTTGGAACAAATGAGAACCCTTGATTAAATTCTCATCTTGCATTCTCACCCATTGATGAGAATCCATGATCCATGCCTCCTATTTCCTTCATCCTAGACCGTTGATTAATCTTTTCAATCTCAACCCTTCATTTCTCATTTGCTCTCCTATAAATAGAACACTATTTTGAGACAAATGGATCAATCTTTCAATTGCAAACTTATGTTGTTGAATTCACTCACATCACACTATATTTTACTCACTTTTAGCATATTTTAGTTCATTTTTAGTTGCATATTAGTTTTAATCTTCCATTAATAGCTTCCATGCATCCATCTTAGGTTGTTTATAAATTAGGGTTTGAATCTTTTAGCTGAAATATCACTTAGATTAGCTTAACAATTGCATATTTAGATCAATTTTAGCATAATATCATGTTAATTTAGCTTGCATCATGTTCAATTTAGTATAAATCATGTTTTCATGCATTTATCACAACAGTTTCATTGATTCTCTTCAATAGAATCAATTGAAGCAAGCTCACTGATCACATGATTGGGAAAGGGTCGTTGTTCCACATCAACACAACACCAATTCCAAAATAAGATAATTTTCAAATGGGGTAGAATAGACATTTGAATGTTTTATATTTCGAATGCTTCATTTCAATAAATGTTTAATTTATCTTCAAATTGAATATCTTGTTTGAGATTGAGGTTTAGTGGCTAAATTATGCTTCAATTCATCATGGATCAAGCGTAATCAACCCATATTGATAATCCTTAGTCATCGGTGATATTTAAGAATAGCCCCTTAAAATAATATTCAATATTGGTTGTTTATGATAATTATGAATTTTGTAATTCTCTTTTGTGAAAGAAGATACTCAAATTGATTTATCAGTTCATGTCATAAAGTCTTACACTAAAATATTCTCTTGGAACAAGGGTTGAAATGTTAAGCTCTATAGCTTTCATTGGTCTAGCCTTCCCATGTATTTATGTTGTTCAGTTAATGCCTGCCTTATACTTTAGGGCTGAAACCTTCTCCTATTACCTTCCTTATACCTACCATTGCCTCCTAAGAAAAAATGATTGTAGCCTAGCTGACTTGAATCTTCCTACTATGTTCAAGTATTTTTAATTTTGCATTGAAATACATCCCCTATTTTTTTTTTTCAAGGAAATTGTTGATGTACCCACCATTAAGCTAAAAGTGATAATTACCTATTATAAAAAAAATAATTGGTCATTAAGCCTTTCTCAGGTCCCTTTAGTACACAAATGTCTTTTTCACCATGCTTTACATCTATGCTTTCATATTTGTACTCCATATACAATGAATTTGCACAGTTGATCTTAATCTTATTAAGTTCAAATATTTGTACAGCTATGGTGGAGACAAATATATGAAGTTGTATCATGTCAATATTTGTTTAAGAAAATATGAGGTGCAAGGATACTCTAAATTATTTTGGTGTTAACTAATAATGGCTCAAATAACGAGTCAATGGATAGTGGAGATTTATTCTAGAAAGTTTGAAGTGCATATACATCATTTTATTTTATGAAATAATTTTAAAGATGTATGAAACAAATGTCAACGAGTGTGAGTATTGTCTTGATAGCTATTGATATAGCAATAGAAAAGTGTTAATATTTGGAGAAATTATTAATGTGTATATAATATTAATAATTTATATTTTGAGTCTATGTTTAATATTAGGGCAGGTGCAAAAATTTGGGGGGGAAAAAAGTGGCCAAATTTTTTAAAAAAAATTGAAAGGCTATAATGCAAGCGTGTTATAATGTGCTCGTGTTATGGCTTGGTGTGACCAAGCCCATAATGCGCTTGTGTTATAACGTGAGCAGGTTATAGCCTATTATTGTTAACACTCAATATTGTGTCCTTGCTAAGTTGTAGAACTTAGCTTATTGGTGAAAAATGGGATCATTTCCAGATTTGTGGGTCAACTATGACATAAAGGAACCTCGAGAGAAGGCTGGTTCCTCTGGTACTAACCTATCCTAATTTAAACTATTGATTTTGCTAAGAGAAAAAGGTAGAAGGATGACATGAATTAAAATCTACCTAGTGGGGTGATGTACCTAAATTTTTACAACTTTCTTCTATTTTTTTGACACATAATATCTTAGTTATTTAGCTAGTTTCCACACAAATCAAAGATCCAACATGCTGATGCATAAGTATTTCACAAGAAATTTGCAATGTTTATAGATTTAGGAAGGAAAACTGAGTATGTTTTCACAAATTAAGTGTAAATCTTAGCTACATAACTTGTGACCTGTATAATACATGTTTTTTGTTTAAAAGGTGCTTGAATGAGACAACATATTGGAGGATTTGCACATAAAAAATCATAGAAATATGCATCAATCATCTACATACACACAAGAAAATAACTATTGAGAAGCAAATAATCACTGAATTTCATTGAAAAAGTGTTCTTACAACTTGCACAAGTTTGAAATATGTTTTTTCTTGTTTGAAAATGTGTTACAAAAAGATTTCTTAGTTGTTGTGACTGAAAAAGATGAGTTATAATACATAGTAGAAATAGAAAAAAGAAAAAGAAAAACTTTCTTTTAGTTTACAATGTTGTTTTCAAAATGAAAGAACTGAAGAAAAATCAAAGAAGGCTTTCTTTTTGTCCACCCTACGCTGGAGAGAATGTAGGATGGTATCTAATGATAGTTAAGAGGCTCTTTTATGATTGTTGACTACTTGAACTCCACTTGGTCACTAGTAAAGGTTTTATCCCTCCTTGACTGCTGGAAAAAACTCCTAAATATGCTCCCAACTTCTCTAGATACTTGCAACTATCCATTCTTGTTCCAAATTTCCTCCTTGATGGTCTCAACCTCTATCCAAGTCACCAAACTGCACCCTAGATGTTCTCAACTACCCCTATATTCCTTCAAACTAGTCTCCAGGTCATTCAATTGGTTTAAATTTCCTCCAACTGCTTTGTACTTTGTCAAACTGTCATTACCTCTCATGTGTAGGCTTATAGGACATGTGCCAAGGCTTTGACATGGTCAAAAACCACCCTAAGTCGTAGGAAATTACTTAGAACAAGAAATAAACATATGATTCATATTTTCTTTTAGTCATGCAAAAATTCTATTTAGAACTTCACAGTTTGTTTCCCTTCTAGGGTTTAAAGTTTGTCCTTTGTTTGTGACAATTATGCACCATTTTCATTATAGGGTCTCCCTTTGTTGTGATTTTCATGTCTCATAGCTTTGTCACCTAACACTCTGCATGAATATATTGATGACTTTCCTCTCCATTCTTCCTCTTACTGTTTCAAGACATAGATAACCAAAAACTCCTTGTTGCCATAGGTTTTCTTTATACTATCATTTTTTCCCTAGATGCACCAAACAAAATTTTACCATTTACTTGTCATTACCACTTTACAAATTGTTCTTTTTCATTCTCCTTTCCTCTTGAATAGATATGGAAGGTTCAAATCCATCTTTACTTCCATGCATAACATCATCACAATCACCTATTTCTATCCTTTCCAAGTCCCTTTGCCTCTGTTACCTCTTAGTATGTCATTTTTATAGTGATTGTTATTTATCTTTATGGCTACTGCCTCTTTGAATTTGTCACAAAGATGCTTAGAGATAAAACATTGACTACCAAGGATTATAGTGACACAATAGAATTGAGGCATGAATTTTCCAAAACAATCGTTAGAGGCTAAACAAATTGTAGCAGGTAAAAGCCCTACAATCTACTCCATACTTGATCATAGCTGCTTCAATAGGGTTGCAAGAAGCATTTTTAAATGGCATTAGAAACTGCAACACAAGACATATGAAATGACCAAGGTTGTTGATTCCTATAATGCATGTGATGGATGTGGGTCAAGTCATTGCTTTTCCATTACTTTACATGACTTCAATATGCTTTTAAGATGTGATTTATGGTTACGTGTGGCCTACTTAGATGTATGACTATCCTCTTTCTTTAATCTAATATATAGTATGCTTTTACTTGTGCCTTTGGTTGGTTATCAATAGGTTGTCATATGTTTTAACTGTCTTAAACTCAAAACACTATATATTATCTTTCCATGCACTATCATATAACAATTATTTGCTTCCCTTAAGAATTTAAAATTTTACCCTTTAACTATTGAACTATCCTTTGTGAGCTTAACTTTGTGTGCCTATCTATGTTATGTTGCACTCTGCATAATAATTATGTTTTCAAACTCTTAAGGACATCAATACTCTTCATTGTGCCTTGATAAAATGCATCTTTCATGATCATTCACAGCTGTGACAAGCCTTATATATAATGTTGGTATCACCATCTTTGAGTTTGAAAATTTTTCAAGAAACTTTGGTTTTGGAAAAATAAAGAAAAGGATGGAACATGTCACTTTTTAACAACATTGTCCATAATCACAGTTTATTACACTTTACCTTCTAAAATTTTGTCCTCAATAATTTATCACTGTCACCTTGACACTTTTTGATAGTGCATTTTCCCTCTTCAAAAAATGATTTGTGACTATGATAAAATTCCCTTATCACCATAAACTATACTATCTATGGCCATCTACAACCTCTTCAAAATATTATAGGATTTGCTGCATAATCTAAGATAACTCCTTTTCTAGTTTGCACACCTGTATTGTTGCATAATCAGAGGAATGAGAGATGCTCAAAATTAATGTTTCTCATCTATAGTGAATCACTATTATTTATGATCTCTTTACAAGCACCAACTCAGACCATTTTCCATTATTAATCTCTACCGCTTTATTAGGCTATTCTTAACTTAACTCATTCACAAAAAACTGCCATACATTCCACATTTATTGAGCACAAACCTTGAGATTACAACGCCATCACAATCACCCTGTAAATAACTATCATTTGGTCTTATCCAAATTATCTTGTTAACAATAGCCAACAATGAGGATGTTATAAGTAACTTCATTAGCATGAAGCCTTTGCTAATAATTTTGACTAAAGGTCATGTCTGCAACATTTATTTCCATTCACTATACACTGTCATTAGAAGGATGATTTCTTTTTGGTACAAGATCATGCTACCATTAATTCCATTATACCATAAAAATAACATTAATATCACATTCTAATGGTGAATAGTGCATCAATTCTATTTCCTATCTCTTTCCTCATAGAAATTGGTGGCCCTGAGGTCTATTTGCACTATAAACAGTGTCAAATTTCTAAGGATGAACTACAAGCATAACCCCCTAACTTCACAATAGACGTAAACACTTTGTGTGGCTCTTATTCATGAAAAACTTGTTCAAGAATAACCCTAGATATTCCTTATATCCTCTGCCTTTGAGAACTCTACCACTGTAAAATGCATCATTCCATACTCCCTAGTAGTTTTTAAAAGATCTATGAAAACTCTAGGATTGTCTTATGCATTTGACAACCTTTGCTTTTCCTATAATGGTCAAGAGTCCTCATTTTTTCTTCATTGTTGTCATCTAACAAGACTATCCTCACTCTCATTGTATCTGAAACTTAGCAACTTTCTTCTATTTCCTCCACATTCTAGGGTTATAATTGGCATTATTTTAATATTCTCTATGATTTCCATAGACAACAAGAATGTCTAGGTATCAAAGGAATAACATCCCTCCAACATAAAATTAACCCAAACATGGAATATCATAGGTGTTATGACTATCACATTTTTTTCTATCTTGCATGCTCTAGTATTGAGCCTTTAATGGCATAGAGAATGATAAATAGGACCCCCAACTAAAAATGAGAACTTAAATGAACCCCTACATGTCTCTTCATACATATAGCATTTGAGAAAATAGTGTGCTGATCTAGATGGATAGTGATAGTTGTCCTATGTACCTTGTATTCTATGTATGATGCATTCCTTAATCCCCACATTTCTTTGCTTGACTCGGTGTTTTTGCAACCTAGAGGTGGAGGTCTGCAATAGAGAGGAATAAACTATTATCTCCATGCATCATGCCACATTTCTCTCTTATCACCAAGCTGCAACGTGGGTATACAACTATCTATTGCATCCTTGCCTCTTCAAGCTTTCTTCAATGCCAACTACTTGAAACCCTAAAGCTTCTTGTGCTACATGGGTAGAGAAAAATTTGAACAAAAATCCTTTCTTCAGTGCCAAAACTTGGTCAAATATTTCACTCTTTTTTTTGCATTTCACTTTTTGTTTCCTAAGACCCACTTTTTCCATTTTGGGAATTAAAATCTAAAGCTATAAAACTTCCCTAAATGACTTTTGATGAAAAATATATAATGGTGATAAAAAAAATCAATAGTTATAACAAAAAAAAGTAAATCAAATTCATTTCATTTCATTGTCATATTTTCTTAGCTTATGACCATCAAACCCTATGATAGTGTGCTCACATTCTGGAGAGGTCAAATCCTGCAATTTATTCACTAAATCTTTGTAATTTCTTCGCCAAGATGCCACCATGTCAACAAGGAGGTTGAAAGAGTAAGAATTGTTTTTTTTTTTGTGAATTTTTTATTAAATAGGTAAATTTAGATTGTTTTTTATGTTCATTTATTTAATTTACAAGAGTTGACAATCAATCTGAAAATCCTCCTCATGAACAAGCACATGAACAAAATCTTGGTGAATAACCACAACAAAAAACTCCAACAATTCCTCAACATCCTCTTGGAACTCAACAAAATTTAATGGGGTAAATTGAAAACAACAAAAAACAAATTGAGGAGTTAATTGCGAGATTGAATGATCCTATAAGTTCAACCTCATAAAGAAGCATGCTTGAAAATTCACTTCAAGCCATGTTAACACGTGTAGATGTAATTAGCAATCAATTAAGTGGTTGGGTAGATAAGATGCGGGAGTGTAGAGATTTTTATGTAGATAAAATATCATACAAACAAGTAAAAAATGAAAAATTTACAAAATATGACTTGTGTTCACTATTCACTAACCCACGTACAAATCAAACTCTTGACCTTAATAGCAATAGGTTTCATATACATTGGTGCAACCACCAAGGGTTAAAGGCCAATTTTTGGAAGAGGTGGTGGATGGTTTTTGACCATCCTCCATGCAACAATAACAAGGTCCCCAATATTTCTTGAGGAAACTCTACTACGAGTTCATCCTCAATAAAATCCCTAACTATTTTGATATGCAGGAATTTCAGGGGAGAGGTGGTAGGTTAGCACATGATAGACCAGGTGCACATTAGGATCCTCAGCAACCAGGTGCCATCTTATGAGAATGTTGCTACCCCTTTCATAGTGAAGGAGAGTGTTGAGATGGACACTCTACAATCTATCATTTCTCAGACCCAGAGTATCAACGTGCAAGTCCTGCAGTACAATTTCAGCTAGGGAGAATTCAAGGGGTAGGGTTCCACCCCATTCTTGTCAGGTTTGTGGGTTGGCCTGTACATATGACCCCACAGATAGTCAAGAGGTTGGTGCATAGGCTACATCTGTAGTTACATAGTTGGCGATGGTAGATGACATCTTGAATGAGGCTTTCAACCTCAATACTCATGTAAATGTTAGCATGTGCATTGAATTTAATTTTTTAAATTTCATTTTTGAAATGCAAGATTAACTAATTTATTTTAATGATTGTAATGAAAATTTAGGGTCATAGTGTTGAAGCTATTTTCACTAGCCCTACACATCTGTATGTAACTAGTAAACAATTAAAAATATAACATGTGAATAGCATTGGTATATAAATGGTATTCTAATATTTGATTATGGATGTTGAATAGGCTAATATTGGATATTTCATGTCAACTCCTCCCAGTGTCACTCGTGTTCAAAGCTTCACTTAGGTAATAGAATAAAGAGTTTAACTAATGAATTGTACAAGTAATAGATTTGTGTAGTTTATATTCATATCGTTGATTACATTGCATTGCACATCTTTCAAACTCAAAGAATTGCTTCACATTGCATAACTAATAACTAGATGTTGATAGATGACAAAATTTCAATTACAATATAGTTTTTTAGAAAGTCAACATAAGCAACTTGATGCAATTACTTCACATAGCATAACTAATAACTAGGAGTAGTTTCCAATTCCATTTTCTTGTCATGGATTTCCATGAGAGCACATTTTATTGAGGAATTTTTACAAACATTTTTTTGTCTTGTCTATGCTATGGATTCTTGGAAAAAATTCTATCAAAGCATAATAGTAAGCAATAGCATAGACAAGGCAATGAGTTGTTTGAAAAAATGCCTCAAAGAAATGTGGTCTCATGATGATGGGCATTGATATTGTTATAAAAGGGTAAATTATGCACTCACATATCCCTCTCATCCAATATCCATACCTCCATCTTATCCCTCTTATCAAACATCCCAATCTTCATCTTTATGCAACAACACTATCACCTTCATCCCCAATTCAACTTCACCATCTCATTATCCTCCAAACCATATCTTGATCCATAATCCTAATCCTCCAATCCATTATTCCAATCCTCCACCTACTCCTAGTATTTCCTCCTATATTAATCCACCATCCACTTCCTCCTACCTCAATCCACTAGCCACATCCTCCTATCTAAATCCGTCATCTGCTTCCTCATATCTTGATCCACCATCCACGACATCCTATTTCAACCCACCATCCATGTAATCCTATCTCAACCCACCTTTCACTCCCTCATACCTTAATCCTCCCTCCAATCCATCACACTTCCATCCTCCATATAATCTTAATCCCCCCACAAATACTAATCCTCCACCTTTTCTTAGTCCTCCAACCATTCCCAACCTAACATCCAATCCTAATAATACCAATGCTTCCCCTCTTCCATCTACCCATAATCCTCCACCTAATCTAAAAATATACAAGTATCTCATTCCAAATTCCACCCAAGGACTCCTCATAAAAAATTCATCACCAAATCCATCTCCCAAAGTTATGGAGTTTTTTAGCTCGACTCCATGATCATTATTGATGAAGCCCTTCTCCATCCCACACCTATAATTCATCTTCCCATTCCTAACACCATCCAAAATTTTGAACCCGTCCAACCCATAGAAGCCACCCAAATCCAATCCCCTTCTCCTACTCCTACCATTAACTAAATCCACTTCTAGGAACTTCATGAATCCTCAATCACCAAATCCATCTCCTCTTGCTTATCCTTCCACTTCCTTTGATAATGGAAACCAAGCCTTTAGCCAAAATTCCCCTCCAAATACTTTTCAAGGTCTTCATCCTCATCCTCATCCTCAATTTACCAATCCATGGAAGCTTCCACCTCTTATTCCACTTGTTCACATCCCCACCCCTCCCTCTTCTTGTCATGATCCCCTTCCATCTCATAACCAAGACCACACTATACCATCCACCCCATCCCAGCATAATACCATAGAGAAGGCAATGAACTATTTGAAAAAATTCCTCAAAGAAATGTGGTTGCACAGTGATGGAATGCCATGACACACAAATGTATCATGGAATTCCATCACCATGCAACCACATTTCTTTGAGGCATTTTTTCAAACAGTTCATTGCCTTCTCTATGATACCACATTTTTTGTACATTTCTACCAAAGCATTTTATCAAATGGTTCAATTCATTGCTACTATGGATAAAAGCCTAAAATAGGTGCTTTTAACCAAGATATGGATAAGGAAAATAGTAAGCATGATAGTAAGAAATATATAGTTCAATAAGTACTCAAAAAAAAATTCATTATATCATACATTGTAAGCCATGACCTACATCACTATTGTAGTTTTTGTGATTGAATAATTTGTTGTTCTATTTTTAGATGTTGGAAGCAGAAACACCCTCAGAAGTTCATAGGGCATTGGAGCATGGTGTATTTTCTACTGTAGACTCCTTGATTTCTCTCACGGGGGTATGAGGTAGATTACTAAATTTCAAATTACATTAATTATTATAGCTATTAGTTAGTGAAAAATCAAATGATTATTGATAAATGTAGTTTAATTTCTCTTTGGATGGTTTCTATAGGACTTCAACATGCCAAAATATGGGCATGCGAATATTTCCCTTGAGGAGAGTGATTATCCAGTGGCGATAAGTGATTATTTTGTTAAATATACCATTTTTATAATGTAATTTTTATATATTAATTTATTTACTTGTTATTGTAACAAATAAGTCTTGATGAGGAATTAAACCCTATGAGGAGCACTAGGAGCACCCCTCGACCTAAGAGTAAATGAGTGATAGACACATCACCATCCACCCGACCAACAAAGGGCAAGAGTTTGTTTCAAGATTGTGGAGAGAAATGAATTTTGATTGGGGTCCTTTGTTGTATGCCTATTTGGCATTTTTGGACATATTTTGTATTGCATATATTTGACATTGTATGCCTATATGGCATTTTTGTAAGCATATATGGCTATTTTGTA
Organism: Sequoia sempervirens; assembly: GCA_007258455.2. NCBI lineage: Eukaryota > Viridiplantae > Streptophyta > Pinopsida > Cupressales > Cupressaceae > Sequoia > Sequoia sempervirens. Next base: position 6,652,750 of record VDFB02049217.1, on the reverse strand, counting down.
TATATTTTATACTTAAGTATAAAATATATTGATGTATGCCTACATGGCTATTTGGTTAATACAAATCCTTTTTATTGACGGTGTCCCTATTTGCAGTATAAATCCATGCCTCAATAGATATGAGTTATGTGTATTCAAGTGTATAATTTACAACTTATGTGTATACTTTGTGACTTACATGTATTCTAATGTATACTTTGTGACTTACGTGTTTTCATGTGTATACCTTGTATTCATGCATATACTTTGTATTAATCTGTATACTATGTATTCATATGTATACTTCATGGCTTACATGTATTTGAGTACTTGTGTTTCACTTATTCACATGTATGTTTCACTTATTCATGTGTATACTTATTAATTGGTTAGCCCTAGCATTGCTCATTGTTGTCCTTCATGGTTTGTCTTGAATATTTATTAATTGATACTAAACAACTTTATTAGTTTGTGCTAAATAACTTTATTAGTTGATGCTAAACAACTTTATTAGTTGATCCTAAACAACTTCAATATTTCCAAAAATGGTTCAACAACAATTTATCATTTACTTATGTGCTAATTCAATATGGAATCCAAGGAAGAATTTAAAAGGGATAAAGCTAGGATGAGAGGGACGATAGATATTTATAGTGTAACCAGTTGTACCTTCTCTATACAAACCTCTAGTGGCTCTTTGTATGCTTTGCTATTCCGTTTTCTACTTTTCATATCCCATTTTCATAGGTGGATCATCACCTCTCTCAATTTTTTTCCTTCTCCTCTTCTAGGTCCTCACCTCCACTTGTGGTATTCTAAAACAATCTCTAGCTTGTGGTGGGCACCTACTAAGATTCAAATGAGTCATTAGTTTTCCCCTTAGTTGTCTTAGGTGATTTTATTATTTCTTGGCTGGTTAGAATGTATTTGATAGTTAATTTTGTGGAGATGGAACCTCTCATTCTTTGTAGTAGGACATTTTAGGTAGATTCCTCTTCAATAAGAGCTAGAGTTAATTGTTTCTTTTGTTTTCTTTGAAATACTCATTGGAGTGGTATCGAGATACTTTTAAATGAAATATATGGTCGAATAGATGCATAGGTTGTGAATTGTTCTAGCACCAAATCTACCTATGTAATTAGCTACTTGGTTTGGAAACTTGGAGGTTTTATTTTTACTCCTTTTTCATCACCAAATGATATTATTGTTATTTCACTTGGATTTGAGGCTTTTTTGGAGTGAAGGAAGAGGTAGGATTGAAATTATCCTTCTCATATTTGTCATCCAATTTATTACCCAAGGAAAAGTGACTTAGTTTGTCCACCATGTGTCCAACTTCTTGCCCATATTTTCACCAATTACTTATTCTATATTCACTCCAACCTAGCTTCTTCAAAGAATTCATTTTTAATTCTAGGTGATATGCACCAAATTTCTTCTAGAATGTTTGCTATTATTGTGAAGGAGTAGGAATAGGGGTTGTAATATCTCATGTATCAACATATATTTATACCTCTTCTTTGGGATATTTTTAGCTTCTACTTATGGTTGAGTCTCTAGTGTGAACTTATTAATGTCATTGTTTGTGACTCTCTTTAGCTAGGTCATAAGCCACCATGTGGGGTCATATTTCAATTGACCTGTGATTAGGTTTAGCTATAAATCTTTCAAAAAAATTTATAGAATCTTGAAAAATTTCCTCTTTACAACAACCATATTGTTGTAAGGGAAAGGAGCATAATTAAAAAAATTCTTGCCCTTATTAGAATTGATCATGATCATACAATATTTTAAGAGTCATGTAGCCTTCTCATTTGTGATTAGATCCATAAAAGGAATAAGAAAGTTACCTAAATACTAATATTAATAATAATTAATTCAATGTAAGTATGAGATCCACATAGTAATTGGATCACAACCCCTTTGAGAATGAAGAGGTTTAGGATTTCCTCAACTATTTTGACACCTAGATGTTTTACCTTTTTCATGCAATCATATACTTTTGGTTTGGAAAACTCAAACTTGTCAATTGTCATGTGAATCTTTCTCTTTTCCTTTGTTTTGCATGTCATCATAAGGGATTGAGTCGGTTGAATGTATCTCAGAGTGATTCAATATGTTTGGGTGCAAAAGAGGACCATGCATAGCGTAAATGTGCCCATTCAGATGTGTTGGAATAGTCGGTTTGGTTGCACGAGATGTAGAACGAAAGTTGCACCACTTTGCAACTTTACACTACTTGCATTTGACAATTTTTTTCTCAACTAAAAATTCATCATCATAGGAAAAAACCTCCAAGATAGAAAAAAAAAAGAGAGGTTATTGCAGAGGGGCCCAACAAAATTCCATAGCCTCAAATGAAAAGTTTGTAGGAGTCATGATTTCTAAGTAATAGGCCATCAAAGATTGTAGTCATTTTGCACTTTAGAATCTTAAGGGATTGAGCCAGTTGAACATAGCTTAGAGTGATTTGGCATGTTTGGGTGTGAAAAAGGACCATTCCATGTGTAAACGTACCCATCCAGATGTGTTGGAATAGTCAGTTTGGTTGCACGAGTTGCAAAATGAAAGTTGCACCACTTTGCAACTTTACATTGCTTGCATTTGATAACTTTTTCCTCAAATAAAAAGTTGTCACCACAGGAAAATGCCTTCGAAATAGAAAAAACCAAGAGAGGTTATTGTAGAGGGCCCCAACAAAATCTTGTAGCCTTAGACCAAAATTTTGTAAGCATCACGGTTTCTGATTAATACCCTGTCAAGGATTGGAGCCATTTTGCAATTTGGACTCTTAAGGGATCGAGTCGGTTGAACATAGCTCGAAGTGATTCAGCCTGTTTGGGTGTTAAAGAGGACCATGCATAGAAGAAAATTACCCATCCGGACGTGTTAGAACAATCGGTTTGGTTGCATGAGTTGCAAAATGAAAGTTGCACCACTTTCAACTTTACATTGTTTGTATTTGACAACTTTTTCCTCAATTGAAAAGTCATCACCACAGGAAAACACATCCGAGATAGTGAAAAATGAGAGAGGTTATTATAGAAGGGTCCAACTCGATCATGTAGCCTTAGAAAAAAAATTTGTAAGTGTCATGGTTTCCAAGTAATAGCCCGTCAAAGATTGCAGCCATTTTGCACTTTGGACTCTTAAGTGATCGAGTCAGTTGAACGTAACTCAGAGTGATTTAGAATGTTTGGGTGTGAAATAGGACCATGCCTAACATAAAAGTACCCATCCAGATGTGTTGAAATAGTTTTTTTGGTTGCACTAGTTGCAGAATGAAAGTTGCACCACTTTGCAACTTTACACTACTTGCATTTGGTAACTTTTTCCTTAACTAAAAAGTCATCACCATAGGAAAACACCTCTGAAATAAAAAAAATTGAGAGAGGTTATTGTAGAGGGTCCTAACATGATTTCATAGACTTATATAAAAAGTTTGTAAGCATCAAGGTTTCTGAGTAATAGCCTGTCAAAGATTGCAACCATTTTGCACTTTGGACTCTTAAGGAATTGAGCTGGTACAACGTAGCTCCCGAAGTGATTTGGCATGTTTGGGTATGAAATAGGACTATTCCTAATGTAAATGTACCCATCTAGACATTTTGGAATATTTGGTTTGGTCACATGAGTTGCAGAATGAATGTTGCACCATTTTGCAACTTTACACTACTTACATTTGACAACTCTTTCCTCAAGTGAAAAATTGTCACCACTAGAAAACACATCCGAGATATAAAAAATAAAGAGAGGTTATTGTAGAAGGGCTCAACGTGATCCCATAACCTCAAACAATTTTTTTTTAAGCATCACGGTTTTTGAGTAATATCCAATCAAAGATTGCAGTCATTTTGCACTTTAGACTCTTAAGGGATTGAATCGGTACAACGTAGCTCAAAGTGATTTGACATGTTTAGGTGAAAAAGAATACCATGCCTAACATAAACGTACCCATCTAAACATGTTGGAACAGTTGGTTTGGTCGCACGAGTTGAAGAACAAAAGTTGCACCACTTTGCAACTTTACATTGCTTGGATTTGACAACTTTTTCCTCAACTGAAAAGCCGTCACCATGGGAAAATGCCTCTAAGATAGAAAAAATCGTGAGAGGTTATTGTAGAGGGGCCCAACATGATCATGTAGCCTCAAATAGAAAGTTTTTAGGCATCACATTTTCTAAGTAATATCCCATTAAAGATTGAATCCATTTTGCACTTTGGACTCTTAAGGGATCGAATCAGTTGAACATAGCTCAGAGTGATTCAGTGTGTTTGAGTGTGAAAGAAGACAATGCGTAGTGTAAACGTACCCATCTAGACATGTTGGAATAGTTGGTTTGGTTGCATGAGTTGCAGAATGAAAGTTGCACCACTTTGCAACTTTACATTGCTTGCATTTGATAACTTTTTTCTCAACTAAAAAGTTGTCACCACGGGAAAACAGCTCTAAGATTGCAAAAAATGAGAGAGGTTATTGTAGAGGGGCCCAACACCATCCCATAGCCTCAAATGAAAAGTTTCTAAGCATCATGTTTTTTGAGTACTATCCCGTCAAATATTGCAACCCTTTTCTACTTTGGACACTTAAGGGATTGAACCAGTTGAACATAGCTATAAGTGATTTGGTGTGAAAGGCTACAAAATCATAACCTACATGGTGCCTAAGGATGTTTGATATCACATGTGAACCTACCTCAACCTTGAAAAAATACCTTTGAAATTGAATATCAGAGAGCAACATCTTTTTTGAAGTCAACAACAACCATTGACATGCCTTTGAACTTGAATATCCTTGGATTCCAATTCTAATATAAGTATTGTATGTATTGCCTCCAAATTATAAAAAATGATACCTCTTGAATTTGTACAATGGTAAGTGTCAACCAAGGATATTAGTATGGGCCGATCATGCTTGATCCATGATGAATTGAAGCATAACGTAGCCACTAATACTCAATCTTAAACAAGATCATTCAAATGAAAGTTAAACTAAGCATTTATTTAAACTAAACACTATAAACTATGAAAGAAGTTAAATGTCTACCCTAACCCATCTAAAACTTATCCTATTTTGAGATTGGTGTTGTGTTGATGTGAAACAATGACCCTTTCCCAATCTTGTGATTAGTGAGCTTGTTTCAATTGATTCTATTGAAGAGAATCAATGAAACGGTTGTGATAGGTGGATGAAAACATGATTTATTCTAAATTTAACATGATGCAAGCTAAATAAATTAACATAATTTTTTACTAAAAATAATCTAAATATGCAAAAGCTAAGCTAATCTAAGTGGATTCTAAGCTAAAAGATTCAAACCCTAATTTATAAACAAGCTAAATGGATGCATGGAAGCCATTAATGGAAGCTTAAAGTTAATATGCAACTAAAAATGAACTAAAATATGCTAAATTTGAGTAAAGTGTGAGTGTGAGTGTGAGTGTGAGTGATTTCAACAACATAAGTTTGTAACTTGAAAGATGGATCCATTTGTCTCTAAATAGTGTATTATTTATAGGAAAGCAAATGAGAAATGGAGGGTTGAGATTGAAAAAGCTAATCAATGGTCAAGGATGGAGGAAATTGGAGGCATGGATCATGGATTCTCATCAATGGGTGTGAATGCAAGATGATATTTAATCAAGGGTTCTCATTCCTTCCCAAAAAGCACACTTTTGACCTCCTAAATAGGTCAAAAGCTAACTTTCTCAAGAGGTCACAAGTTTAAGTTGCAAATGAAGCCAACTAAGAATATTCCCTTTTTCAAATTATTAGAGGAGAAAGAATATTCTTTTGAATATTCATGAGGAAAAAGGATATTTTGCTAATGAAAAAAATAATTAATTGTGCAAAAGGGGAGAGAATATTCCATGGAAATATTCCCCTTTTGGAGGAAAATTAGATTAATTAGATAATTGTTAATTAAACAATGTTAATCATACAATTAGGGGGTTTAGAAGAATTTAAAGTGATATTCATTAAATTAAATGATTTAACGAATGGGGAAAGGTGAAATGATGTTTAATTAAATAGCGTAGGGTTATTTAATTAAATAAGAAGACTTAGGGAATTAAATTAAATAGTTTGATTTACTTAATTTAATGAGATGAAATGTTAGCGTGAAAGGGGATGAATTAACCCAATTTGATGAATTAGATTAATAGACGAAAATGATGCAATTAATTAAATAGCTAGGCTAATTTAATTAATTAAGAGAAAAGACGATGAGTTTCAAGAGGAAATGATGTTAGTATACCTGATTTGAGTGTATGATATCATTCAGGACATTTTTCAGTGTCAAAATTTTATCCCTCTTTGAAGTGAGGTACCTATTGCTTCGGTTCAAAGACTGGTGCTCTTCAGATTAAAAAGTATTTCCTAAACTAAAAAATAAAAATATTCTAATTTTTTAGATGCCTGAGTGGAAGGATTAAGTTGATTCCTTTCCCCCTCGAGAAATAAGATGGAAATTTTGAATCTTGGGTTGATTTCTTGAAAAAGATGAAAAGTTGCCCCAGGGGTCTAGAAAGGCTCTAGGATGCAAGAAATATGCCAAAAATGTAAAAAACAATGCAAAATAAGGTTCTAATTGAAAAAATTGGTGAAAATGACAATAAACCTTAGCTTCAAGATTAAATTAGGGAAAAAATACCTAATTTTATAGCATATAAATAGGTGATGAAGGATCACTTTCAATTCATTTATGCATTCATACCTTAAGGAATTCTTGTTTTTTTGAGCTCTAACCCTCTAACAAAATGGTGTGACAAAGAGCTCCCACAACAGATTTTCGATCGAGTTCGAGAGTACCAGAGGCTTCTAGGAGTAGGACCACTGGTATTGATCCAAAACTTCATTTAAAATTTTACTTTTTGATGCATTTATTGTGCTTTAAAATTTAAAGTTTGGCAGTGTCACTATATAGCGACGCCCATTTGAGAATCGATGATGCTAAAATTATTTTTCACGACGCATATGTGTATTGCGACACAATTCACAATTTAGAATTAGGGTTTCCAATTTTAAATTGTGACACCTATTTTTATAGCGATGCACTTCTCGATTTGAAAATTAGGGTTAGGGTTTCCAAAGTTTAAATCGTGACACATATGTTTATAACGACACGATTTACAATTTGCAATTTGAAATGATTTTGGGCATCATAATTTGGAATTTGAAATATAGCCACGCTATTTCCATTTTGGAGCTAAAAATTCCAAACCGAGTCAATTTTTTTTTAATTTTGACATTGTGCACATCGTGGGTGCAGGAGGTCATTCCACCCTTAATGTCTCGTGAGCATCAGCTCATAGTTTTAGAGAGACTTGGTGATTTATCTGAGTTGTACCAAGAGCACTTGGGGGAGATCAACCTATGGTACATTGCATAAATGCCCGTCATTCGAACACATTTGGCTATGATGACAACATTGTGCAAGAGATGGCACAATGAGACTACGTCATTCCAGCTTCCCACTAGCAAAGCGACGGTGACCTCAAAGGATGTATGGAAGATTCTACGTTTGTTGATACATGGAGAGCATGTGATTTATGATGTTGATTCTAGATACAATTCCTACCATGTGGTGATGGAGATTGAGGACATCATTCTAGTCACTTCACAGATCGACCTTGAGATGTATAGATATCGAGTGCCCACATTCCGATTGATTGTTGCAGCCATCATTTCTAGTTTGGTCACTCCTCACTAACGGAGCAGAGGATTCATCCTAGGATGGGGCTTGGCATGGCACATGATGCTCTATAGGAGGACACTATTTGCATGGGGGTCAGTGATGCTAGCCTCATTGTATCATGATATGCACAACTTTGTCAACTACGACGACAAAGCTATTGGAATAGGGGTTACCTTGCTTCATATTTGGGCTTGGGAGCATATTTTTATACTCCAACTGATCATACAAATGGCTAATGTTGAGCCAAATGATCTTGTGGTTTGGCAATATAGAGGTGCCAATACTCCTCAGCATATAGGGAAGCTTGGACTTATGTACTGGCATCGGGTACTTGAAAATTGTTGGCAACACAAGGGTAGACAACTGAGAGGGGGGGTGAATCAGTTGTCACATAAATTTAAAATTATTAAACTTATTAAACTTATTCTCAAATCATGAAAGCATAAACCATCAATACATTAGAAACACACATAACACCGATATTTTTACATGGAAACCCTGTTAGGGGAAAAACCACAGTGGAGGTTAGTCCACAAGATTATACCCTGCTAAAAGTATAAAGGAGTAAATGGGGAATGCACATGCATTCAGGCACACTGTATAGAGCTCACTACTCAATTACAACAAGGCTTACTGCCCAAAGTAAAACACACTATCTTACAGAAACATTCGAATTACATCTGCAAGATTTTGAACTGAGAAAATAACATCTACTAATGCTTGATTAAACTTTTGGTTAAGCACATGAACACTTCTTCACACTCTCCTCACTCTTCTTCACACTTTTCTTCTTCCTTTGAATGATTAGGACATTATTCACACATCTCATTCACACCATGCCTTCAAATGGTAGAAACAATTGCTTATGTATATCCGCAACTAGGAATTACATCAACTCTGTGTCGGCTTTAACAAAATAAAAAATGTATACAAAATGTTAGCCAAAAACATAAATAATTATTAATGCAAATCAACCAATGTTGGCCACAACATAGTAAAGACCCAAAACAACATCTGCGAAAATTAAACACCTCAAACAATTATTCCTCAAAGATCCACAACATGCTACAATCACCCTATCGGCCATGAACATGAAAAACATGAACACTCAAAAGAAAATCATCAATCATGAGCACAACAATCAATGCAGTCATGTAACACATATAGAGAATGATCTAGAAACATCCACAAGCATCATTAATCACCATAGAAGCATCCGCAACAACTCAAGTTACTAGAATCACATCATCTTCTTTCAGGAACACCAACCTGAAGAACCAGAATAACTGCCAGAACACATATACTCATAACTCGATCAAATATTCATGCGGATCTCTGAAACTTAACGTGGATAAACTAGATATACTCAAAAACAAACCCTTTAATCCACAACCTCTAATCATCAATACACTAAGCTAGCCAACATATTGAACTTCACTACATCACTGACAACTTGCAACTTATTTTATTACAATTTTCCCAATATCCTCGACATATACAACCTCTAATGTCTTTAAGGCCAATAGTGTTGACATCAATGACAACCACATATCAACAAGATCCAACAATATCCCCCTTTGGCATTGATGGAAACACATGATGTGAAAAACACCATCAACGCAAATTTCTCTTAGCACTTTCTCCCTCTTAGGTTTTAACTCTTTTCTCCTCAACTCTTTAACATGACTCTTCTCCCCACAATTTTTTTCACATGAATCTTCTCCCCCTTTGACATCAATGACAAAGATACATTATCTTTCTTCACACAAGCTCTGAACCACATTTCTAAACATCTAACTACTCCCCCTGAGTAGCAGCCACCACAACATCAATTTGGATCAAGATATGACTGTGAAATGCATAGACTGATGCAAGTCAATGCATCTTAGTTCTGATTAGGAGGGGTTATCACCCCTAGCTTCCCTTTGAGATACTCAAAATTATCCTTAGGAAACAGTTTGGTAAATATATCTATAATATGTTCCTTAGTGGGCACATACTCTAGTCTGACTTCCTTTTTGAAAGGATGTCGTTAGGCCCTAACACTTTAGTGAATAATCACATCAATATCGACTGGGAAGTGTCCAAAACTTGTATGCAATAGAGGACATCTCAACTCTCTCTTTCAAGCTTCTTAAACACTAACCAATTGAATAAAAATTCTAAGCTAAGAGGCCTCTAATCTTGAAAGAAATAAATCATCTATCTAGAAAGTGAGAAAATGACTCAACCCAGAAAACAAAAAACTAAGAATCTGAAAAGCATTACCACTAAACTAGAAAGCATGGAAATGATTAAAGAATGCATAAATTTCTAAAGAAGTAAAGCATGTAAAGAAACTAGGAAACATTTATCTAATGCAAAAGATAACAAGCCAACTACTAACCAAAAACAATCAATCAGAATTAACTGAGGAAAGATGCTTCGTACTCTCAGATGTTAATCTTAGAAGCTACGGACTTAGTTATAACCTGTAGGATTGACACTAACAACATAACATATATTCATGAAAGTGAAATGAAAATTCAACTATTATCTACTAAAATAAAATTTAGAATAGAAAATAGTGTACTTATCTATCTATAACCCTCGAGTGGTCAGCTCTCGGGTGTGTCTACTACTACTTTAGATCACATGCACTGGAAATATCTCTAAGTTACTTTATTCTAAAGATGCATCCATATTACATAGTAATTCAAAGAGTGGCGGGAAAAGCCATATTCATAAGGTGGTTTTTACTCAAAATAAAATTTTGCAACATAATGATAATCTTCTTCTCTATTATTTGTATCAGTTACATATTTATATGAAAAACAACTAACAAAAATCCCATTTTTCAGTCAGTTGACTCTTTCAATAGATTTCCCATAGCAAAAGGGACTTTAAATCCCATGATATACAATATTAAAGAGGCTTGCATGAGCTATAAAGTTTTTGAAACTGAAAAATAATAGAATTATAAAGACTCGGCCAAAACGTGTGCTCCTGGAATTCCGACACCTACTCGTTGGTTTTCAAAAGTGTCAAGATCCGCATTCATTTCCCTTCCGACTAGAATGGTGATTGGGAGTGAAGTTGACCTGTGAAATGCTCAAAGAATAAACCATTAAATTAGCATAAGTTAGTTTAATTCGATCAACTTCAAGAAATAAAGTTTGTACACTTATTCATAGAAAGAGAGCACTTATTTTTCCTAAAGATAATCAATTGGCAAGGTTATTAATGCAAAAAGGTTTAGATTTACATATTGAGCCCATTATACTAATGAGGTTATTTTTACCTCATCATTTCCTCCCCTTCCTAAGTCCGAGCAGATCCTCCTGTTCATTTCCTCATACTTAGCATTGAGATCATACACATCATCTACCTCTATGTCTAATATCTTTGGATCCCTCAAGAATCCCTGATGAAAAGTGACCCTTTGTCTCCACCTAGAAAAATTGTCCTCACTTTGGTCCAAGTTAGTATATACTGAAGGAGGTGGTGAGAGAAGCATGGGAGGTCTATACCTCATACCAATCCAATTTATCTTTAATTCCTCTAGAATTTTGGCCAAAGCTACTACTTTTCCGTAGGACCATCTAATATTAAGAGGTGAAATTATTTCCCTCTTTTTGAGATGCATAGGAAGAGGAGTATACCTTTCTTCACATGCATTCCATGCTGTTCCTATTAAATGTGTCCCCTATTCTTGAAAGTAATCATGACACAACCTGAGATTGTTATTGTATTTGACCTGTACTTCCTTTTTAAGCTTGACACCCAGAAATTGTTTCTTGAAAGAGAGAGGCTTCCTATGAGGGTATTTTATCTACAACCCTATAGTCTTTTCTGCTTGAGCATACTCTCTTGATCCATCTTTCCAGTGAAGTTTATTTTTCATAGTGGATAGGAATGATCTTAATTCTACTTCAACAAAGAAGTTAATAAAGAAATCTATGTACTTTTCTAAGAGAAAATTGTGAACAAATAACTCACACAAAAAAATTTGATGTTTAGGGAGTGACTCAACAAATACTTTTAAAAATTCCTTGTCATCAGGTTCATGAGGCTGGTTTTGGTGAATTCTTTGCAATTTCCATCTTAAAAGTTTCTCATTAAGAAACATGGAGTACAACCTAGATGGTCTTCTACAGGATAATAGCAATTCAGCAATTTCACAAGCATCCTGCTTACCCCTATATGTCTGATGGAAAGATTCTTTTAACATGACTAATTCCCTCTTTAACCTGTTATTTTCAAATTTCACATCCTTCAAGAGGTAACAATACTCTATCCAATTCATTAACATTGGGGGAATACGTACCTGGAACCAGTCTATAACAATAGGTTCAATTTGTGTCCCCTTTGATTGCATGATTGGTTGAGTGTCACTCTCCTACAAACTTTGTTCTAGCTTCACAATTTTACTCACAGAGGCATTTAACTCAATTTCCTATCGATTCTTTTCTTCTTCAAAAGCACTAAATAATTGCATAAACTTACTTTTCAAATCTTGAATACACTTATCTCTTTCACACAGAGCATCCTGATGTTGCTTACCCTGTTGATTCCATTGTTGGATCTGGTGTTGCAGCTACTCAATTAGCTCATCTTTTTCCTTCATTTGTGCAGTCAATTAGGAAATTTCCTAGTCTCTCTTATGTACAATGGCAGTTTGTATCTCAATCTCTTCTTTTTGTTGATTAATTTTTGCTTCATCATCCTGCAATCTGGCTCTCAACCCTTCAATTTCTATCTTTAGCTTTTATAATTCCTCATTTCTCTGATTGGATTCTTCATCCCCTGTGTCCACAGAAAAGTGCATGAGGAATGTCTTCATTAGGATGAGGCACATTTTCCTCTTTGTTGTCCTTAGGAAGGGATCAGTGAGGCACTTCTTCCACTTTTTCATCAATGTGGGGTGCATTTTTTGCCTCGGTGCTCTCAGGAAGCACTTCTTCTATCTCTTCTATATTCTCAGTATGGGACATACTTCCTTCTTCAGTTTCTATGGGTAAGGAGGAGCAAGGATTTTTTCCATCAATGTGAGGCATGTCTTCTTCTTCATTAGTATCCACAGAGAAGGATGCATGAGGAGTTTCCTGAGGCACTCTTTCCACAAATTCAGGTATACTTCCCAATTTGTCAAGGAAAGGAGAGAATCCTCCCATAGGTTCATCTTAATTCTGCTCTGAGTGTGGCGATTGTGTTTTCTCCCCTTCCTATTCTTCAAGTGATAGGGTTTCTTTGTCCTCTTCCCTAGGAAGTTCATCCCCTTGCTTTTCTACTTCATCTATTTCCTCATTATCAGGTGGACTATCAATTTCTACCACCTTTATTGGAGTCTTGGTCTTCTTCCTTTTTGAAGTATTGCCTACATCTTGGGGTTCAATTTTACTAGCCCCTAAAGTAACCATTTACTCTTCCATAGAGGAGGAGTTGTTTGAAAAACAAATTTACTTCATTTCTTTTTCTTTTGAGGGGGTTCCTCCTCTTCTTCAGAATGCACAATTCCCACCTCCCCTTCCTGTCCTATGGTTTGTAATTCATCTGGAAAGGTTTCTAGTGCATCACCACTGCGAGTCGTGGAGGCATATTGGGATTCGGGGGTGCCTAATTCCTCTGAGGAGGATTCTTCTACAAACTACTCCTTTTGTTTAGAGGATTCTCCTTCCTCAAGTTTCCTACATGGCTCTTCATTTTCAAATTTCTATAGAAACCTTTGCCACTTCTTTTTTGGCTTATTGCAAAAATGGTATTTACATATTAACTGTATCAAACCATGATGTTTAAGGGGCCCCGTCCCAATTTTATACTTTTCTATCATAAAGGTGACTGAATGATAGAGAAAAGTTGGTAAATTTACCCTAAGAGTAGGGTCCTCAATGTCGTGGTGCAAATGAGTCAGTAGGCAAAAAGGGGGTCGCACTACTATAGTCATTTGTCCCTCACAAGTGAAATGTTTAATAATCCAGGCTGTAGCAGACCTCCAGGGTTCTGGAATAGACATTCTATGAATTCCCTTATTTTTCCCCCTGGTGTTTATGGTCATTATAGGTTGGGGTTCCCCTTCCCTATAAAAAAAATCTATTAATTTTTGATAAGGGACGTGGGTATTTCCATTCAAATGAATTCCTTTATTCTCAAGACCAGAAAGATGAGCAAAGAATTATGTACTTACCCAAAATGGTTTCTCACACACCACAATCTTCCCATCTACAAAATTCTCAACGAATTCCTTCACCAGCTACTTTTTGTGCCCTTCAAATTGTTTCATGATGTCCAACCATCCAACCCTTCGAAATAAAGCTGCTATATTGCTTAATTCCAACAATGGCACTACAGAAGTTGGCTCAAAATTTTTCTTAGTGCCTCCCATTTCCTTTATTTCTCGGCGAAATTTTACAAAACTCCGGAATGCTTGCTTCTCTGAATTACAAATGATTTTTTTTTTTGCATCGATATACTCAATGAGGGAAGAATTAATTACCAACTTGCTTGTCACCTTACTACATAATGATGATGGCCTTTCATGGGGAATTACAACTATTTTCATACTCTTATCAATCGTGTAAAGGGCACAAGTTTCAAAGTTACAAGGGGAGAGGATCATGCCAATTAATTAATCTTTATTCAAAATAAATACTAACCCTTTAAATAAATTTGCACATACCTTAGGTCTTGTCATTAGATCAAACATCACTTACTTGTGCTGACATAATTGGATAGTCATATGGTTGGCGAGGGTGGTGGCAGATAATAATGGCATGAATTGGATGGTTGAAGTGATGGCAGAGATTATGATGAAAAAAAGGTGTCATAATAATCTTATTTATTATGGAAAGATTTGATGCAATGTGGAAAAATAATCATAAGGGAGAAGATCTCGAAGAGGCATTAAAGAATGGGCATGTGCGGAACTTAGGAAAAATTTAAAAAAATATGAAAAGACAAAATTTACACAAAAATCTAGAGCATTATTGAGTAATCCAACTGAAGTAGAGAAGAAGAGAGTTCCAAAATTATCATAGAGGAATGTCATCAGAACATAGTAACCAGATTGAGGATTCTGAAGCATCGTTGATCAGATGTCGCCAGATCAATGACCAAGATTTCTGGAGCATTGTCGAAAGATGCAACCAGAGCAGCAACCAAAATTTTTGAAGCATCGTCGAAACATGTAACCAGAGCAACAACCAAAAATTTTGAAGCATTGTCGAAAGATGTAGCCGGAGCAACAACCAAAATTTTTGGAGGATCATTGAAAGATGTGGCCAAAGCAGCAACGAAAATTTCTAGAGCATCGTCACAAGATGCAGCCAGAGCAGCAACAACAAAATTTTGGAGCATCACTAAAAAGGTGCAGCTGGAAGGAACATCAAAATTTCAGAGCATCGCTGAAAAGATGTAGCTGGAAGGAAGAAAATTATGATACTTTGGCCTTGACTTTCCAAAGCACCATTGAGTGATGCATCAGAATGTAGTGTCAGGGTGAGAAGTAGAACCAATACGATGTGCAGATTTCAGAGAATTGCAGAAACAATTCCTGAGCATCACAATAACTATGTTAACAAGTTATGAAGCATTGCAACAGCAATACCAGAGCATCGCAACAACTGTGCTAGAAAATTACAGAGCATCGCAGCAGGTTGCACCAGAATTGGGTTCACCAAAAGATGAAGTCCTGCAAAATATAAACAAAAATTTAGCCAAGTCCAAATGGTAGAGTTGATGAAGAAATATGAAGAAATGCAATGATGATGGTTGTTTTTTTCTTTTTTTTAGAGCTATTTGTTTGACAATTATATTGACCTTACCACAGTAGATTCGATGCAGTGGATTTCTCCCTGCATTTCTACCATTTTCGTAAACTCCTTGTTAATGGGTTTATGGTAGATGTGTAATTGATTCCCATTAACCAGAAGAGTTCATGTGTCATGATCAATTGGTTTTAACTGGACCGAACCATTAGCAAACACTTCAGAAATTTTGTATGGTCCAAGCCAGTGTGTCCTGAGTTTCCCTTGATGATCCTTGTATCTGGAATCAAACAACAATGCCCAATCCCTAGTATGTAATTTTTTTTCTTTGATATGTTTGTCATGCCAGACCTTACGTTGTTACTAGACCAATTTAGTTTGATGGATGGCATACAAACGAAGTTCGTCTAGTTCACTAAGCTGTAAGACTCACTCAATTTGGGCTCATTTAAGATCCATGCCCAATTCCATGGCCGTCCTAAGGGTTTGGAGCTCAAATTCAATGGGAAAGAGGGGCTTCTTTCCAAAGACTAACTCATAGGGGCTATAGCTAGTGGTTGACTTCCAAGTCATGTTGTAGGCCCAGACAACTTCCGGTAGTTTCCTAGCCCAATCTTTCCTTCTCAAAGAAACCATTTTTGTCAAAATATTCTCCAGTTCCCTATTAGTGACCTCAACTTGTCTATTTGCCTGCGTGTGGTAGGGTGAGGACTTCTTGTGACTTACTTGGAAGTGATCTATGAATTCCAATAAGACTTTAGACATAAATTGGGGGCCTTGTTCTGTGACAATTGTTCTTTAAGCCCCGAATCTGAGAAAGATTATGTTATAAAGAAGGTCAACTACCTACTCTTCCCTAGCAATGTGTAGTGCTTGCACTTCCACCCACTTAGTCATGTAGTCGGTACAGACTAGAATATACTATTTTCCTTGTGAAGGAGGGTCTATAGGGCCGATAAAATCCAATCCCCATTTTTTAAATGGTTCAAGCACTACCTAAGGCTGCAGGTGAATTTCATTGGATGTGGTCGATCTTCCTACTCTTTGGAATTCATCACACCTGTGAACGTACTTCTTGATGTCCTTATGCATTGAAGGCCAATAGTATCCTGCTCCCAAAATCTTGTGAGTTGTCCTTTTAGCAGAATAATGTCCTCCAGAAGGGTCATCATGATAGGCCCTAAGGATATTATAGGTCTCGTCTGCCCTAACACATCATTGCAAAACCATATCAGGTCCACATCGAAACAAGATTTCATTCATCCATTTAAAAGGGGCACTCTCCCTTACAAGGTGTTTCTTCTATTTTGACGAAAAGTGAGGTGGTACTTCTGTGGTGGCTAAGTAATTTTCAATATCGACAAACCAAAGAGTTTTAGTGGAGATGACGAACAAATTTTCATCTAGGAATTTGTCCTAAACCGGAGCATAATCGCCATCATGTTTAATCTGGGATAAGAAGTTTACGATTACGTTGGACTTCCTTGGTTTGTCAGCAATTGTCACATTGAACTCTTGGAGGAGTAACCCCCTGATTATCCTTGTATTTACTACCAGTTTATTCATGAGATACTTGATGGCTGCATGGTTTGTGCGCACTGTAACTTTGTATCCTATGACAAAATGTCTAAATTTCTTGATGGAATACACTACAACCAAGAATTCTTTCTCTGTTGTGGTGTAATTCTTCTCTATTTGCATCAATTTTTTGCTAATAAAATATATAAAAATTTTCCCTCCATTCTTATCTTCTTTCCCTAGAACCGCTCCAATGGCATCATCAGATGTGACAACATAAATGTGAAATGGTAGATTCCAATTAGGTCATCGAGGGACAAGGGCAGAGATGAGTTTCTCCTTGATAATTTCAAATGAGGACTAATACTCAGGCATCTAGATGAAGTCAATTTTTTTTCTGAAGGAGAGAAAACATCAAGGCTGCAATTTTGCTAAAGTTTTCTATGAATCTTTGGTAGTATCCAACATGCCCTAAGAAACTTCTGACATTAGTCTGAGTTTTTCAGGGTCTCAAGTTGTTGTATGACTTCAATTATCTTGGGATCAACCTTAATCCCTATGACTAAGATATGGTGTCCTAGCACTATTCCTTGTTCCACCATAATTAAGCATTTCTCGTGACTGAGGGACAATTGATGATCCTCACACTGTTTTAACACTTTGTCTAAATTTGTGAGGGATTCATCAAAATTTGAATCATATATAGTGAAGTTATCCATATAGACTTCCAAGAACTCATTTACCAGCTCAAAAAATATAGCCAGGATGGCCCTCTGAAACGTGGCAGGAGCATTACATAGCCCAAAGGGAAGAACCCTATATGCAAATTTCCCCCAAGAGAAGGTAAAGGTCATCTTATCCTGGTCTTCCGCTGCTACCTGTATCTGGTTGTATCCACTAAATCTGTCCAAGAATGAAAAATATTTTCTCCCATCCAAGTTATCCAACACTTGGTCCATGAATGACAAGGGAAAATAATCTCTATTTGTTGCTTTGCTAAGCTCCCTATAGTCTACACACACTCTCCACTTCGCATTCTTCTTTGTAACTACAACTAAGGGTGACACCCACTTGCTGTCAAAAATTGGGTAGATGAATCCTACCTGCAAGAGTTTCTCAATCTCAATTTTAACAATGTCTTTGAGGGCAAGATTGAGTCTTCGTTGTGGTTGGTGAATAGGTCGAACATCCTCAATATAGATATGGTGCATACACACAATAGGGTGTATTCCTCTCATATCTTTATAGTCCCAGGAAAACGCCTTAGATCTACTCACTAGAGTTTCAAATAGTCTTTATTCTTCCATCTCATTCAACCAACTATTGATGTTCAAAGTCTTTCCTGGAAGCAACATAATAGTTTTAACTCCAGGATAATTGGATGTGACAGTGTGAATGGGCCTTGTCAGTGTGTTAAGTGGACAGTTGTGCAATATAGTTTTATGAAGCTGGGAAACTTCTGCAAAGAAATGGCAAGTTTTTGGAACTAAGTTCATCAAAGGGAAAGGTAATCCAATAAACTTAGCATCATCAAATTCTGCTTGATTTGTGTTGATTAGGTGTCCTAGGATTTCTTCTACATCTAACATATCCTCATTGTTGGAGTCTACTGCAAGACTTCCCACGTAGTTCTCTAATTTAGCCTCTAACTCTTCACTGTGTTGTTTGATGACTACAATGGCCAGTGAAGCCAAATTTTCTTGTCTAGTAGGAATTTCTAGTTCATCAACCCATACTTTTCTATGTTCGGTAGGCTTGGCAAGAGGATACAAAAAAAATGTTTTCTATTAGATCCATGGAAGATGATCATTCTTCCCTCCCTATAGTCAATTTTGGCTACAACTGTAGCCAACCATGGCCATCCCAGAATTATTGGATAACTATCTTTGGGTGTAAGGGATTCAATTATCTAGAAATCCACTGGATATTCCCATCCATCCACCTTGACAAGAACATTTTCAATGATGGCTTTGGGAATAGCTATGGATTGATTTGCCATTTGTAGGACTGTAGTTGTGGGGCATAGATCAGTAAGTCCTAATTTTTTCATCACATCAATAGTCATTACATTAATGGCTGCTCCAAGTTCCACTAAAGCATTGGGTATTTCTACCTCATTAACTGTTACTATTATGAGCGGACTCCCTAGGTCATCATATTTCAGAGCAGTGACTATTCTAGCTAACAAATTAGCTAGGTACCTATTGCTATGAACAGTGTTGATTTGTTTTAGCTTCCTCCATGGGGTTTTGATATGCAACTATTTAATCAATTGGTTTAACTCAGGGGTCTCTTTAATCGCCTGTAACAAGGGAACTTCAATCTATAGTCACTTAATTTCTTGTATCAATGTAGTTTCTATGGGTGAATTTGTTTCTAGAGCATCTTTCACAGGAATTGGTTTCAAAAGCTCTGAAAAAGGTGCTTGGCTTTTTCTTTAGGCACAAGATTCTTTGAAAATTTAGTTGGAGACTGACCCTCTTCCTCCTCCTCCTGAGGTAGGTCGGCAACTCCTGTTGAAGATGGCGGGTTGGGTTCATGTTGCATAGTGTCTGGGATTTTTTCTACGGACGCGAGTGTTATTGTAGTTTTCTTAGTAGTCTTCTTGATAGATTCATCTATGATTTCTTTGATAGTTAGTTGCGAAAGTGTTTTACCAGACCTCAGTTGCAGGTTTCCATAGTGTTTTGTGTTGAGTCCAGTGATGTTGTCTTGTTCAGCGGAGTACACTGGAGTATTTGGACGATTGTTTTTTGGATTGGGGACTGGTTGCACCAGAAGTGGTGGTTGGTTAACTTATTCAGTCTGTTGAGTGTTATGGGGAGGTGGTAAGAGAGTCTGTTGAGTAGGCATCCTCCTAGGACCAAAATAAAATTGATGTTGGGGTTGATTTCATTGAGGAATGGGATTTTGAGGGTACCACTACTGTTGAGACTGGTTGGGCCACTGAGGCTTACCCCAAGATTGATTTGTCTAGTTCGGTGGTCCCCAAGGATAGGTTCCCCAGTTAGAGGGTATTGGTGGTGGTGCCTAAGGCTAGGGCACTTCCCATTGATTATTGTTCCAATTTGGTTGGGGCCGCCAGTTAGGATTGGAATTCTAGTCATAGGAAAAATTACCTCCAGTTCTTTGGTTAACAATGTTCACCTCTTCCTCGACTGGAGTTGTTATTTTCTTGGAATTTTTGATGGAATTCAATAGCTCGCATTGATCAGTGGGGTGGTTCTTGTCACACACTTGGAAAATGTCAATCTTGTCAACTTTTTCCAAGGGACACTCTCTTCGCAAATGTTTGTTTCGACACCTAGGGAAATAAATAGACAAGGTCTCAAGATTTCTGGTTTTATCCTATATGCCATCTAAGGTGGTGTTTAGTTGAACAAGAATGTTAGTCTTGAAGTTATCCAATTCCTCATGAAGTTTATTTATTTCATTAGAACCACGTAAGGAGGTGAACTTCTTGATACCTCCGTGAGTGCGGGAGAAGTTCTGACATAATTTTGTGATTTCTTCCAATCTCAGTTGGGACAAATCTCCTTTTCCCATTAAGTCTAAACTCCTCTGAGATTCATCATCGAGACCTTTGAGGAATAAGTTCTTTAAAATATCAAGACTTATGACTTCTCCACCGCAGCGTTTGGACAAGAAGATAAACCTATCTAGGTAATCCTCTAAACTTTCATCCTCATTTTTCCTTATTTTCAACAATTCTTTTTTCCTATCACTCAACCTGCAGTAACTTTGGTATTTCTCCAAAAATGTAGTCTCCATTTCATCCCAGGAGGTTATTTCCTAAGAAGCTAACCCCATAAACCAGCACATAGCTAAGTCTTTCAGAGTTGAAGGGAAAAGCTTTAGTTTCTGATTATCATTCTTGTAGTCATATGTTTGACACAAGACTTTGAATTCAAATAGGAACTGATCAGGGTCCTCAGTAGATGAACCCTGAAAGGTTGGCAAGAAGGCTAGTGAGATATTTTTCATAGTTGTGTCGTCACCTACATCAATAGCAATATGAAAAGTTAATGTACTTGGTGGAGGGTTATCATTGTTGTTATTATTGGCAACATTTCTACGATCACCCATGGTGTTGAAGGGAATGTGATCCTCTTCCAAAATTTTCTCAGTGGTACAAGGTTCAAGATTTTGCGAAAGAATATATTCCTCAATCAATATTTGTTCCCTTCCCAGAGTATATGGGAAGGTCTCAAGTTGACCCTGTTCAGTCAATTCCTGAGTAAGTTCTTGGTCTGAGTTTCCTTCCTCCCTACTTGTTGTTGGTACATCAATTAGGGAGGTTTTTGGTATGAATCTTCCGTGGGGGTCTCGTTTCCTAACCATGTAGAAAAAAAAGTTGAAGAA
This sequence comes from Sequoia sempervirens, assembly GCA_007258455.2. Classification (NCBI taxonomy): domain Eukaryota; kingdom Viridiplantae; phylum Streptophyta; class Pinopsida; order Cupressales; family Cupressaceae; genus Sequoia; species Sequoia sempervirens. The sequence goes on along the minus strand of VDFB02049217.1, from coordinate 6,631,452 downwards.
CTATTCATATCCCTAAAAGAGGTATTCAAGATATCTCCTACTAACACTAGAAAAAGGAGTCCCCAACAACCGTGCCAAAAAGTGACAGGTTGTCGTTAGGTCCAAACACTTTAGTGAATAATCACATCAATATCAACTGGGCAGTTTCCAACGCCTGCATGCAATAGAGGACATCTCAACTCTCTCTTTCATGCTTCTTAAACACTAACCAAATGAATAAAAATTCTAAGCTAAGGGGCCTCTAATCTTGAAAGCAATAAATCATGTATCTAGAAATCGAGAAAATGACTCAACCCAAAAAATAGAAAACTAAGAATCTGAAAAGAATTACCACTAAAATAGGAATAATGGAAATGATTAATCTAAAGAATGCATAAATTTTTTAAGAAGTAAAGCATGTAAAGAAACTAGGAAACATTTATCTAATGCAAAAGATAACAAGCCAACTGCTAACCACAAAATAATCAATCAGAATTAACTGAGGATTTAGATGCTCCAAACTTTCAAATGTTAAGCTCAAAAGCTACGAACTTAGTTATAACCTACAGGCTTGACACTAACAACATAACATATATTCATGAAAGTGAAATGAAAATCTACTAAAAGAAAATGCAAAATAGAAAATAGTGTACTTATCCATCTATAACCCTCAAGTGGCCAGCTCTCATGCGTGTCTACTACTACTTCAGATCACATGCACTGGAAAGATCTCTAAGTTACTTCATTCCAAAGATGCATCCATATTACACAGTAATTCAAAGAGTGGCAGGAAAACTTATATTCATAAGGTGGTTTTTACTCAAAAGAAAATTTTGCAACATAACAATAATCTTCTTCTCTATTATTTGTATTAGTTACATATGTATATGAAAAACGACTAACAAAAATCCTATTTTTCAGTCGATTGAGTCTTTCAATAGATTTCCCATAGCAAAAGGGACTTTAAAGCCCATGATATACAATATTAAAGAGGCTCGCATAAGCCATAAAGTTTTTGAAACTGAAAAATAACAAAGTTATAAAGACTCGGCCAAAACGTGTGCTCCTGGAATTCTGGTGCCCACTCGTTGGTTTTCAAAAGTGTCAAGATCCTCATTCATTTTCCTTCTGACTGGAATGGTGATTGGGAGTGAAGTTGACCTATGAAATGCTCAAAGACTAAACCATTAAATTAGCATAAGTTAGTTTAATTCGATCAACTTCAAGAAATAAAGTTTGTACACTTATTCATAGAAAGAGAGCACTTATTTTTCCTAAAGGTAATTAATTGGCAAGGTTATTAAGGAAAAAAGGTTTAGATTTACATATTGATCCCATTATACTTATGAGGTTATTTTTACCTCATCACTTTTCACTCACCTTCTCTCTCAAAAAGTGAAACTTGATAGATATATGCTTGGTTTTTGATGCAACACTGGATTCTTAGAAATGTTAATTGCACTTGAATTATCATAGAATATAGCAATAGGTTAATCGTACACAAATCTAATATATTTCAACATCTGCTTCATCCACAATACTTGAGTACAATTGTTAGCAACAACAATGTATTCTGCCTCTGCAGTAGATAAAGAAATAGCATTCTGCTTCTTACTTAACCATGAAATCAACTTCTTTCCCAAGAAAAATGCACCACCACTAGTACTCTTTCTATCATTCACATCTCCTACCCAATTAGCATCAGTAAAAGCACTCAAATTAAGGTCATCATCTTTAGGGTACCATAGGCCAAAATCAATTGTCCCCTTCAAGTATCCGAAAAATCCTTTTCATAGCAGTCACATGAGATTCCTTAGGATCAACTTGAAATCTTGCAACAATGCATACGACATTCATGATATTAGGTCTAGTTTGAGTCAAATAGAGCAATCCACCAATCATCGATCTGTATCTAGTCTAATTTTCTTTAGGAGAATCATCATCTTGTGTCAACTTGCATTCATTCACCATAGGTGTGCCAACCGGTTTTGAATCTTCCATACCAAACTTCTTTAGCAATTCTTTCACATACTTGGACTGAGATATAAAGATCCCTTTATCTAGCTGAGTAATTTCCAATCCCAAAAATAATTTCATCTCTCCAATCATAGACATCTCAAACTCACTCTGCATCTCATTAGAAAAATTAATGCACAAACTATCATCTCCTCCAAAAATGATATCATCAACAAAGACTTCAACAATCAAATCTTTATCATGATCAATCTTGAAATACAAATTACTATCAGCAGTACCTTTATTAAATCCAAGCTTCAACAAATACTTATCCAATTTGGCATAACATGCTCTTGGGGCTTTCTTGAGTCCATAAAATGCTATCTTCAATCAAAAAACCATATCTCCCTGATCAGTCAATTGAAATCCATCAGGTTGCTCAACATACACTTCTTCTAGTTCACCATTCAAAAATGCTGACTTGACATCCATCTGATAAACCTTAAAGTTTTTGGAAGCAGCAAAGGCAAGAAACAGTCTCACAGCTTCAATCCTAGCAAGAAGGGAAAAAGTTTCTTTGAAGTCAATTCCTTCCATCTGAGAATATCCTTTACTCACCAGTCTTTCTTTGTTTCTGACAACTTTACCTTACTCATTCAGTTTATCTCTAAAGACCCATTTAGTTCCAATTACATTTTTGTCCTTAGGTCTAGGAACAAGAATCCATGTATCATTCTTCTCAATTTTTTGTAGTTCTTCTTTCATTGCTTCCATCCAATGTTCATCTTTGCATGCTTCATTGAGACTATTAGGCTCAATCTTTGAGATCAAACAATATTCTTCTACAATTCTTCTTCTAGTTTGAACACCTTTGTTCTTATCACCAATAATCTGATCTTCTGAATGATTTAGTCTTACATACCTTGGAGTCTTAGGATGTTCTTGAACTTTAGGCTATTGTGATCTCACTTCTGCACTTTCACTAGTTCCTTCCTCTTGATTTTCCTTATTCACCAAAATGATCTGAACTTGATTTGAAGTCTAAACTTTCTTTCCTTTATCTAAACTATCATTCTGATCGTTTGAATCATATCCATAGGTTCTGGATGGTCTAACTATGTCTTCATCAACCTTCACATTAGCACTTTCAACTACTTTCCTCAATCTCTTATTGTAGCACTAGTAGGATTTACTTTTAGTAGAGTAACCAAGAAAGATTCCTTCATCACTTCTAGCATCAAAATTCCTATATCTTCATCTCTTTTGATAAAGCATTTACTCCCAAAGATTTTGAAATATCTAACAATATACTTATGACCATACCATAGCTCATAAGGAGTCTTACCGGTATCACCTTTGACTTGAACCCAATTGAGAGTGTAAACAACAATACTCACAACTTCTCTCCAGTAGAAATGAGGAACATTTCTTTCCAGCATCATAGTCCTAGTAGCTTCTTCAATTATCCTGTTCTTCCTTTCCACGACTCCATTTTGCTGAGGGGTTTGTGGTGTAGATAATTGTCTCTTTATCCCATACTCTTCAAAAAAAGAATTAAACTCACTAGAAGTGAATTCACCACCTCTATCTGATCTCATACATTTAATCTTCAGACCTATCTCTGTCTCAACCATAGCCTTAAAAATCTTGAATTTCTCTAGAGCTTCATATTTTTCCCTTATGAAAGTAACCCACATCATTCTAGAATAATCATCAATGAGTAACATAAAATACCTATAACCTTGTAAAATTCTCACTCTAGAAGGACCACACAAGTCAGTATGCACAAGCTCCAACACTTCATTTGAACAATGTTGTTTGCTTCGAAATGAAATTCTAGTTTGCTTCCCTAACTGACATTCCTTGCATATAGTATTAGTAGGTTTTATCAACTTAGGAAGATCTCTCACAGCCTGAGTAGAACTTATCTTGATAATATTGTAAGAGTTTACATGACACATTCTCCTATGCCACAACCAAATTTCATCAACTTGAGCAATCAAACAACTTTTACGAGCAACATTTAGGTGAAAGATATTACCTTTTATTTTTGCACCTGATGCAATCACATTTTTGAAACTCCCCAATATTCTACACTTTACATCCTTGAATTGAAGATTGTATCCCTTGTCAACCATCTATCCAACACTTAAGATATTATGCTTCAAGCCTTTCATATATAGGACATCATTAGTATTATGCTTACCATCAAGAGAAATGGATCCTCTACCATGGATTACACCAGCTTTGTCATCACCAAATCTTACAACACCACCATCATACTTTTCCAAGCTCACAAATTTACTTTTATCACCTGTCATGTGATGAGAGCATCCACTATCAATCACCCATTCATCTTTTTCTTCACTTCGAGCAGCTAGGGCTTTCTCAACATTTGTGTAACTAGCAGATTTAGTAGGGGCTGGATCATTTTCCTTGATAGTAATAAATACCCATTCATCCTCACTTACATTCCCTTTATTAGATTCATCATCTGTCACACCTTCATCAGTAGCATAATAACACTTTCTTTGGAATCTAGGCTTGTTAGGTCTTGACTTAGGAACTCTCTCCAGACACCTTGAGGAAAAATGACCTATCTTATTGCAAGAAAAGCATTTAATAGGAAATTTCCCTTTATACTTACCTTCTCCTCTGGCTTCTCTCTTGACAATAAGTGCTTCAAGTTCATCTATTTTTCTCTCTTCTTCTTCAATTTCTCTCATTTCCTACTCATAATTGAATATTTTTCTAGAACTTTCTCTCGGATCATATCTCTACTTATCTTTTCTAGAGATAGTAGCTTTGAATGCGGATTTTGTCTTAGGAAGAGCATCACCAAATTCACTTAACTCAAAAGAAATAAGCTTACCAATCAACATGTCTCTGGTTACATTTGTCACAATCTAGATCTCCTCAATAGCAGTAGCTTTGGCTTTGTATGCAATAGGCAAGGATCTGAGCACTTTAGCAACAATCTTTATTCTTCCAATGTTCCACCAGCACATCTGATACTACACACAAGTTCATTCACTCTCTGCATAAAAGAAGTAATGTTCTCATCATCACCCATTCTCAACATTTCATATTTCCCTTTTAGGATTTGTAGCTTAGCAATCTTCACATTTGCATCACCTTCATACAAATTTTCCAACTTTTTCAAAATCTCATAAGCAATCTTCAGATCCATTACATTTGTCATCTCGAAATCAGTCAAAGCACTCAACAATGCTTCCTTAGCCCCAATATTGTATTCGACATCCTTAATCTCAACAACAGTAGAAAGACCATTCTGTAGGATGATATATCTATTCTTTGTAAAGTTCCAGTAGGGTTCACCAATGCATCTCAGATGACACTCCATTCGAGTCTTCCACAAAGAATAATTTGTTCCATCAAATCTTAGGCTATCCTTCTTATATGTCATCATCCCGGATCCCCTCAAGTTGTTAAACTTCTTCTAAGGAACCTACTCTGATACCAATTGTTGGCAACACAAGGGCACACAACTGAGAGGGGGGTGAATTAGTTGTCACAAAAATTTAACTTATTCAACTTATTCTCAGATCATGGAAACTCTGTTAGGGGAAAAACCACAGTGGAGGTTAGTCCACAAGATTATACCCTATTAAAAGTATAAGGGAATAAATGGGGAATGCACATGCATTCAGGCACACTACCTAGAGCTCACTAATCAATTACAAGGCTTACTACCCAGAAGAAGACACGCTGTCTTACAGAAACATTCGGATTACATCCCCAAGATTTTGAACTGAGAAAATAACATCTGCTAATACCTGATTACAATTCTAGTTAAGCACATGAACACTTCTTCACACTCTCCTCACTCTTCTTCACACTCTACTTCTACCTTTGAATGATTAAGACATTATTCGCACATCTCATTCACGCCATGTCTTCAAATGGTAGAAATAATCGCTTATGTATATCTGCAAAATTACATCAACTCCATGTCGTCTTTAACAAAATAAAAAATGTATACAAACTATCAACCCAAAACATAAATAATTATTAATGTGAATCAACCAATATCAACCACAACATAGTGAAGACCCAAAACAACATCCTCAAACATGAAACACCTTGAACAATTATTCATCAAAGATCCACAACACGCTACAATCACCTTGTCGGCCATGAACATGAAAAACATGAACACACAAAAGAAAATCATCAATCGCGAGCACAACGATCAATGCAGATGTGCAACATAGATAGAGCACAATCTAGAAACATCCACAAGCATCATGAATCACCACAGAAGCATCTACAACAACTCAAGTTACTAGAATCACATCATCTTCTTTTAGGAACACCAACTAAAGCAACAAAATAATTGTCAGAACATAGATACTCATAACTTGATCAAATCTTCATGTGGATCTCTGAAACTTAATGTGGATAAAACTAGATATACTCTACAACAAACCCTTTAATCCACAACCTTTGATCATTAGCACACTGAGCTATCCAACATATTGAACTTCACTGCATCACTAACAACTTGCAACTTATTTTATTACAATTTTCTCAATATCCTCGACATATACAACCTCTAATGTCTTTAAGGCCAATAGTGTTTACGTCAATGACAACCACATATCAGCAACATCCAACAACAATATGATAGTGTTTAGATGGTGACTTTGGCTATAGATTCCAACATGGTTCAATGATACACAAAAACTCTTCTTCATTAAATAGACTCAATATATGCAGGGTTGGGAGCATACTATTATAGAGAGATATTTTCTAGACAAGGTGGCTCGATATTTTGGCGAGAAATAGGATAGGCTCAATGATGCATATAGGGCCATTTTTTCTGGATCAGCTCAAGAGGTTCCCATGTGGGGACGTACTATCCCAACTCCGGAGGTGGTTGATGGTTTTTGACAGTTGGTAGCACAACCATGGGCATACAACTAGGGATAGGCGGACATGCAGAAAATGCCTGCATATGATGCATGGTTTATAGCCCCTCACAGGTTGATAGATCTAGTGGGTGCTCCTCCACGAGGGATACCGAGAGGGAGGGGAGTAGGAAGAGGCAGATTCAAGGGACAAGATGGAGAAGATGGACAAGATGGGTAGATTCTTGGGGCTCCACCAGTGGGACAACAACCTCCACAACAACCCATTGCTCAACCATAGCTAGTACAGTAGCAACCCATTGAACCACCACCACTAAGGCCAAATCCCTAAGAAGTACAGATTCAATAGCTACAACAGTAGGTGCAAATGATTACAAGTGAGCAGGATCAGGTCCGCCAACAAATTTTGGTGATCACTGTTGAGAGGGACTAGGCCAAACAATAGGCTTTGGCTATTACGGTGGAGAGAGATCATGAAATTAGTAGGTACAGGCTATAACTACAGAGAGAGATCAAGAGATTAGTCGTCGCCAGTAGTTGGAGGTGATGATAGTGGCTACACAGGGTAGGACTATATCTTCCAAGCTATACAAAGAGGTTATGACTGAGGCAACCTATTCCAAGATGCACTATCACAAAGATGTTCCACAACCACTCATACAACCTGACTATTCACAGAGGAGTGATGTGTAGCCTAGGGCTGAGGATTAGCCAAAGAGACAAGCTAGAAAGGGTAGCAGCCATCAGGGCTAGCTTGGTTTTATAAACACCTTTTGATTTTGTTGCCCTATTCTTTGATATAGATATATATTCATGGGCTCCTTTTTGATAGCCTTGTGGATATTGTATTTATGATCGATATACATACACTGATCCAAATATTATACCATGACATTCATTTTTTGATATATATATGATATAGATATAGATTTGATATGATGTGTTCATCTTATTTCATGCGTATGATTGTATGGATGCATATGATGCGAGATGTGTCATGCTTATATGTTATTATGTATGGATGCACTTTACTTATGCTTATGCAATATACGATGATATATGAGATGTAATGATATGGATGGATGTAATGTTATATTCTTTTCAGTATCTTTTTCATCACATATTATGGGATGGATGATATGATATGTAGATGTTTATGTAGATGTTACGCTATATTTATGTATGCAAATTTTATGGATGCATTTCTATTTATGTATTTTGTATGCATTTTTATGAGATGATCATGTATGCATATGGATGTATGGATGAATAATGTAGATGTTTATGCTTATGATATGATATGCAATGTATGTTTATGATATGCAATGATTTAAGATGTTTAGAATAACAAATCTATATTATTCATCGCAACTTAAATGATAATGATGCTGAATGTATGATGTGATATGATATGCTATGATTATGCTAATGATTTATGCATGATGATGGTTTATGGATGTAGGGTGGATGTATTGAGGATGTTTTTGTTGACTGTCACGATACCAGGTTAGCACGAAGAGAAGATAGAAAAGACAAAATGATTCGACCATTGATTTTGATGATTGATTCAAAAGATCCAACAAGTCTATGATCCACCGAGAATTTATTAGAGATGGTGATGAGAAATGCATGATGATGATGAATGTAGGGTGATGATTTGCTTAAATCTTGGGATTGGTATTTTCTGTTATTTCTTATTGTTTGATATAACACATAGACACGATGCATCAAGGTATTGATAACTAGGACAACGTTGTATCTAGTGCAATGGACTTTGAATCTGCAACCAGATAGGATAGTTCTTGTTCACACCTTGACACATGGAAACCTCATTGGAATGTAAGTTAGAAGCTTAGAATATGTTGGACCAAAGCATACGCAATATTCAACAACGTATTCCAAACAACCTTCCCACACACAACTAAGCAAGTATGCACCAAGATTATTTTACAAGAATACCCACAAGCATATAAAATGAAAGATAATGATCGATGTCCCATTCCTTTCTCTCTAAATCATTTTGATAGACATCATCGAGAGGTCCTCAGAATGGGTTATTAAGATAAATCATATAAAAATATCAAAGAAAAATAGTTAGTGTTATCTATATCTCTTGCCCGTTTTAATTTAGCTAAGGTGATTCCTGATACTCATGTCCATCGCAGAAGGATACATCCTAGGACATGTTGATCAGGTGGTTGTTTGATGTTGAATGATGATGAGCTTTATGATAAGCAGTTGATATAAACTTCACTGATGGGGTGGGTGGTTTTGAATTTTCTGGAATATTTCAATGTTTTTGGTATTTTGAAAATGTTTTGAGGCTATTTTTGGTCTTTTGTAAATGTTTATGTGAATGTTTATTTTTTTCAGATTATTTGAGACTGTTTAGGGTTTTCACTAAGATATTTGAGGCTGTTTAGGTCATTTGAATTTTTTCTACTATTTTTGGGCTTTGCTAATTTTTCAAATGTTTTTGTATTTTCGGAGATTACTTGGATGTTTCAATTTTCTAAGATATTTGAATGTTTAGGGATTTTTTGAGTTTGATCGAGAACCTAAACTAAAGACCTATCCTAGGGGCCTTGGGGGCTAATCAAAGATAAGTCTTGCCTATGTTATACACATAGAGACCACATAGTTCAACTGACTCGACTTATTGACAGATGAGATATGAACAGTTGATGGAATGTCAATTTATTATGATGAACTCCTAAAGGACTGACCTAGGGTGTCTTGGGGGCACATCAATGATGGCCTTGCCTACATTCAAGCTCAAAGACGACGTAGCTTAACATGGTTTTGTTTTTTTTTTTTTTATGTTTTGACCTTTTTAGGGATTTTTGATATGTTTTGGATGTTTTGGATTTTGAATATACAATTTTTTGAATGTTTTTGGATTTTAGCTGTACAAGATTTTGTGAATGTTTTTGGATTTTTGATGATATTTTTGATGACCTCAAGATATGCAAGAACCCGATATGATCCATAACCAATTGCTCCTAGTGTGATATGATAGACTACCTCAATATAGGTAAGACAAACTGAACTTTGGAATATAGTAATACTAAAGGGGATACAATACTTTACAACATCAAGCTATGATAAGGATGCGGATGGGTGATGGAATAAATAAGATGAATGATGCAATGAGTGGTGGTGCAAAGAATGATAGGATAAAGAGCCAAAGAATATATGGAGGTGCTTTATTTACACGAGGTGCATGTTTTCCAAGTTTTCACCAAGGTACTTGCCCAATGTGCCATCGAAGTGGTTTTCACTAGAGGATGATTTTTTTTTTTACTTTTTTCAATCATTTTTTTGTTTTTTTATTTTTTTAGATTTATACCCTTCAAGACTAGGCATAAAACATTTTAATATGCAAGATGTTAGTTAGCTCCTGCAAGAGTTCACCTTTAGGTGTTGATAGTTGGTATGCTCCCGATCCATAACTTGTTGTGACAACAAAGGGACCCAACTAGTTAGGCTCCAACTTTCCTTTATTGTCCTGATCTGGTAGATTCTTCTAATTATACTTTAGGAAAAGATCCCCTACATGGAAAGATCAACATTTGATCTTCTTATTATAGCTTTGTTTCAATTAGTTTTATTACACTTGTAAGTGATTGAGAGTGTCAAGACAACTCTTGTCCAAGGACTCTAGCTCATTCAACCAAGATACTCTATATTCTTCATCGGTGATCAGGTTCTATAGTGACACTTGCAGTGATGGGAGATCAACCTCAATAGGCAAGATGGCTTATGATCTATAGACTAGGGAGAAAAGGGTTGCACATGTTGGTGTGCAGATACTGGTTCGATAGGCCCAAAGAGTGAGATTCAACTACAAATGCCAATCACGACCAACTTCATTGACCATTTTCTTCAGGATTTTTAGAATGGTCTTGTTTGTAGCCTCAGCTTGACCATTTCCTTGGGGATAATATGGGGTAGAGAATTGATGTTGGATGTTGAATCTTTGACATAACTCTTTCACATCTTGATTCTTAAAGGGTGTTATGTGTTTGAGATTAGGGTTTGTGGAACACCATAATGGAAGATTAGGTAATTCAAGATAAATTTGGAAAATTTCCTCCCCATTATGTAGGTCATAGGAATGGATTCGACCCACTTGGTAAAGTACTCAGTGGAGGTTATGATAAAATTGTGGCCATTGGATGAAGTTCGAGTGATTTTTCCTATGAGATCAAGTCCCCATTGTGAAAAAGGCCAAGGTGTGATCATTGGTTGCAATTCCTAATCCAAAGCATGAATAAGATCTCCATGTTGTTGACACTAGACACATTTTTGTACATACTGATGAGCTTCTCTTTCCATGGCTAGCCAATAGTACTCTATTCTCAACAATTTCTTAGCTATTGTCATACCACTAGAATGGGAACCACATATGCTATCGTGAACTTATGTTAAAGCAGTTAAAGCTTCCTCTTGGTTAAGACATCATAGTAATTCCCCTTTAATACTTTAGCGGTAAAGGGTATCACCTAGGATCATGAATTAGGATGCCCTCTAGACAAATGTCTTTTTAAGATTGGAGGTGATATCATATGGGAGGGTTCCTCTACTTAAGTAGATGGATATTTCATGATACCACGAGGATCCAAGACCAACAATGACACACACAAATTTAGTTACAGGGATTTTGAAAGTTGGTATGAGAAGTTGTTCTACCAATAATTCACATTGAAGGATGTTGCCTAGCATGTCTTGTAAGGAAAGCTTAGGTGCGGAACAAACTCTCCTAATGCCAAAACCTTAGGGAAGAATGCAAAGGTGACTTTAAATTTTGCAATTATAGTTCAATAAGATACACATGAAAAAAATAACATAGTAGAGAAATGGACACATACACAATTGGAAACCAGATTTACTTGGGAAAACCCTTATGGGAGAAAAACCCACCACACCAAGAAAAGCCTATTTGTATTACAGTAAGGAAAATTACATACAGAGATCAGACTTAACTTTTTGATGTCAATTTACAGCAGCAAAATTCACTGATCAAACTTGTACAGAATAGTAATCTTACAATGCTCTCAGGAACATCCAATGAATTCACATAGATCAAATCGTATCCAATCGAATAACACTTTCACATACCAAACAGATCATCGTCATCAACCATTGCAAATAGTAATCCATACTCTCACATAGCCTGTTCGTTTTCCACACAAGAATAGTCACAACTATTCAACTACCAATGGTTCTCCTTCTGCTTCGCTCATTGGTTCAAAATAGACCACGTCAGACAGTCATTCAATCAAAATGTTCAAAATGAATCACATGTCAGTGAGACACTAGACCGTGTCTCCTTGATGCCACAATGCCCGACTATCCTTATCGGCAAGAGTCACCACCATCGAAAAGAGTCATATCGAGTGCAAAAGCATTGGCCAGACTCACTCCATCGGCAAGACTTCTCGCTGATGTTTTAGAACTATCGGCAAGACCATCGCTATCGCTAAGAGTTCATAGCGAACAGAAATCCATCGGTGAGATATCCTCTATCGGCAAGAGTTCACATCGATATTCAACTCATGCAATGCTATTGGCAAGACCAGCACTATCGGCAAGAGCTCATACCGAACACAGACTGTCGGCAAGAGAAACACCATCACCAAGAGTTCATACCGAAGTTGCATACCCATCGGCAAGACCACAACCATTGGCAGGAGATCATACCGAATGCAAATATGTCAATGAGACATCCACTGTCACTTAAACTCTTATCAAGGACTTCATGTCACCCTAATGACAATTGTGTGTAAAATCATTGGCGAGACATACTTTCTCAAAATGAATCAATCTGAAGGTTCATGCCTCTCCCCGATGCCACTCGTCGCCAAGAATCTCCCCGATGATCACCAAGAATTAACCCATCGGCAAGAGGTCTTCCTGGACGGAAAGAGTTAGAACTTTCATAGTGATAGCCATGTCTTGCCGATGACTTCCATTGGAAAGACAGTTCCAAAGTCACAACGACTTTGATCTTTTGAACATAGTTGTTGGTTAGTAAGACATTCTGAGGGTCTCACCGATTTTGCTCTTTTAGGAGTTTCATGTTAGTAAGCTTGAGGCAATTTTTCCAACAATCTCCCACTTGACGAAGATCTTATTGACACCTCTAGAGCACAACAAAACTATTGAAATTCATGGGCACTAAGGCCCATCGAACTGGCACACCACCTGAACTTGTTTGTGCTCACTGGCTTCGTCAATGCATCTGCAACATTTTCCAAAGTATCCACTTTTTCTAAAGAGACCTTTCCATCCTCCACCTCCACCATATCTCATACAAAATGATACTACACATCAATATGTTTCGTCCTAGCATGGAAAGTAGGATTTTTTTCCAAACAAATAGCACTCTGACTGTCACAGTAAATTGTAATTATCCCTGCATCAAACCTAATGTTAAAACACAATTTTTTTAACCAGATTGCTTCTTTACAGGCGTGTGTTGCTGCCATGTATTCTACCTTTGTAGTGGACAAAGTGACTACAGCCTGTCGCTTAATCATCCAACTAACTGCACCACCATTCATCATAAAAATATATCCACTGGTGGATCTTCTGTTGTCAATGTCCCCTACCCAATCAGAATCCACATAGCCTTGAATGTTGAGAGTCCTCTTTGATTCAACCAAATTCCCATGGTAACACAAAGCATATTTTGAAGTGCCCTTCAGATATCTAAACACTCTTTCCACAGCATCCCATTGTGTCCTTCCAGGATTTTTCATAAAACGACTAAGTACTCCCACTACTTGGGCAATGTATGGCCTTGTATAGACCATTGCATACATTAAACTACCAACTGCACTAACATAAGGCACTCTGGTCATGTCCTTTATCTCAGTAGGATATTTTGGACAGTCTTCAACAGATAGCTTCATTCCCTGCAAAACTGGAACAACTAGTTGCTTGCAATCAGTCATACAAAATCTCTCTAGAATAGTATTAATATACTTACTCTGATTGAGCCAAAGTTTTCTACTCTTTCTATCCCTGGTTATTTCCATTCCTAGAATATACCTAGTTGCACCAAGATCTTTGCATTTGAACTTTGTAGACAACTGATATTTTAGATCAGAAATCATTAACTTACTATTGCCTATGAATAGCATATCATCAACATAGAGAGCAATAATAAGAACACAGTCATTTTCAACTTTGTAGTACACACAATGATCAGATTTTGATCTTACAAATCCCAATGACAAAACAAAAGTGTCAAACTTCTGGTACCACATTCTAGGAGATTGTTTTAATCCATACAGATATTTTTTCAACTTGCAAACCATATTTTCTTTACCTTTTTCCACAAAGTGCTTAGGCTGGGACATATAAATTTCTTCTTCAAGGTCACCATGAAGAAATGATGTCTTCACATCCATCTGTTCAATCTCTAAGTCATACGCTGTTGCAAGTGACAAAAGAAATCTGATAGATGTCAGCTTAGCTACAAGAGAAAAAATTTCTCCATAATCAATTCCCTCTACCTGGGAATACCCCTTCGCAACCAACCCCGCCTTATACTTTTCCACACTACCATCCAGACCTATTTTCTTTTTAAATACCCATTTTCAGCCAACAACTTTTCTTCCTTTAGGCAAGGGTACCAAACTCCAAGTATCATTCATTTCTAATGATGTCATTTCTTCATTCATGGTTTCCAACCAAGAGTTTGAATCAGACATTCTAAATGCCTCCTTCACAGTCCTAGGCTCATCAGTGCTAGAAATTAAAGCATAGGCACAAGTAGAATCTAAAAAAGAAAATCCATACCTATCAGGTTGCTTTCTTTCACGTGTTGACCTCCTCATAGGCTAAGGCTGAGGTTGTTCTTCTTCTTCAGAACTCTCAGAACTACTTCAGCTCTCCTCAGTTTTAGGTACATTTTGAATTTTCAATTCCTCTTTATCTGGTGTCGGAGGAATTTCAACTACATCCTTTTTATTTTCTGATTTTGTCTCTGAATGTAGATCCAAAGTAGAAGGCTTCAGCTCATGAAAAATAACACTTCTTTTGTATAGAACCTTCTCTGTATCAGGATTCCAAAGCTTGTATCCTTTTATGCCAACACTATAACCAATAAAAATACATTTAACAGCCTTGTTTTCCAATTTAGACCTTTTTTCATTTAGCACATATGCATATTCCTCACAACCAAAGACACGAATATGTCTCAGAGAGGGCTTCTTTCCAGACCATGCTTCCAAAGGTGTTTTCTCAACAAGAGCGGAATTTAGAGAATGGTTTATTAAATAACATGTTGTTGCAACTGCCTCAGCCTAGAACTTATCCTCCAAGCCAGCACTACTTAGCATACTTCGTGCTCTTTCCATCACTGTCATGTTGAACCTTTCAACAACTCCAATTTTTTGTGGAGTGTAGGGTGTAGTTTTATGTCTTTTAATCCCATGATCTTTACAGTACTTTTCAAACTCATCAGGACAAAACTCACCGCCATTGTCAGTCCTTAAACATTTTGTTTTTCTTCTAGTCTGATTTTCCACCAGGTTTTTAAATTCCTTAAAACAACTGAACACTTCTGCTTTACTTTTCAAAAAATAAACAAATTCCCTTCTTGAATAATCATCAATGAACGATACATAATATCTTGATTTAGACAAAGAAGGAACATTTATTGGACCAAAAAAATCATAATGAATGTAATCAAGTAAACCAGAAGATTTATGAGGACTGGAGTAAAATGAAACACGGTGTTGTTTACCATATATACAATGTTCACAAAATTCGAATTCAAGGTTACAATCATCAAGCCCTTCAACCAGGTTTTTATTTTTCAAGGTTTTTAAACATTTTTCTCCAATGTGGCCAAGCTTATGATGCCAGAGCATAGTCTTTTCTGCTGGAAGTTTAACTTCCATAGAGTTTGCACTATCAGAAACTTTTTTCTCCTTTTCTCCATAAGTAGCCTTCTGTGACTTTGTAGAGACACTATTGCATTGAACAACAAGTGCATCTAGCTTATACAAAGTACCAATACGAGCACCCCTAGCTAGCACCATTGAGCCTCTAGTCATCTTGCAGCCATTTCCAGAGAATGAGACTTGCACTCCAACATCGTTCAACTTACTAATAGAAAGTAAATTTTGAGCCAGACCTGGTATATGCATTACATCATTGATTCCCTTCACTCTTCCATCAGGGAATTGAATTCTGACTCTTCCACAGCCAACTATTTCCAGAGATGAATCACTTTCCATAGACACCCTTCCACCATCGTATTTTTCATACTTAGTGAACCAATCTCTATGAGATGTCATGTGGAAAGGTGCTCCAAAATCAATCAGCCAGACATCATCTGATGCCTGTGTAGCCAAGGCTGCAATGAAAGCGTCTGCATCACTCTAAGAAGAATCATTGTCGAAAGAATACTTCTTCTTTTTCTCCTCTTTGCAATCCTTTTGGACATGACTAGCACTTTACCTTGGACTTCTTACTAGGAGACTTTGATCTCCCCTCTGATTTGGATTTGGACTTCTTGCCTTTTTCTTTCGATTTGCCTCTAACAGTAAGAGCCTCCTTCGCCATCTCAGAAGATTTTCTTCTCATCTCTTTTGATAACAAAGAAGCAACAATATCTTCCATCCTAAAAGAGGAAGTAGTACTCCCAATAGCCATCACCAAGTGATCCCAAGAATCTGGCAAAGAACATAACAATAGCATACAGTGATATTCTTCATCAATCTTCACACCCACAGATGCTAACTGAGCAATCAGCATGTTGAAAGCATTCAAATGATCAGCAACAGATGTTCATTCCTGCATTTTCAAAGAGTACAACTTCTTCCTCAAGAACAACTTATTCACCAAGGACTTTCCCTGATAAATAGCTCCTAGTCTTTTCCAAAAAGAGGATGTTGTCTTTTCTTCATGAACATTTAGAAGAATAGAGTCTACTAAATAGAGCCTTAGTAGCCCCTTTGATTTTTGATCTACAAGGTCCCAATCCTCTCGCTTCATGCCTGTAGGCTTCATTCCAGACACAGCAAGCCAAAGATCATGATCAACCAACAGATCTTCCATTTTGAGTTTCCACAACTCAAAATTACTGCCATTGAACTTCTCAATTTCAATCTTTCCTGACGTGCTTGCCATCTTAATCTATAATTCAAATTACCAGACTTCTACAAGACTCAAACTGAACATAATTAACACAAAAAACCCAACGTACCCACAAGGATAACACAACTAGCCAGGCTCTGATACCACTTGTAAGGAAAGCTTAGGTGCGGAACAAACTCTCCTAATGCCAAAACCTCAGGGAAGAATGCAGAGGTGACTTTAAATTTTGCAATTACAGTTCAATAAGATACACATGAAAAGAATAACATAGTAGAAAAATGGACACATACACAATTGGACACCAGATTTACATGGGAAAACGCTTACGGGAGAAAAACCCACCACACCAAGAAAAGACTCTTTGTATTACAATAAGGAAAATTACATACAAAGATCAGACTTAACTTTTTGATGTCAATTTATAGTAGCAACATTCACTGATCAAACTTGTACAAAATAGTAATCTTAAAATGCTCTCAGGAACATCCAATGAATTCACACAGATCAAATCCTATCCAATCAAACAACAATTTCACACACTGAACAGATCATCATGATCAACCATTGCAGAGAGTAATCCATACTCTCACACAACCTATTCATTTTCCACACAAGAATAGTCACAACTGTTCAACTACCAACGATTCTCCTTCTGCTTCACTCATTGGTTCAAAACAGACCACGTTAGATAGTCATTCGGTCAAAACGTTCAAACTGAATCACATGTCAGTGAGACACCAGGCCGTGTCTCCCCGATGCCACAATTCCTGACTATCCTTATCGGCAAGAGTCACCACCATCGGAAAGAGTCATAGTGAGTGCAAAAGCATAGGCCAAACTCACTCGATTGGCAAGACTTCTCACCGATGTCCATTTCAGAACTATCGGCAAGACCATCGCTATCGCTAAGAGTTCACAGCAAACAGAAATCCATCAGCGAGATATCCTCTATCAGCAAGAGTTCATATCGATATTCAACTCATGTAGTGCTATCGGCAAGAGCTCATACCAAACACAGACTGTCGGTGAGAGAAACGCCATCACCAAGAGTTCATACTGAAGTTGCATACCCGTCGGCAAGACCACAGCCATCGGCAGGAGATCATATTGAATGCAAATTTGTTGGCGAGACATCCACTATCGCTTAGACTCTTATCAAGCCTTCATGTCACCCTGATGAAAATCATGTGTAAAACCATCAGCAATACATACTCTGTCAGAATGAATCACTCTGAAGGTTCATGCCTCTCCCCGATGCCACTCGTCGCTAAGAGTCTCCCCGATGATCACCAGGAATCAACCCATCGACAAGAGGTCTTCCTGGACGAAAAGAGTTAGAACTTTCACAGCAATAGCCATGTCTTGCCAATGACTTCCGTCGGCAAGACAATTCCAAATTCACAGTGACTTTGATCTTTTGAACACAGTTGCTGGTTGGTAAGACATTCTGAGGGTCTCACCAGTTTTTCTCTTTTAGGAGTTTCATGTCAATAAGTTTGAGGCACATTTTCCAACATGTCTAATAGTGATTTGATTGTTGCCATGGTTTTTGTTTCTCTATTGTTTATGCGAGGAATATGCTCAAAAGTTATGTCAATGAAAAGGTCTTTGATATTCTCTACCATCTTCCTATAAGGAGTAATCTTGTCATCCTTAGTTTGATAATCATCATTGACTTGGTTGATAACCACTTGTGAGTCTCCATAGACTTTCATCTCTTGTATCTTCCACTGAACCGCTATCTTTAGACCTGTGATTAGGGCTCTGTACTCAGCAATGTTGTTAGTACATGGGAATGATAGCCTGTATGATTTTGGAATGCAATCACCTTAAGGGGTGATGAAAATAATACCTGCTCTTGATCCATATTGTTGGGTGAACGATCCATCAAAGTAAATCTTCCACTGAGCTGTGAGATTGATAAGGAACACTAATTCATCACAGAACTTAGTTATTAATCATTTCTCTGCATAAATAGGTTCCTCTGCTAGTTGGTATGTGATCACTTGTCCTTTAATTGCCTTGCACTCCACATACTCTATGTCAAATTCAATTAAGATCATTACCCATTTAGAAATTCACCCAATGAGAGTTGCTTTAGATAATAGGTATTTCAATGGGTCAATATTTGCAATAAGTTTGATTTGATGGGACAACATGTAGTTTTTGAACTTTTGTGAAGCAAAAACTACTGCTAAGCATGCTTTCTCAATGGGTGAATAGTTCATTTCATATCCCACCAAGCTTCTGCTAATGTAATAGATATCCCTTTCCTTTCTATTTTCATTGTGTTATGCTAGAAGAGCTCCTAATATTGCTGATGTTGTTGAGATATACAAGATCAAAGGTTTGTTCAGTATCAGCAATATGAGCATTGGAGGTGTTAGTAGATAGTCTTTGATCTGTTGGAAAGCTTTATCACATTTCTCATCCCACTTGTAAGTTATTCCTTTATGGAGAAGATGCGAAAAGGGGTGTATTTTGTCTGATAGTTGCGCTATGAACCTTCTGATGGACTGCAATCTTCCTTGTAATCCTCTCATTTGCTTCATTGTTTGTGATGGTTCCATGTCTAGGATGGATTTTACCTTTGTTGGATCAATTTCTATCCCTCTTTGTGAGACAATAAAGCCAAGGAGTTTCCCTAGTGTAACCCCAAAGACATACTTTTTTGGATTTAGTTGTACCTTGTACTCTTCAATCCTGTTGAAGATGGGTCCTAAGACTCCTATGTGCTCACTTCTTTTCTTTGTTTTTTCCAAAATATCATCCACATAATCTTCAACTATTTTTTGGATCATGTCGTCAAAGATGAGGGTCATTGCTCTTTGATAGGTTTCTCTTGCATTCTTTAACCTGAATGGCATCACATTCCAACAATATGTTCCCCATGGACAAGTGAATACAGTTTTGTGTTGATCCTCCTTGGAAATAATCATTTTAATGTAGCCTGAAAAACCATCCATGAGTGATAGAATTTCATGCCCAACTGTTAAGTCCACAATGAGGTCAATGTTAGGAATAGGGAAATCATCCTTCAGACATGCTTTGTTCAATTCTCTAAAATTAGTGTAGATTCTAATTCCCCCAGTGGGTTTGGAGACTGGTACTAGGTTTGAAACCCACTCAAGATAGTCTATCAGTCAAATGAATCCAATGTCAAGAAGCTTTTGTAACTCTAATTTCACCAAAAGTGCTATCTAGGGGTGCATCTTCCTTAATTTCTACTTGACTGGCTTGGGTTTAGGATAGACTGCTAAGTGATGCACAACTATTTCTAGATTGATCCCTGGCATATCTATGTATGGCCATGCAAAGTTAGCTCTTCATTCTTTTAGGAATGTTTCCAGGTTCTTATGTTCTTCATCCAACATGGATCCAACATAGAAAGTGATCTTAGGTGCTTCGTATGTTCCCACGTTAATCGGAGTGGCCTTTTCTGCTAGCACTGCTGACTTTTCCAAATATATTGCACTAAGGGGGAGATAGAATCCATCATCCTTGGGTGCCTTAGAGATTTTTTCACCATTGGATGTGTCCTTTGTTTTTACTATTTTAGGATCAAAGAGTGCCACAATATGGTTTTCACTCAAGGATTTGCTTGTTAATTGTATTTCATTAATTTTGCGACTAAAGGATTTAATTGTCTCCCCATAGTATTTACATGTGTCCAGATCTATGTCAAAACCTACTTTGTGATCTTCCCATGGTAAGTTGTCATAGAGTCCCATGAATTTTGAGATCGCTTCATCATTTTTGAATAAATCTCGAATTAGCGGTCCTTGTTGGTCCATGTCAATGAGTTGTGGGTATACTAGGCGTATTTTAGTCGGTTGATTGCTCGGAGCAAAGGATGTTATGGATATCATGAAGAGGGAGTTTTTTTTCAAATAGGTCGGAAACATCAAGGGGGAAGTCATCTAAGGTTGTATCACACAATGGAGGTAACCAAGAGGAAGCCACAACCTGTTTAACAGAACTACCTTTGCCAATAAGGATGACCTTGCTAGTAGTACAACCTAGACCAAGATTCTTTAGTCGTTTCTTAGGAACAATGGGTTCTAGTAAACCATTATCATTCTATCCTAGCTTCTCATTCTAGTTATATCCCATTTCATTCATCAACAAAAATCCTTTGTTATTGTCATCCATGGGAAGAACCAAAATAGGTCGTTCATCCTGATAGAGGAGTTTAGAGACATCCTCCTCGTTGATATCTTCTTGGTTCAAATCCCCCCACTTGGTGATGAAGGTAGTAGCTGCCATCTTGATCATTTTGAGCTCTTTGTTGCTAGATGTGGGTTACCCATGAGATTGAGGAGAAATAGGCAACTCTCCTAAGACAAAGGTGATCTTTAATAGCTTGTAGTTCCTACAACTATTATCTTGGATCACTACTTTGATGTCAGGAATATTCTACATAATGGGTGTCTTTGTTGTTGAGGTAGATGCAAGGGATGATGGTGTAGGCCCTTTGTCATTCTTGGCAATTTGGGATATCTTATAAAAATTGGCCTCAATATTCTTGCAATAGTAAAAAGGCTCGGGATCTCACTGGATGGTAATTTCTCTTCCCTCGAAGGGAAACTTTACACATTGATGATAGGTTGAGGCTATAGCTTTTAAGGCCTGGATCCATGGTCAGCCAAGTAAGATGTTATAGGGAAAATCAAGGTCTAGCACATGGCATGTAGTTTTTGTAATAAGAGGTCCTACTTGGATGGGTAGTGCAATGATGCCTTGTGATACCCGCTCTTGGTTGTCATATGCTCTGATGGTGGTACTATTTTCTTTTTCAATAGTATCCTTTGAATAGCCTAGATTTTTTATCAACTGAAGGATGCAAATGTTAAAACCAACACCTCCATCTACTAAGACTCTTTTGACCTTATTTTTATGAATGGTAACTTCAAGGTGTAAAGCACGGTTATGAGATGGTTGTGATGGTAGGTCTTGTTCAGAGAAGGTGAGAAGATGATTAGCGATATGCCCCACCATAGCTTGAAACTGATCGGTGTCAATATCCTTGGGGATGGATGACTTAGACAAATCTTTCTCCAATATTTCCCTATGTGCGGGGGATAGCCTTAATATCTCTAAGATTGATATATGTGTGAGGGTCTTCTTAAGTTGATCTAGGAGATTGTATTTGCTAGGATTGGATGTTGGAAAAGTAAGTTGTGCCCTAGATTGAGGTGGGACTCCTTGAACAATAATTTTACCACATCGTGTGGTGACTCCACACTTCGCACTAGATCCTTTGATGGTGATGACAGTGATGATGCTATCATAAGAAGCAATGACATTGGAATAGGTATGTTGTACATTTGTGTAATCCTTAGCTCTGTCATTGTTGTTTGCTTTGTTATGATCTAGCATAGGGTTCTTGTATATCTTAATATTTTGATTCCCAGTTGGTACTTCAATAGTTATGGTGTCGTTCTCTATGAGTTCTTGGATAATATTTTTTAGCCTCATGCAGTTTGTCATTTTGTGTCCTTTGATTTTGTGAAAGTCACAGAGATCATTCTTGTTGTACCAGGATGGATTCTCTTGTGGTTCTTGGTAGTTTTCAAAGTTGGGAAGGGTTATCAGGTTTGACTCTAACAACTTCTTCATGATGGGTTTGATGGGTTTCGATAACTATGTGTACTTGCGTTTAGGATAGTTTTTCTTGTTTCTGTTTCGCCTTTGTTGCATGTCGGTGTTGTTGATCTGATTGTTCTGAGGAGGTGTTGTTTTCTACACCATTAGTTGAATGTTAGCAACTTGATTATTGTTCAATTTGGGAGCACTTAGGACTACCTTAGCATCTACCACACCATCATTTGTTACTGTAAGTGTGGAATAAGTAAACTAAGAACACTTCTTAATAAGACATTATATCAAAGATTCAATGATTAAACTAATTTAAAGCAAGAATCTACTAAAAGGGTCATATTGTTCCCTATCTCTAAAGATTTATCAAGTCGCAGGGCTTTCAGATTTGGTAAGCATTGTGACTATTAAAATGTCAATCTAGAGAATGAGTTGCTGCTAAAATGCAATGATGTAATCCTATATGATGATTTATAGATGATATAATAAAGCTACTGTAATCTAAATTGACATGACACTATGATGAAAGAAGCTATAGTAAAACTATGATGTAGCTATGATTATGATTCTACTGATGCTATGATTGCTATTGCTAAATGATAATGCTATTGCTAAAATGCTTGATTGCTTTTCCTATAGAGTAAGTTTGTACAAATATGGGATCCATTTCCTGTGAAGAAAGGTTGTATATATAGATTTACGGTAGCACATTGTGATGGGGCAGCACAACAAAGGCTTGGATTCAATATAAAGAATTGAATGGTGAGAGATGAAGAACCTTGAGCTGATCATGGGAATGGTTTCTCCCCATGAAAACATCATGCCAGATGATAGGAAGAATTAGAGGAAGGAGATTGAATAGGATTACCTACAAATTTGTCTCCACAGCTTTCCCGTGAATACCAGTTGAATTAATTAGACATATAATGTCTAATTTTATTGGTGAGTGAATAGAGGAAATTGCCTTTATGCCTTTTATTTGAATATTTGATTTATTCAATTTAGAAAAAGAGAATAAATAATTTAATAAAACAAACTATAGAATTTGTTTATTAAATAAATATAGAAGGGATATGATAATTAAACAACAAAGTATTTAACCTTGTTTAATTAATTAAGATTGAATAATGTGATAATTAAATAACACAAACTATTGAAGTTGTATATTTAATTAAAATTGAAGAATAGGAGAATGAACTATAAATAAATATTTCTATTTATTTAATAGTAGAGGAAATTAAGGTAATTAATCAAATAAATCATATTTAATTAATTAGATTATCCAGACCATTTTTAGGTGTATACATTTTTCCCCTCTTTGAAGTGATGTGTTTAGACATTGCTTCAAAGAAAATTTTGCTGGTACTGCTAGGATCGACGAAAAAAAAATATTCAGAATGCCCAAGACATAGATTTTCAGGTGATGATGGATATATGCTCCGTCGGGAGATAAATTGATGAATTTTTTATTTTTTGAATTTTTTGGGATTTTTCCAATTTTCTGATGATTTTTCAATGATTCGATGAAGATTCGATGGTGAAATAATTTATCTCCTAATAAATAATGTAGAATATTGCCCATGGATGAATTTGAATTAATCTCTCTTAAAAAAAAAATTAATCCCATAAAAAATCCCACCAAAAATAACCTATAAAAGGTCAAAAAGGGGTAATTTTCAACTCATTTGTGCAATTTAGTTTTTAAAAATTTGTGAGAGCAATTTGAGAAATTTGGAGTAGGATGCCGATTCCTTACCACACTCACCGATTCCAATGTGTGCGACGTCACCATCGCCCGACCATCTACAGACCTCTGATACATACCCATTAACCCCCTTGTTGTACGTGCATTTCTCATTTTTCATGTGTTTTTTGGGTTTTTAAATTTTTGTTTCCTTTAGTGCCTTTGCATGCTAATGCTTTGGCAGACTGTTTTAGCACTTATAGTGTTTTAGCACTTAGGTCAAATTTTATAGCGCTTCCGTAGAATGTTTTAGCGCTTTCAATGTTTTTGTGCATGGGATAGGAACTTTAGCACTTTGACATACTATTTTAGCGCTTTTAACATTTTAGCGCGTTCACCCTGCAATTTAGTGCTTTTCCCCGATATAATAGCGCTTTTGATGAAGTGGCGCTTTGACTGTTTGTAATGGCACTTATGCCTGATGAAATGGCGCTTTTCCCTGATATAATAGCGCTTGTGATGAAGTGGCGCTTTGATTGTCTGTAATGGCGCTTATGCCTGATGAAATGGTGCTTTTGATGATTTAGCGCTTTGACTGTTTGTAATGGCGCTTTTAAGTCAGATTGATAAAATTTGTCAAATTTGTCCTTGATTTTGTCAAATTTTTATCATGTCAGTCATTGGTTTGATATGATTGATGATCTCGATCAAGTAGATAATGTTCAACCTCATGATAGATGAGGTCTGATGTTTGATTGATGATAATTATCCTCATGATAGGCAAGGAATAATTATAGTTTGATTGATAAACCTCATGATAGGCGAGGTTCAATGATGTTTGATGATTGACCTCATGATAGGTGATGTTCAATGATGTTTTCTCATGATATTTAATCAAAATTCTCACCAAGAGTTGATTAGGTTTGATAGGATATTTGATATTTTGATAATTTGACAAAAGAGTACTGACTTTGAATATTTCATGATGATAGGAGGCTTTGACGAACCTCCAAATTAGAGAGCAATTTCCTCAGATGTTTGATTTGATATGTCAGCTATCCTAGCCTAAGACAACTATCATTACACACTGTGGATTGTCTTCCTTACTAGACATGCCCCAGATTAGGATTAATCGGGGTCTCCTGACAGCTTTAGCGGAGAGGTGGTATAGTGAGCATAATACCTTCCACCTAGCTACTAATGAGATCACAGTCACCCTCGAGGATGTCTGGAGGATTCTGTAGATACCAGTTATCAAGGATATTGTTGAATATGATTCATCAAAGCGGAGCGGGATTGATGCCCTTCGGAGAGTGTTTCAGGATGATAGGATTGTTGGATGTTGGATCCCATGGCAGGAGATGGTGGATGCATATGCCACTTTTCTGACAGTTCTTGTTGGATTCATCAGAGGATTCCTTTGTCCTGACCGCGGGTCAAAGGGATTCTCTATTGGTTGGGGCTGCGTACTGGAGAGCATGGTCATTCATGGGACAAGATATGCTTGGGGCATGTGCATGCTTGCCCATCTTTATCATGATTTGCATTAAGCGGTTTACCTTGGTAGTCAAAGTTTATCGATCAGAGTCACTTTAGTTCAGGTGTGGGCATGGGAGCATATTGTTGTCACGTGGCCAATGATGGTGAGGTATTGTCCAACCAGGTGGCCTTATGTGCACATATATGCAGGTCGACTTACTCAGCCTAGACTGGGTAAGTTAGATCATTGGTGCAAAGTACTAGATGATATGGAGACTGTTACCTAGTGTCCCTATTTGGATTGTGAGCTCTAGGATGATGATGACGTGCAGTTGCCATTCTTTTGCTAGTCTTTTATTTTGATTGGGTGTACACGGTGGGTTTTGAAGAGATTTCTTCTGAGACAAGTGCTTCATCAATATGGCATTGTTCAGGGCATTCCCCAGGGTGTTGCCCACTATGCTCGACGACAGTTGGATTCTATAGATTGGGGGCCTTGGTTGTCATATGATGTGGCAATGTAGGAGTTCTAGGCTTTACAACCTCTTGTGTGGGAGATCTGACCAAATATTGTGGAGCTACCAGTCACAACAGATTATGCAGAGTATATGGTATTACATCCATTTCCACGCATCACCATTCCTGATGAGCTAGCACCATTAGCATCTGGGGAGGAGATTGTTTTTGCACACCGTCATCGATGGAGGAGAGAGGAGATTGGTGGTGAGGAGGAGGTGGTGGAGGAGGTTGAGAGTAGTAGTGATGAGGAGGGTAGTGTGGATGAGGATGATAGCAGTGGCAGTGATGAGGAGGGCAGTGATGGTGATAGTAGTGGAGATAGTCTAGGTGGATTAGGTCAGGTCCTGGTTTAGAGGAGTACATGATGCCTCGCAAGAGGTGAGCAATTGTAGACCCTTCAGAGCAGCATGTACAACAGCAACAAACCCAAATAGCGAGTCTGCAGGTACAAGTTTAGACATTACAGGGGTAGTTGACTCAGGCCCAAGGCTTGTTGGTACAAACTCATACACAAATGCAGGCTCAGGCTCAGGCCTATGCACAAGCTCTAGCATCAATATAGGCTCAATTGGATGTGGCTCAGGTATAGATTTTAGCCTTGACAGTTGAGAGGGATGCCGCTAGATAGACTATAGGGGCAACTTAGGCTCAGATTGCATCATTGACAACCAAGAGGGATGCCCCCAAATTTACTACAGAGGGGGCTCAGGCTACAGTCGAGAGATTGCAAAGATTGGTGGATGGTACTACTATAGCAGATTATATGCGAGAGGTTGTCTGTATTGGTGGGGAGGTAGAGTATTACAAAGGTAAATTC
This sequence comes from Sequoia sempervirens, assembly GCA_007258455.2. Lineage (NCBI taxonomy): Eukaryota > Viridiplantae > Streptophyta > Pinopsida > Cupressales > Cupressaceae > Sequoia > Sequoia sempervirens. The sequence continues at coordinate 6,604,412 of VDFB02049217.1, read as the reverse complement.
TATGATGTCATCCCTTCAGAGCAGAGAGTGAGCTACAGGCAGTCCCAATCTGGCAGGACTCATTCCCGGATTGTCAGTGCGGGTGTGACTCAGCCTCTTCCCAAAGACCCGAGAGATCCTGGTACATCTGGTGGTGGTGGAGGGACTGGTCCTAAGATGCTTGCACTGTCTGGAGCCAACAACACTTAGTTTTCATGATGTGATTCCTCTGTTGTATTTTGAGATGATGATGTACATTCTGATTATAGCCATTTTTTTTTATGATATATCTCTCTTCATTTCAAACATCACTGTATACTTGAAATTTATGATTTTGAGATCTATCTGATATGCAAGAGATTTTATCAATCTATCATGTGTTTTATATGATTCTATGTTGGATGCATTTATTTTCTATGTTCTATATTCCATGTGATAATCTTTATACTATGATGTTATGGATGCAGTTTATAATCATGATGATATGCTATGATATATCATGTTCTATTTATGATGTGTATAATGTTGATGTATAGATGTATGATGTATGTATGCATGATGTATGGATGCATGATGTATATGTATGATGATGTGTAATTTAGATGATAATGTACCCAAATACATGGATGTGGATGTAATGATTCAAATGATTTATGATATGCAATGTAAATGGGATGTGTGTGTTGTATTCCTCTGTAAATGAAAATATATGATGTAATAAATGGATGAAAATGATGCATGATATTTGATATGTTAAATGGATTTATGATATGTGATATGACGAATGGACGTATGATATGAAACTATAGCAATTTATTATTTTGAGATTTTCTTATGCAATCTTATGACATGTAATATGAGAAATATGATATGATCAATGCAAATTATTTGATTCAGATGCATGAATGATGAAATGATAATTAAATGCTTTCTAATGTATTCAATGAAAATGATGATGCAACTACATGATAATGATGATGTGTTTGTAAATGTCAAGTACATTCAATCTATTATGATAAAAGATAATCATTAATTTGAATCCTTCACAATCTTTTGTAACAAACACTCTGCAGATGTAAAACTATTATGAATGCAATCTAATTTTACCATGCAAATCTACTTGCAAATATTGGCATTCTAACAATACTTTTATTTTGCTTTGTATCATCATAGAGATTTTAAAATGTTGAAAGTGAGTACAAGCATCAATGGTATAATGTAGACCAATGATGACCTGAATACTACTTCCATGATTTTTGATATTGCAAGTGAACACAAGCATCTAAGTATAATTAAACTGAGATGACTTGAGAATTTCTTGTGTAAACAGACAAGAATTAACCACTTTTCTATGTGAATTGGAATGTCATCCATGATACTTTGTAGAGCACTTCCTGCGACAATTCACACGATAATTATGATTAATTCACAAACAACAGATAAAGAAAAATACCACTGTCCTTCCTAGCTTCTTTATTTTAATACATCATCGAGTTGCTCCAAAGAAATGATAACAATAATCAAAGTACAACATATCCAACCTTCACTTAAAGTATTTCAACCATTATTCAGATTAGATCATCCATCCTAAAAAAAATTGGTGTTTTTGTGATTTTTGAGATTTTTGACCAATAACCTAACCTAAAGACTTATCCTAGGGGCCTCAGGGGATGATCAAAGATTAGCCTTGCCTATGTTATACATGCAGAGACCACGTAGTTTGACTGACATAGACTCATTGCTTTTGACTTTTTGATACTGACTTTTTGACCTGCTTTTTTGGATTTTCCGTTCTGATTATGGATTTCTGATGTGTTTCCGATGGTGATTAATGTTTCATGTTGGGTTGTGTTTCAATCATTGTTTTCATTGCATTTTTCTTCTTGTTGTTTGTCTATTTGGTTAAGCTCAAGATTTATTGCACCCAGTGAGGTACAGATGTTGCCCCCAAGATAGGGTGAGACATGACCACTTGCAATGATATGATAATGGATGTAAAGTGATGGTGAAAGTAATGACCATGACATGTGTCCTATAGATGGAACAGCCTGGTTCAAATCACAAATAGTGCATGTTTCTAAGTTTTCAATGTATGTTTTTATTGCACTTTTTTAGTCTTTTCTTCTTCTTTTTGTATTTTTGTATTTTCTGATTTATTTATTTTTTTGTATTTTGTTGTTACCAAGATGCCTGTTTGCCAGGTTTTCATCAAGGTAACCATTTTCATAAACTAATATGTGCACTAGGTGACTCAGGTGTAGAACTTTATGAGATGGATACTATTGATAGGTTCATCAAACAGATCCCCTTCAGGTGTAGACAATTGATAAGCTCCAGATCCATAAACTAATATGATGACAAAGGGACCTAGCTACTTAGGTTCAAACTTCCCTTTCTTTTCTCTAACCTACTGATTTCTAGGGTTTTCCTTTAGGACCAAGTCACCAACCTGAAAGACTCTAGGTTTTACCCTGTGATTGTAGCTTATGGAATTCCTCTGTTGATATGTCGTAAGATGGTTCATAGCTTGTTGACGATGTTCATCCAATAGTTCCAACTCTTGCATTCTAGAAACCCTATAATCTTCATCTGGGATGATACCTTTTAGTGAGACTCGGAGTGATGGAATCTCAACCTCAATAGGTAGGATGGCCTCTGATCCATATACCAAGGAAAATGGTGTAGCTCCTATTAGTGTTTTGATGCTGGTTCTATAGGCCCATAATGCAGGATTTAGCTGAACATGCCAATCAAGTCCAACATTGTTAACTATTTTCTTTAGTATTTTTAGAATTGTCTTATTTGAGGCCTCTGCTTGTCCATTTCCCTGAGGGTAGTACGGTGTTGAAAAATGATGTTGGATATGGAACTTCTCACACAATTCTTGGACATCCTGGTTTTTAAAAGGTCTTCCATTTTCTCTTACAATGGACTGAGGTATGCCATACCAATAGATTATGTAATTCAGGATGAATGAAGAAATCTACTTTCCAATGATTGTTGTTAAGGGAACCGCTTCTATCAATTTTGTAAAGTATTTTGTTGTTGTGATTATGAATTTGTGTCCATTGGATGAAGACGAGTTTATCTTTCCTACCAAGTCCAGTCCCCACTAACAAAAGGACCATGTTGATGTGAATGGGTGCAATTCTTGTGCTGGCGCATGGATTAGATTACCATGGATTTGACATTTCTAACATTTCTTAACAAATTGATAAGACTCCGTTTCCATGTTCAGTCAGTACTACCCAAAATGGAGGAGTTTCTTTTCTAGGGTTGGTCCACTTGAATGAGTTCCACAAATACCTTCATGAACCTCACGTAAGGTTATTTCAAATTTATTGTGTTCTAGACACCAAAGAAGAGTACCATCTAGACCTCAATGGTAAGTATGTCAGCTATCAATGTATGTCGAGCGGATTGGTGAATGAAGTTACGCTTTTGTTTTCTAGAAAGATTAGAAGGAAGGATATTATCCTTGAGGTAAGTATAGATCTCGCCATATAGTGAGGTTAGAACATCTATCATTTGGCATATGGTTTGTGATTCAGGATTGTCATAGGAAAGGTTAGATACTTGTTCTACCATAAACTCATAACGACCTTGCTTTTTTGGTAATTGCAAGAAAGAAGCAATTGTCACCATAGCATCCATAGCTTTGTTCTTTTCCCTTGGAATCTGTTCGAACTTGATATCCATGAAATACTTTTTGATATCATCTATCATTTTCTTATATGGCATGAGCTTTTCATCCTTTGTCTGATACTCGTCATTTACCTAATAGATGACAAGCTATGAGTCCCCATAGACTTGTATTTCTGTGATTTTCCATTCAATTGCCACTTTAATGTTGATAATCAATGTTTCATACTCAGTTACATTATTTGTAGATGGAAACATTAGTCTATAGGACCTTGAGATGGTTTGTCCTTGAGGTGTGACAAATATAATTCTTGCACCAGACCCCCTTTGTGTGTATGATCCATCAAAATAAAGTCTCCATTGTTGTGTGGTAATATTCAAAATGTCTGCATCTGGAAATTCAATGTTCATTGGATGATTATCCTGTAACAGAGCTTTAGCTAATTGATTAGCTATCACCTATCCTTTGATGGCTCTTTGGTCTACATACTAGATATCAAACACACTTAAAATCATGACCCATTTTGCTAGTCTCCCTGTTAGAGCAACTTTGCTGAGTAGATATTTTAATGGGTCTATTTTTGCTATGAGTCTAATTGTATGAGTCAACATGTAGTTTCACAAATGCTGGGTTGCAAATACCACTACCAAACAAGCTTTCTCTATGAATGTTTAATTTATTTCATAACCGTTGAGAGTCCTGCTGATATAGTAAATAGCTTGTTCCTTTCCCTCAAAATCTTCTTGTGCTAATAGAGCTCCTAAAGAAATGTCAGTTGTTGCAATATATAGTAACAATGGTCTCTCTGTTGTAGATGGCATGAGTATGGGAGGCGACATCAAATATTTCTTTATCTGGTTAAAATTTGTTTTGCAGTCATGATCCCACTTGAATGAGACATTCTTATGAAGTAGATGATTGAATGGATGGCTTTTGTCTGCCAATTGGGAGATAAATCTCCTGATGGATTGTAGCCTGCCTTGTAGAGACCGTAATTGACTGATATTTTTAGGTGGTGGCATCTCCATTATTTCTTTGACCTTAGCCGGATCCACTTCGATTCCTTTTTCTGACACTATGTATCTAAGGAGCTTTGTTGATGTTACCCCAAACACACATTTCTTAGGGTTCAATCTGACATTGAACTTCTCTAGTCTAGTAAAGATTTTGTCGAGGATCTCTAGATGTCCTTCTTTGGTGTATGATTTTGCTAATATGTCATCCACATAATCTTCCATAAAAGTATGCATCATGTAATGGAAAATAGTGGTCATCGTCCACTGATATGTTGCACCTGCATTTTCAACCCGAAGGGCATGAAATTCTAATAGAATGTACCCCAAGGACAAGTGAATGTTGTCTTTTCCTGATCTTCAAGTGCTATCTTGATTTGGTTGTACCCTGAGAATCCATCCAATAATGACAACATGGCATGTCTTGCTATTAAATTGACAATGATGTCAATACTTGGTAAAGGAAAATCATCCTTTGGGTATGCCTTATTTAGATCTCTAAAATTTGTGCATATTTTGATGCTATTATTCGGTTTAGATACAAGAACAATATTTGAAATTCACTCTGCATAATTGATAAACCTGAAAATCCTACATCCAACAACTTCTTCAGCTCAGCTTTTACCATCAGGGCGATGTGGGGATACATTTTTCTCAATTTTTTCTTTTACTGGTTTGATTCTAGATGGTAGATATAGATGATGCATCAGGATATTTGGATCTAATCCCGACATATCAGAATAAGATGAAGACAAATTGATATGTTGCTCTTCAAATAATTTGATAAATTCGGGCTTCTCCTGTTCTATCATATACGCTGCCAAATGTAGAATCCTTTCCTTTTCTGTTGTTCCAAGATTTATGGACTCCATAGGCTCCACTAGTACTGATGATTTGTCATGGTAATGTTCTAGAAGGATGTCAAATCTACCATATTTTAGTGCCTCAAAAAGGTTGTCACTGTCAGATATGCTCTTTATTTTTTATTTTTCAAGATCTAATGTTGCCATTGAATGGTTTTCACCATTAGATCAATTATTCCTATTGTCATTTTTGCAACTGGAAGATTTGGCACCCTCCTAATTTGAAGTGTCATTATGAGTGTTATGGGTAGAACTTGTATCAGGTTCATCACTACAAAGAAAATTTATGATGGCCTCATCATTTGAAAAGATTGGTATATTAATAGGTTTGGTTGGTTCCTAGTTAATTAGTTCAGGATGTATCAAGGGTAATAAGTCATCAGGTTGAGTAAGGTCGATGGTTGTAACTATTCTAATAGCCAATGGTCAAAGTTGTTAGTGGGAAGGTCGAGGTCTACGATATTACCCTCCTCTGAGTCATTTATCTCACTCAATGTTTGTTCATCCTCGCTTGAGTCATCGATATTTGGTGATCCCAATACAAGTGGTCTAGTTCCTAAATTTTGTCCCTCCTCTTGTGTGTGTGTATACACTTTGATGACATCAATTTTTTTGTCAATGTATGATGTTGCAGATAAATGATCCCATTCATACTCATTGGAATCTGTTTCAAACCCTATAGAATCCTTTCTATCACTTTCTGAGTTACTTCTTCTCTTGATTCCCTTGTATAGCCTAATCCTATTTTGTCTTTAGGATGAAGTGTTAGAGGTTGAATAGGTTCTATAATACCATATTTTCTCTTTCCAATTGGTCCTTTCCCTTCATAGCCCATTTTTTCTAAGATAGCCTTTCCTTTTCCACACTGATCTGTCCTTATGTTGATATTTGTTGATGTTGAAGATTCTTCGTCTTTATAGAGCCAATTTAGAATGGCCTTTTCTTCTAATTCATCTTCTAGAGTTCCTGCTTTTACAAACCTTTCATCCAGAACCGTGATGGGTTGTGATGATCATCGTGTGTTTGTTGTGGGTTGTTTGTATGATTTTGGAGATGGCAGCAATTGTGAAAGGCACAAAGATTGCTCAATGCAATATTCTCCCAAGAGTTTGTCCTTTAACTGGATCTTGTATGTAAATTGTTGTGATAGAGTATTTAGGGGACCATTGTTGTTTGATAAAGTTGAGTCAGCAATAGTTGTTTCCTTGGCTTGGTCCTTTTTCTCGACCCATTTGGATATAAAATTGAGTTGCTTTTCACCACTGGATGAAGTAGATGTGCTAGCTTCTCTATTCTGGGGTACCACTGTGTCTTGATTTTCCTTAAGCATGTTACAAGTCTGGGGATTATTGTTGTCAGCTGAAATTGTGACCTCTTGTCCATTGATAGGAAATTTCAAATATTGATGATATGTCAAAGGTACTACTTGCATTTCATGGATCCATGGACATCCCAAGAGTATGTTATATGTCAGCTCCTTGTCTAACACTTGGCAAACAATATTTTTGACAATCGGTCCCACTTGAATTGGTAGTACAATCAGCCCCTTGGAAGACCTTTCCTCTTCATCATATTCTTTCATTGTTATCTTTCTTCTGGCATCAATGGAATTGTCAGAATAGCCTAGTGCACAAATTAGTTTTAAAGTACAAATATTTAATCCATCTTTTCCATCTATTAAGACACACTTGACACAGTGTTTATGGATTAGAACCTCTATATGCAAGGCCGCATTGTGTGGGTGATTTAGTGACACATTATATTTTTTGGAGAATGACAGACAATGAGGTGTAGTCAGGTGTCCCACCATAGCTTGAAATTGACAGACATCCAAATTATTGGGTCTTGTAGTGACCACTAGAGCCTGTTCTAGAACCTCCTTATGTAATGGTGATATTTTAAGAAGTTTCAATATGGATATTTGTGCTGGTATCTTTTGTAGTTGATCCACAATGATGTATTGATTTGAAGGGGGAGTAGTGTTTTTAGATGAAACTCCTTTCAATATCACTTTGGACTTCCCCCATGTCGTTACATTGACCGATTGATAGTCTTGTGTTTCCCTAATTTTTAGGACATTGATTTGCTTGTTAGATGTGTTTATGTTTGGTATCATGTTCAAGGATTCAATGTCATTGATGATTATGTTATCTGTTTGATTATCAATGAAATTATTTTTCTCAACCTCATAAATGCAAAGAATGGTGGTGTCATAGATATAGTTTACACTTTTTCCTTTATTGTTTCAAGAAGATTCTCCTTTTTCGTAGTTGGGTAAAGGATTTGTAAACGCACTGTGATTGTTGCTTGTTTGATGTCCTTTGACAAACACCTTCTTTGCTTTAATCAAGTCTTGTATCAGATGTTTTAATTTCATATAGTTATTTGTTTTATGTCCTTTATTTTTATGAAAGTTGCAATAGTCAGCATCGTTCCACCAAGATGGTTTCACTTTCGGCTCCCAATTTCTTGCTTCTGGTAGAGTAATAAGTCTATTTGCAATAAGCTCTCTCATTTTTGATTCCAAAGTTTGTCCTAATGGTGTAAATCTTCGTCGATTGGATTGTCTTTGATATGATGGTGGCCGAGATTCTCCATTATTTGGTTTATTGTTTTGAGTGGTACCTTGATTGTTTTTTTGGTTGTCATTTTGACTTGTTTTCACAGTTGTTGTCATTAAATTGAATACTACTTTTGTATTTTGCATGTCAGTTGTAGCATCATTGTTTCCAGTATTTCTATTTTTCTACCAAAATTTAGGCTTGTCATTGTTTCCATAGTGATTTGAGGGATTTGCATTGTTTGATGTATCATTGTAATGTTTAATCACTCCTCTTTTGACTAAGGCTTCATCAATTTTAAGCCCATTCTCAATCACCTTTTCAAATGTTGGGGGACATTACAGTTCTAGTCTATAACTCATGTCATCATTTAAGTTGTCGATAAATAATTCAATCTTTTCCTCTTTAGGTATAGATCGAGGATATCTAGCGAACAACTTTCCCCAACGTTGTAGGAATAATAGGAATGTCTCACCCTTTTTTTTTCATGTTGTACAAATATTTTATGGTTATGTCATGTTGAATGTTGAAGGAGAATTGTGTGATGAATCTGTTGACTAGTTCTTCAAAGGATCTAATCCTTGGTTGTAATTTGGAGAACCATTCCATATAGTGATTGCTCCTAAACTCCTAGGAAATAACCTCATTAGGTAAGTATCTTCTCATGCAAAATCTAGGCTCATTGTTCTGAATTCCCTCACATGGTCAATCAGATTTTTTTTGCCATTGTACTTGTCATATTTGGGGACTTCACAATGTCTAGGGAAGGGTATCATGTCTACGCTTGGATGAAAAGGGTAAGGACAAATGTCTTGTAATGAATATCTCTTTGTGGTTCCCTTTTGCATATCCTGAATTTGTTGTTGTAAATTTGCATTTGAGATGTTAAAGCAACCATTTGGTCTATGTTTTGTGTGTTTTTTGGTTCAGTTTCATTAGTTCTAGGTGTTTCCTTCAATCGATTAATGTCAAAATCTTTCAGAAGTTTCGCACCTAAGTCTGCTAACATCAAGAGGTATTTTTCCATGTCTTGTTCCAAGACTTTTTCCATGAATTTATGAAAATTTGGATCTTGTTGGGTGGTTTGTAAATCCTATTGAGTTATTTCATTGGTATCATGTTGATGGAATCTGTAAAAAAGGTTTTCTTCAGCCATGACGTTTGGTGTTTCAGTTTCCTTCTCTCTCAGTTTTTGTCTTTGTAACCTTGTCAAGATTGGCATACAAGTATTTGTTGTTTTCACTAAACTTTGATCTTTTGTGTTTGGCTTAGTGTTAGTTGTATTTTAACAAAGTCAAATAGAATGATATATTCTATTGATGAGACCAAGTTAAAAATATGATTATTGTGTTTCGTTTCGTGATCGTAGGATGTCAAAATCCTGATGAGGAAACTGAACTCAATAATAGAGATTTGTGTTTTGATAATTAGACACTTTGTACTTTACAAGATCTAGGTTTAAGTTGAAAAGAATTTTGACTTATACGAACCTATTTTTTTTAGGTTTTAAGACACTGCATGGACTGTAAAAAATGTTTTGTCTAATAAAAATCCAATTTTGCAATGCCAAAAAATTTGAAAAATGTTTCTGAAAGCTCTTTGTTTTTATGTTATGTGGAAGTGCTAATATAGAGGACAAAAGCGATAAAACAAAATTCAAGAGTGCTAAAAGGTATGGTAAAAGCATTATCAAACAGAGTAGAAGTGCTACAACAGACTGTAGATGTGCTAAAAGACTGGTAAATTTTTTTGACACAGGGAATACTTTTGTTACAGTTGACAGACACGCTACAAAATTTGTCATAAGCACTAAAACAGACTGTAGAAGCACTGATTTAATTGTGGATGCACTAAAAGGCAGTGCAGAAGCACTAGAACATATTGTGTAAGCACTATAAGACTGGTGTTTTCTGGTATTGACAAATTTTGGTTACTAGTGGCAGAAGCGCTAGAATATTTGTTAGAAGCGCTAAAACAGACTACAAATGTGCTATTTTAATTGTTGATGTGTTAAAAGACAACGCAGAAGTGCTAAAACAGACTGTATAAGCGCTATTTTGAGACTCCACAGTGTTGTCTAATTTTTTTCTCTGGGAAGAGACTGATTTTTTTTTTTTTTGGTGTAATTTTCTAGATTTTGAATTTTGACAAGATATTTTTGTTGGTAACTCCCTAATTTTGGATGACAAGCCTAATGTTTCCTAGCTTTTCCTCTATTGTAAGAATTGATCTGGCCTGTTGGAATATTGTATTGCTGGTTGTGGGATGAAAGACTGGAAAATGGGTTGACTATGATTATGTTTTTGTGAAAGAGCTCTTCGTTGAAAGTAAGCTTGTGAATATAAAGGCTCTAAGGAAAAATCCTTAGTATTATATCCCCTAGCAAATTCGTGATACCTATGGATAAAAGTTCTATGTTCCAGCAAAATTTGTCTACTTTTATACAAGAAGTGTCTTCTTTTCAAAAGGTTTTTGTAGCTAAGTTGATTCTTTGGTTTCTTGACTCTTGTTGTGAGGGATTTCTTAACAAATGTTGTAGATTTCCAATCCCTAATCATAATTATTTAGTTTGATTTTGTCTGACTTTTTGTGTTTTTTTGGATGATCTTTATCTGAATTAATGATTTGAAAATACAACAAGCAATTATAGAACGGTTGTTTTTAAGACCTAGAATCTAAACCATAAGTGTATCTTCAAGAACCACGCATGGTCCTATTTCCACTAGTTAGTTTAACAAAAATACACTTCAGACAGACTCACTCTTAAGGTCAAAAGGGTCATTGTTATACTCAACAACCCACATCTTAAAATTGTGTCGACTCACAGAGCCGTGTCACCCCCTAGAGGGTGCCCGTATTTTTGTCTTTTCCAAGCGCATACTCAAAGTTATATTTCTCAATCCCTTGAGCAAACAGTCCTTGGAAATTATATGGTGAGTGTCTTGGGGGCAGATTCTTCCCTCCCCTTGCACTATGAGTATTACAATGTCTGGTTACTGACTCAGCTGGATTCTACACTATGGTTCGTAGATAGGGTTTCTATTCAGAGTGGAAAATGATAAACTCCCTTAGGAGACCTCCCAATATTTAGAACAAAGACTTTGGGGATGGTTATCTTGCACATTTTCGGCAAATGTGGGTTTCCCCAGATTCACTTTATTTTATAGTGGGTTGGAAAACCTGGCTTTGGTCATTCCCACTTAGGTCATTCCCGTAGGGTGAGTACTTTTTCCCACTACGACGGGCCTTATAAAGGATTTAATAAAGCATAAATTGCATGAAATTAAAGGATGAGTCTAGAATTTTGATCACTCAGTTAAGGGGAGAGCATAGGCCTATCACCACACAAGCACAGTAATCAAATGTTCAATTTTTAAAGCACAAATAACAATTTGTTATTCTATGTGAAGATATTGCTTCACAAAAGACATGATGTTAATTTTAACCAAATAGAAAATGTATGATGACTACCCTAGGATTGATATGTTTTAAACCAAATGACTACCCTAGGATTGATTCTTTTTAGTTCAAATGCATCAAAATAAATTTATGGCCGCAGTTGCATCATATCCAGACAAAAAATTATAGAAGCGCTATAACAGAGGTTAGAAGCGCTATTTAAATCACCAGAAGCACAGCAGAATTTGGCAGAAGCGCTAAAACTTTTGGTGGAAATGCTAAAATAGTATTGAACCTAGAACACTCAACCATCCTGAAAGATTTTTGGTGGAAGCACTAAAATAGAGTGCAGAAGTTGTTGGAAAATGTGCCTCAGGCTTACTAACATGAAACTCTTGAAAGAGAAAAATCAGTGAGACCCTCAGAACGTCTTACTAACCAGCAATTGTGTTCAAAAGATTAAAGTCGCTGAGACTTTGGTTTTGTCTTGCCAACGGGAGTCATCAGCAAGACATGTCTATCACTGTGAATTTCATATCTCTTTCCATCCGAGCAGACCTCTTGTCGATGGGTTGGTTCCTAGTGGTTGTCGAAGAGACTCTGGCCGATGAACATATCGAAGTAATATGAACTGTTAGGTATGCCTTTGGTGTGATCTCTTGTCGATGATTGTGGTCTTGTCAACAAGTTTTCTTTCGATATGATCTCTCGCCGATACTTTTGGTCTCGCTGACAGATAGGTGCATTCGGTATGAACTCTTAGCGATAATGTTTCTCTCACTGACAGGCAGGTGCTTTCGGTGAGAACTCTTGCCGATGGTTTTCCTCTTGCTGACGTGTATGATTTTGGCAATGAGAACTCTTTCCGATGGCTTTCCTCTCACCGACAGGTCTATGTTCGGAGAGAACTCTTGTCGATAGCGTTGGTCTCTCTAACTATTCTATGATTGGTGTGAACTCTTGCCGATAGACGATATCTCGCCGATGGATTTATGTTCGTTGTGAATTCTCAGCAATAGCGAAACTCTTTCTGATAGATTTGCATGAGATGGATATCGATGTGATGTCTTAGCAATAGAGTGTGTCTGGTCGATGGGTTTGTATTCGATATGATTCTTGACGATAGAGTGAGTCTGGGCAACAGGTTTGAACTCGATATGACTCTTGTTGATGGTGGTGACTCTTGCCGATAAGGACAGTCAGGCATTTAGGCTCGAGGAGACACGGTCTGGTGTCTCACCGACATGTGGTTCTATTTGAACGTTTTGACCGAATGACTGTCTGACATGGTGTGTTCTGAGCCAATGAGAGAAGTAGAATGTGAACTGTTGGCAGTTGGACTGTTGTGACCGTTCCTATGTGGAAGATGAACAGATTGTGAGGAAAACGATTATGCTCTACAATGGTCAACGATGGAAAATAGTTTGATGGCGTAGTGTTGTTCGATACTAAACATGGATTGATCTGAGTGGGTTCATTGTATGCATCTAAGAGCATTGTGAGATTAATGTTGCTGTTGTAAATTGACATTAGAAAGTTAAGTCTAATATCTGTATGTAATTTTGTTTACTGTAATACAAAGAGGATTTTCTTGGTGTGGTGGGTTTTTCTCCCGTAAGGGTTTTCCCACGTAAATATGGTGTTCAATTGTGTGTGTGTCCATTTTCTCTATTCTGTTATTCTTTTCATGTGTATCTTGTTGAACTGTAATTGCAAAATTTAAAGTCATATCTACATTCTTCCCTGAGCTTTTGACATTAGGAGAGTTTTTTCTACACCTAAGCTTTCCTTACAGAAGTGCTATTGTTTCCGTCAAAAGCGTTGAAACAGTCAAAAGTGCTAAAACTTTTGGTGGAAGTGTTGCAGAATCCCTTAGTCGCGCTAAAAGAAAACATGCATGAATCATGTACGAACACTTTTTAGAAAAATTGTTAAAATATGGGGTTAGTGCCCCATGGTGGGCGCCAAAATTTGTGTGGAATAAGTAAAATAAGAACACTTCTTAATAAGACATTATATCAAAGATTCAATGATTAAACTAATTTAAAGCAAGAATCTACTAAAAGTGTCATATTGTTCCCTATCTCTAAAGATTTATCAAGCCACGGGGCTCTTAGATTTGGTAAGCATTGTGACTGTTAAAATGTCAATCTAGAGAATGAGATGTTGATAAAACACAATGATGTAATCCTATATGATGATTTCTAGATGATATAATGAAGCTACTATAATCTAAATTAACATGAAACTATGATGAAAGAAGATACAGAAAAACTATGATGCAACTATGATTATGATTCTACTGATGCTATGATTGCTATTGCTAAATGATAATGCTATTGCTAAAATGATTGATTGCTTGATTTCTTTTCCTATAGAGTAAGTTTACACAAATATGGGATCCATTTCCTGTGAAGAAAGGTTGTATATACAGATTTATGGCAGCACATAGTGACGGGGCAGCACAGCAAAGGCTTGGATCCAATCTGAAGAATTGAATGGTGAGAGATGAAGAACCTTGAGCTGATCATGGGAATGGTTTCTCCCCATGAAAACATCAAGCCAGATGATAGGAAGGATCAAAGGAAGGAGATTGAAGAGGATTACCTACAAATTTGTCTCCACACCAGTTGAATTAATTAGACATATAATGTCTAATTTTATTGGTGAGTGAATAGAGGAAATTGCCTTTATGCCTTTTATTTGAATATTTGATTTATTCAATTTAGAAAAAGAGAATAAATAATTTAATAAAACAAACTATAGAATTTTTTTATTAAATAAATATAGAAGGGATATGATAATTAAACAACAAAGTATTTAACCTTGTTTAATTAATTAAGATTGATAATGTGATAATTAAATAACACAAACTATTGAAGTTGTATATTTAATTAAAATTGAAGAATAGGAGAATGAGCTATAAATAAATATTTCTATTTATTTAATAGTAGAGGAAATTAAGGTAATTAATCAAATAAATCGTATTTAATTAATTAGATTATCCAGACCATTTTTAGGTGTATACAGTTACATTCTTGTTCTTAGCCCAAACACGAGGTTTTTCATTTTAACTAGTTGATGGGTGATGGTATTTGTAAGCTTGAGTATTCCCCTGCGAGATTAGAGCTCTCTCGATGTTAAGGGCTCTAGGGACAAGCTCATCATAAGATGCGATGCATTGCATTTTCAAGTGAAAGGATAAATCTGGGTCTAGATTTGCTATGATGATTCCCACTTGTTGTTCATTGAGAAGAGGCCACTTGCTCTTACTAGCTCTTTGTCTCCACTGTTGCAAGAAATTGGTGAAAGATTCTCTTTCTTTTTGTCTGAGAGTGTATAATTCTTCTAGACTTACGTCCATGTCAAGATTAAAGGAGAAGTGATTCATGAATTTATTGGTAATTTCTTGGAAAGTTTTGATACCAGGAGGTAGATGAGAAAACCAATCCATAGTAGGACCTGTTAAACTTCGAGAGAAGAGGTGCATTAAATAAGAATTATTGTAGGCCACCTCCATACACATGATGTTAAATTCTTTGATATGGTCCATAGGACTTCCTCTCCCTTTGTATTTATCAAATTTGGGGATTTCAAAGCCGGGAGGGAATGGTACCATTGAAATTTTTTGATCAAGTGGATAGGGACATAAATTATGTGTATGGGGATTCTTTTTCTTTCCCATTCAAAGATCCTGCATTTCTTGTGATAACAATTTAAATTGTGATGCTATATCGTCCTGCAAGTTTGGTGGAGGAACATATGGTGGGATGGATGAGTTGTATGTGGGATTTTGATATGATAAGGTGATTTATGGGGTGTATGGTGGTGTGAGATTCTGTGAGGGTGATTGCAATGTCGATGTATATGTTCCTAATGAATTTGTATTGATGATGTTCTATTGAGGATTATAGTAGGAACTTGGTTGTTGTTGTTTTTGTTGGGTATACTGTTGAGCTAGTAAGGCTTTTTGTTGTTGTTGTTGTGCCACTAGGGATTGCTATTGGGCTTGTTGTTGGGCTTATTGTTGTTGTTGCACCATGAGGGCTTGCTATTGGGATTGTTTTTGTTGTTGTTGTGATGCTAAAGCTACTTGATGAGCTTGATGTTGTTGCTAAGGCTACTTCTTCTTGTTGTTGTTATTGTGTTGCTTGCTAGGCTGCTAAGGCTACTTCTTATTGTTGTTGTTGTTGGGCTACTTGTTGTTGTTACTACTTCTGGGATGCTAGGGCTACTTGCTGATAAGCTTGTTGTGCTTGTTGTAAAGCTAGAGCATGCACTTGCAATGTAGGATCAGGTGGTTGTTGGGATATCTAAGATGAATTGTGAGTGTTGATATTCTGAGTGGATAGTAGATTGTTGATGAGAGGTGGAGGGTTCCCTTGGTTTAACATCCCTTGTAATATGGTAGATGGAGGTGGAGGAATGTAAGTTTGAGGTCTCAATTGATTTTGCATGGTAAGGGGGACTGTGGGGAATGATGAGGATGATGCCATTAAATTTTGCGATGGTAATGACACATTAGGACCTTGAGTCCATAGTTTAAAAAGATTCCCTTGTCCCATGTCTTGAGGATTTCCTTGTGCTAGAGATGTAAACAAGGTATTACCTAGGTTGGTGGGATTCGTGACCAAGGGATTGTTTTGAGATGGGTTGATAATGGATGGGATGGATGTGCTTGTGAAACCAATGGTACGGATGAACCAATTGGAGGATTGGGTAAAGATGTCCCTACTTGCATTAAGGGTTGACTCTGTGGTATGGTATTGACATGCCCTTATGTGTTGTTATAAGACACTTGGTTTATACTGCTTTGTGAGATGGTGGGCACACTTGTGGCACTCATGGGTATGGATGAAGAGGGATGTCATTGATATGTTGAAGTGGTTGTGGATTAATGAAGTTCAAGAGGTTTATATGGTTGTTTGGGATGGAGGATTGGTATCGAGGGTACCCACAAGTGTGCTACTTTCAAATGGAAGAATTAGACCAAAGTCCTTGGCAAGGCTAGTTGCAAGACTAGGAGTGGATGTTTGATTTAGCCCTAGCGATGGGGTTATGAAGCTTTGTGTCAAATTTTGTACAATGAAGGATGGGGAAATAGGAGCTACGTTTTCAAGGGCTTGATGTTCCATGATTTCCTCCCTAGTAAGTTCAAGTGGATTATTTGTGATGTCCTCTATCTCATATGGTCTTGATGGAGATGATGGTTGTTGTGATGGGGTAACTTGACTTCTTGGATCAAATTCTAGAGGATTTGGATCACTTGAGGTAAATATGACTTTTTTTTTCTCCATGATTCTCTTGTGTTGTGATCTTGTCTTTACAATAAATTTTGTGTCACCTTTGGGAGATTTGTGTTGAGATTTGTAATGTTTAAAATCTCTAGTTGACTCAAACCTAGGTAAAAGGGATGCTCTAAGTCTTTTTGAAGAAATGATGACAATGGGGGATGAAAAGGTGGATGATATGGAAAGTGATCTTTGCAAACATTTTGGGACAACACTTTTGACTTAAGAGTTTGATGTTTAATGTTTGATAAAGGATGTTTTATGAATTTGGAAATCTTTAGTGTAGACTCGTGACCGTCAAGATAAACTAGTTCAAAGATGATAACTAACTCAACCAAATGCATGGAAAGGGATTCATTTCACATACAAAATAGCCAAGTTAGGGTTTTGGGTTGATTGATGTCCAAGTCAAAAAATGTTGGTTTTTTCAAAAAAATTGAAAAGTTTGGTGAAGTGAAGGATGAAATTTGATGGATGAATGAATGAAATGTTTGACCCAATGTTGATTTAGAATGAGCCTTTGTTTTCTAAGACCAAGGTAGTGAGAATGATGCTAGACCTATAATTTTTTCAAATCCTAAAGACTAATGTTGACCTAAATGAGAGGATAGATATGGGTATGTAAGTATGGTTCATTTCTTAACAAGAGGTTACTATTGGGATAAAGTATTAATGCCCACTTCTTTCCAAACTTTGAATTATGATACCTATGTCTATAATGGTGCCATGTAGATCTTCCCCTATGGATTTTGATTGTTTGATAGATCATTTAGAGGATTTCAAGACCATGAAAAGGACCCATGTTTTAGATAGGTTGATTATCATGAAAAAGACCTGGGTTTTGACTCATAAAGAACATGTACATGTGTGGATGTTTCCTCAATGCGCATTCATAAAATTTTACTAAAAAATTGTTTATGTTGAGGTAGAGTGCCGAAATGCAGTTTTGACTGCCTTTGAACTAAGATGCCTAAGTTTGAAGTGACAACCTATAGACCTTCTTTTGGGGATTCTAATTTTCTGTGAGATCATTTAGAAAAGTTCAAGTTTATGAAAGAAAGGAAGATATTTATTGCTACACAGGTGGTGGTAATATGGACCTTCCAACCTCAATATCAACTTGTTCCTCTTCTTCATCTATAACATTTGTTGCATTTCTCCACTAGGTAGGTGTTTCTTTTGTTTCAAAGGTGAAGCTTCTCAAACTACTAATTATATCAATTTGTTCTCTATTAATGAGTTCAAAGTTTGGTTGAATGATAGCACCATCAAGATTAGGTTGTTCAATGGGATCAATCGGTCTCCAAATAGTCATGTGGGGTTCAATTTTCAAGTGTATCTTGCTTAAGTAAATTGATTTTACCACAAACACTCATGTTGATCATGTTTTCAAACTAAATATTATGTCAAAAACATCATAACTTTTACAATGTCCATTTCGTGAAAATCATGAGGTTGAAGCCATAATTTCCTATGTTGTCTTTGTAAAATATGGATTGAGATATAAGTCAAGATATTTAGAAATCTCTAAGGATAGAAATCCTTAGGACAAGTAGTAATATCAAGGCTAATTCAAGAGGTATTCATATTTAAGCCAAAGTGTTTGAAATTTTGAGGAAGATAGTGAATGTTTGTTTTTTGTAGCATTTTAGTAACCAAGCAATGTATTCAACTAACTCACAATCACTTACAGTCCTAGGTTTGAAATGGCCATACTTGTTGAGTCCCCACTCAAATTTCTCCAAACACTAAGACATTGTGAACAATTAGAGATTTGGCGACACTGGCTCCCCTCCACGGCACACACTTCTTGGGACCACCAAATCTCAAAATCTTGAAGATCCTAAGATCCTAAGGATTTTTCTATTTCAACAATGAATAGTACAAATGTGGGGTGGCTTTAGAACGACTGTTCTTGTACCAAAAAGAATTAAGGATTTTTGGTAACTAAACAATTTGGTTCTTAGTACAAATCGAGAACACTCAGTTGTATACACACCTACTTTGCCACTTAAGGCTCTTACTACCATTCCCATTCCACTTAAGGCATGGTAATAGGTGCAATATGTTATACAATCCAGGATAGAAGGTACTTTCTAATGATTTTCCAACCTTTAGTAGCCTGTTGGTAAATGTGCTTACAAGAACTTGCTTATGAGTTTCTCACTGTGGGGTGTGTCTCATAGTAAGTCCTCTCTTAAGGTTGACACAAAGCATAAAAGTGTACTTAAGTATTTTTCTTCACCCAGGATCACACAAAGTGCAAGGGGATTGGATACATAGTATAAGTGCACACAAACAACGAAGTACACTTGGAGTGTTTCTCTTCACCTGAGATCGCACGAAGTGCAAGGGGATTGGATACGCACTACAAGTGTGTCACAACAATGTAAACACTCATTAATTTTACTGACTAAATCTAATATGAATTCATTTTATGCACCAACTGAAATGTCAAGTTGCCTTGTTCAATTTTAAAGCCCAAAAGACAATGATAAGATGAGGGTTCAATTTTAGCCTCGTTTGAGCATTCATTTTAAACCCAAATGAAATTTAGTGAGGTCCTAGAATGTTAAGTAAAAAAACATACGAAATTGGGTTATAACTGCCCCAAAGCGTCAAATTCTTGTTACAATCATAAAATATTAAGATGATAATGCTTCTTCACTTTAACTTTGTGTCGTCCAATCCTGCAAAACTGCATTATTCTAAAAACCAGAACAACGTTAGAGGCATGTTAGTACTCCGATGAATCGAAAAAATTAAAACACGTGCAGAAAAAATGATCATTAAACTTATTACCAAAGTTGGGTGTCGCTATTTATGATAGTGTCACTCTGGTGAACAAGGGCATCACTCTAGTGAATAAGGGCATCGCTCTGTAGACAAACCAGAGAGCACGATAGCGTTGCTATTTGGTCAGGCGTCACCGTTTGCAAATCTTTGATACTCAATAAAGTATTAGCATCGCCATTTTTTTAATCAGCATCGGTGCATTTAATGGGCGTCGTTGTTTGAAATGGTGATAGCATCACTTTATGGCGATGCCCTTCAAAGGCGTCACTAAAAATGAGTTGGGTATCACTATTTCCTACAAAAGTCAAAACGAATGGAATTTGAGCTAGAAATTGATTAAATTTGATCGTTTTTTTGTCCTAGCACTAGAATGTCGATCAAGGATATTAGTATGGGCCTATCACACTTGATCCATGATGAATCAAAGCATAAAATAGCCACTAATACTCAATCTTAAACAAGATCATTCAAATGAAAGTTAAACTAAGCATTTACTTAAACTAAACACTACAAACTACGAAAGCAGTTAAATGTCTACCCTAACCCATCTAAAACTTATCATGTTTTGAGATTTGTGTCGTGTTGATGTGAAATGACAACCCTTTCCCAATTCCATGATCAGTGAGCTTGTTTCAATTGATTATATTGAAGAGAATTAATGAAACGGTTGTGATATGTGGATGAAAACATGATTTTTTGCTAAAAATGATCTAACTATGCAAAAACTAAGCTAATCTAAATGGATTTTAAGCTAAAAGATTCAAACCTTAATTTATAAACAAGATAAATGGATGCATGGAAGCCATTAATGGAAGATTAAAGCTAATATGCAACTAAAAATGAATTAAAATATGCTAAATGTGAGTAAAGTATGAGTGTGAGTGTGAGTGATTTCAACAACATAAGTTTGCAAATTGAAAGATGGATCCATTTGTCTCCAAATAGTGTGCTATTTATAGGTAAGAAAATGAGAAATGGAGGGTTGAGATTGAAAAATCTAATCAATGGTCAAGGATAGAGGAAATTGGAGGCATGGATCATGGATTCTCATCAACGGGTGAGAATGCAAGATGAGATTTAATCAAGGGTTCTCATTCCTTCCAAACAAGCACACTTTTGATGTCTTAAATAGGTCAAAAGTTAACTTGCTCAAAAGGGCACAAGTTTAACTTGCAAATGAAGCCAATTGAGAATATTCCCTTTTTCAAATGATTGGAGGAGAAAGAATATTCTTCTGAATATTCATGAGGAAAAAAGGATATTTTGCTAATTAAAACAAAGTTTAATTGTGCAAAAGGGGATGGAATATTCCATGAGAATATTCCCCTTTTGGAGGAAAATTAGATTAATTAGATAATTGTTAATTAAACAATGTTAATCATACAATTAGGGGGTTTAGAAGAATTTAAAGTGGTAAATTAAATTAAATGATTTAATGAATGGGGAAAGGTGAAATGACATTTAATTAAATAGCTTAGGGTTATTTAATTAAATAAGAAGACTTAGGGAATTAAATGAAATAATTTGATTTATTTAATTTAATGAGATGAAATTTTAACGTGAAAGGGGGTGAATTAACCCGATTTGATGAATTAGGTTAATAGACAAAAATAATGCAATTAATTAAATAGCTAGACTAATTAAATTAATTAAGTGAAAAGAGGATGGGTTTCAAGAGGAAATGATGTTAGTAAACTTGATTCGAGTGTATGATATTATTCAGGACATTTTTCAATGTCTACAGTAAGTCTTATACAACCACTAATATTTGCATTGTTTTGGCGATTTAAAAAAAATAGGGAAGGTCTTTAGTTCTAAACCTTTAGAGAATCACCTAGATCTTGGGGAAATATGGCCCTAACTAGTACTGGAAAATACACCGAAATATACCAATATAGGCTTGAACTTTGAAATGAAATACATAAAAAAAAACTTTAAAGGTGTAGAGAAGTCTATAATAAGTAAGGATTCTTATGTGGAAAGACATCTTTCAGCTTTATAATCTCATAGAGGATAATAAAAAAAATTGGGTCGAATTGTAACTAATAAAGGAAATTGTAGTCTTGATGTATTACTTCCAATCGATGTAATTAATAACTTCTAAAAATGAAATATAGAGTTAAAAAGTGTTTGGTTATTTGAGAGAAATGTACAAACCTTTCTAGAAGTAGAGAAGTTGAGAGGATGGTAGCACCATAGATATGGATTTTTTTTTATCTTAATGTTGATTTGACAATAATTGTAAGTTCTTTGGATTTGAACATTTAATTGTATATTTTAATATATGAATTAAAGTAGTAACATTGAGTTATTTAGTGATATTCATAGAAGCATAGATGAAAAGAGATCTTCTATAATCATCCCTTATCAAAGGGTATTAGTATCTGAACTAAACCTTCTTATCTTCTCAGTCAGAAGAACCTTGTTGTATGCAAAGAGAGAACCATAAGGTTGCATTGATTTTTGTTTCCCCAAAAATTAAGACTATAAGTAGAATGATTCAACCAAACTAGATTTGTTAGAATAATCTTATAGTTCCTTCACAATCACTCAGTAAGTAGAAAAGGTTACATTTGTTCTTTTCTCTCACAAAGTAAACCCAAAATTTGTAAGGAGTAAATTTAGCTAGGAAATAGAAAAATGCATAGACGAAAAACATGCAGAAATGCAATTCATTGGTATGTCTCAATCTATAGGCGAGTAGAATGCTCACTAGGTGACTATAAATGCAAGATTAAAATGAAAAAAATGAGCACAATCCAAATACTGCATTAATTCTATACTTTTTTTGTCAATAGGAGTACATCAGAATAAGCAACATCTCCATTTAAATACAAAAGATTAAGAAAAAAACATAAACATAGGTGAACCATAATTATTTTTTTTAACTGTTGTCAAAAGTGAAATTGATGTCTTTAATGTACTCAAATGGTCCAGATTCCACAAGACCAAGGGGCCTAACATAGTGTCAAATTTTAGGTAGGAAGGACCCTTAGCATCTCCCAAGGCAGATGTATAAGCTGTTGTGGTGCTTAATCAAACAAGCAATATATGGGGACTTTTTGTCCTAGGAGTGATTTCAAAAGGCACACTTTTAGGCATAGCCAACTTGAGAGGAAAGGTAATTCTTTAGAAACTTATAGAAAGGGATTTTTTTGTATTCTTCATTATCAAGTACCGTGCACTACTTAAGGAAAAGCTTCATAATATACCTATACATATTACACTATGTTTCTATTTACTCTATATGAGATAACATTGTCTACATAAACATGTTTAATCTTTCATACTCTATACCCACATTAACATAGAATTAAATTCATCTAAATAATATGTTCTAATGTTATAATCCAGTAATGAAAGAAATTTTTTAGCTCCTTTCCTTAATTTGTCATTGGTCCTTTCATTTAGGATCCCAGATTTTATTGGAATTATTGCAGTTATGGCAATAATGTTCTGTTGAGTGAGGAGTGAGCAAGATTTTACATGACTGATACTAAGGTGGGTACTCTGGTTAGTTCACCCTTTCCAACATATACCCATTCCATACTAAAATAGAGTCCAGAAGAGTATAAGTCAGAAATTTGAAAACCAGATGACAAACACATGAAGGAAAATTACCAGCTTGAAACAGATTTGAATATGTCAAATACAGTTAGCACCGATAAGAAGAGACAATAAAAAACATGCATGCTTGCTAGTTCGCAAGTTTGAACTTGATATGGTCCTAAACAAATTAAGTAGAAAGATTCATCTTCGTTGGTGGCACAATCATTAAAAGAACTCTAGAGACCCTATTCAGATCTTAGACATAACAAGGCCCTTAGATATGATAGTGGTCTCTACATGTCTTTAGGTGACCTTGCTTGCATTATGTATGATAGTCTTCATGGCATTTGAAACTACAACCCATGAAGACTGAGGCATCAATTTATAGCTCACAGTGAATAAACCTATCATGAGAAGTCTGACTCTTAACAAGGGTTATGGCCGTGCATGAAACCAAATCTGCATACTAAACTGTCAAACCAACCATGAGTCTGCTAAAAACATATGAAGTATTCAAACTTCATGAGGTGTAAATGACGGTTAGATCTACAGGAGAATAGTCTCTATTATATGAAGACTATTAAGGCACTAAAGATCTCCAGCC
The DNA here is from genome assembly GCA_007258455.2 of Sequoia sempervirens. Taxonomy (NCBI): domain Eukaryota; kingdom Viridiplantae; phylum Streptophyta; class Pinopsida; order Cupressales; family Cupressaceae; genus Sequoia; species Sequoia sempervirens. Next base: position 6,580,714 of record VDFB02049217.1, on the reverse strand, counting down.
CCATGAGAAAGAATGAGTAAAATGCCAGAGAGTTTGCAAAAGATAATCAACAAAATGCCTGTATTATAATAGCCCACAAGGTTTGGAAAAAGGCAGATCATGTAGGCTGATAACCTTGGTACCCTAGACCGATCATACAATGCTGGTCTTCAATAATCATAAGAGCTAAAATTGATTAAAACAATCTCTAAATTAGTTAGATACCAAAGCAACTAATTGCTATGTTGTCTCAAACTATTAACAATGAACTTAATATTCATAAAACTTGGAACCGTATAATACAAAGAATAGGGCATATAAGGTTACTACTCTTCAATCCACTTTAAAATAGTTTGAAACATATGGTAGTTTTCATATAAATAAATTTAAGGTGTATGAGGACCATAAATAAGTAAACAATTTCCATATTAAAAACACTAAAGATAATAATTTTTTAAAACATGATAGTTTTGGAGAGTTTGCTTTTCCTTGAAAATGCAAGCCAGCTGCTAAAAGTTACGCAAGAATAAGATTATTAACACTAAGCTATATCATTTGAATGTCATGTACCAATAAAAAAATACCCATTTCCAATCTTTCTAACACCCTATATTTGTTACAGTACCCTCACATAAAGATTGGGAAGGAATAAATGGACAGGTACCCAGTGTCTAGAGAAGTCTTTCCATAGGTTCAAAGAATGCTTCAGTGGTATAATTTACACATTCCTGAAAAGCATTCATTTTTCTTTATGAACCCTACACAACTAACTATGGCTATTAGCTGAATGTCAAAGTTTTACACAACAAAATAGAAACCAATGTGAAATATAAATAGTTTACTTGAGTTCTATAGGAATCTGGTGTAAGCATACACGTAATGATCAGAGTTCCAAGTAGCTGAAGGATCTTATAGTTAAGTTCCTCTGTAGGAATTCTGGTGTACGTTGTAGGAGTGTTGATGCTGCTTTATACAAAGCCATCCCTAGTGTCCATGCCCCAGATATGAAATAAAAATAAACTAAGGATTACAAATGTATAAATAAATCACTCAGTAGCCACTGTATAGCTTCAACGGAAAAATATCAGATTATAACTTGATAGCAAGAATGACATGAAGCATGAAGTACTAAAAACCACTTGGACCAAACACGGCTCGGTGCTGTCATAAAATGATTTGGATCAATTTTTGCATTACCGGATAGCAGGCCAAGGTCCTATTGTTTTTTAACCTAGAGCTCTGATACCAATGTAACTCCCATCCCTAGAGAATTAAAAATAGACAGATGATTAGTTTCTAAAATAAATGTTAAAAAGATGATAACTTATTTATAATGGAAAACACCCTGTATGATTTAATTAAGGCAAGTAGATGATACCCTCGCTCAAAACAACTGTGCAAAGATTTTGTCTAACTTAGATTAGATATTGAGTTAAAAAAAAATGATGCATAATAGAATATGAGGGAAAATAAAGGAATGAATTAGAGTCAAATTCGTAATGTTAATTTAATACCTATTCTCTAACAAATTGCAAACTATGCATTTAAATAAAAAGATAAATCAAATTACTTAATAGATTTTTCAACACCGAATTACATATAGAGAAAAATTCAATTTCAACAATAAAATGCAACACATACCTCGACTTTCCAAGTTAGAATCAGCCCCAATAACCTGATCAAGATCCCTTTATTCTCTCTTTTTTTTCCTCTTCCCAACAATCCTCTTTCAATCCCAATTTCATCCGGTCATGATTCCAGAACAAAACTTCTCCATAAGCTTCCTGAATTCTTCCGCAAACAAAAAAAACCTTTCCCATAAAAAAAACCCCCTTTTTTAATTCAATTTCCTTTCTTTAAAATAACATAACTTCTGACTCTTCTATTTCCCCTCAAAATTCAATTTAAATGAAAAGATCAAAAGAAAACATATTTTCCTTCACAATAAATTCACATAAAACTCAACTTACACTCCATCACAAAACTCCCTTGACCAAATTAAAAAAAAAAACAACAATAAATATTTGGCAATTGGATTTTATCTCTAATATTTATGGTACCTGGGCTGGCAATTGGATTTTATCTCTAATATTTATGGTACTTGGGCTGCCCACTTGCAACAACTTATTTAGAAACAATAGTACCTTACAAATTTATTATCAAACATTAAATACAAAATTTAAAATCTACTAACATCAATTAATTAAATGATCCATCACAATAATTAAAGATATTTATTTCTATGAAAATTAAACATTTAACCAAAAATCCTCATGATCAAATTATTTTATTAAGTTAACTTATTCTTTATAATAAGTACACACCCAAACAAACATATAAGCATTTATTTCCACAACCATAATAATAATATCCATGAATCAAAGTCTCTACATCAACCATGTCAACACATCAACTACATACTAATATAAAATCAACCAAAATCTTTAGAGTACTACTACCTATTCCTCACATAGATCCAACGTACCTTCGATCGAGGATGGAATACATGGAATACCTTGAGGTTGAGATGGGAATGATGGCATACCTCCTTCCTCAAATGTGAGTGATGATGTACTCTCAATTTGAGATGTGGTAGATAGTGTCCCTCTATATTCACTTGCGGTAGAGGGTGTGTCTCCAACTATGATATTCAAATCTCTTTTAGCATGATGCTTTCGCATTTGTTCCCTTTGTGCCGCCAATTCCATTTCATCCATGCTACTTTCTTTGTATTCTTAGCTTCTATCTCTTCCTATGTTGGTTTAATCCTTGATCTTTTCTTCAACATGATAGATAATTTTATCTATAGCATGATAAAGAGACAAATATTAGTTCCTAAAAATGAATCCATACAAATAAATGAAATGTATGTCATTCAACCCTTCATACAAAATACTTTCAATCATCTTGTAGAAGAGTATTTCTAGCACCTAGACAAAGCTCGCATGAATTTTTGGATGGAATGCATTGATTGCAAGATAGGTACAAAATGGAAGCATGGACAAGGCATGTGAATTGTTTGACAAAAATGTTTTGGTAGGCATGTATACAAAATGTGGTACCATAGATAAGCTAGTGAGCTCACTAGCTTGTCAATGCGGTAAAATTGACAAGGTAGTGGGCTGTTTGAAAAAATGCATCATAGAAATGGGGGCTCATCACCTAAAAAAATGCCTCATAGAAATGGGGGCTCATGGTGATGAACCCCCATTTCTATGAGGCATTTTGTCAAACATCCCACTATCTTGTCAATTCTACCGCATTGACAAACTAGTGAGCTCACTATCTTGTCAAAACTCACATGAATTTTTTGATGGAATGCCTTAAAGAAATGTGGTCTCATGGCATGTCATGACTACAAGATAGACACAAAATGGAAGCATGGACAAGGCATGCAAATTGTTTGACAAAAATGTTTTGGTAGACATGTATGCAAACTGTGGTACCATAGACAAGCTAGTGAGACCCCATTTCTATAAGGCATTTTTTAAAACAACCCACTACCTTGTCAATTCTACCACATTGACAAGCTAGTGAGCTAGTGAGCTCACTACCTTGTAATGGAGACCTTAGAATGGGGTATATGACATCTATCAAAACTTGAAATGTGGTCTCATGAAATGCCATTATCATAAGATAAGCGCAAAATGGATTTTTAAAAAGACATTACAAACTTTCGCAAAGATATAATTAGCTCAAGAGTATAAATCCACATTCCACATCAATCAAATCATTGAAAGAAAGGGGGATTGTTGGAAAAAAAAAATTGGTAGACATGTATGGAAAATTTGGTAGCATAGACAAGGCAATTGGTTGTTTGAAAAAATGCCTCAAAAAAATGTGGTCTCATGGTGATGCATATTCTTTGAGAAATTTTTTCAAATAGTTGATTGCCTTATCTATGTTGTTTGATACAATGCTTTGGTAGACTCGCATGGAAAAATTGGTAGCATGGACAAGGCAATCAACTATTTTTGTAGAACTGTTTGAAAAAATGCCTCAAACAGATATGTCCTTGTGGACTACAATGATTACAGGATATGCACAAAATGGATTTGTTGAAAAGGCTTTAGAAATTTTCAAGCAAATGCAATTTCTAGGTGTAAAACCAAATTCCACTACATTTTCCAACATCCCCTCTACCTATACCAAAATGGAAGGTTTGAAAAGGGGTATGCACATCCATAGAAAATGATTGAGAAATGATGTATTATATTACATACTTATAACTACTCTCGTATATATATATATATATATATATATATATATATATATATAATGTGGAAGCATACACAAGGTAGGTTAATTGGTTTAACAAAATGCCTCAAAGAGATGTGGTTTAAAATGTAATTGGCAAGTGTAAAGAATTGTGTAGTTTAAAATGTGCCAAGAGAAGCTAAGGTTATAATGACAAACAAACAATGATGAACATGGAATATGCATAATAACAAAATCAAAGCATTGTATTAAGCATGCATGATAAGGGATGATAAATAAACATAATAGAATTAAGAAAAATGTAAATACAATGTGTAAAGACTTCACATACCTAATAAACAAAGATTTGAATGGAGGAGTTCTACCCAATTATGTAGTCTTTGTTTCTTCTTGCATCAAACTCCTCAACAATTTGAGTTTTTCACAAGCTTTTTTCATTTTCAACATTCAATTGTATATCACTCTTGAATATAATTACTAACAACAATACAAATAACCAATGTATAATATTAAATTCTTACAATTCAATAATAACTAATATTTCAACACTACAAAAATTGAGACTTCAATTGATATATATCAAATTCGATGTGAAAACTCTATTATTTCCTCCTTCCTAAGTTGTCAAACCATAAAAAGGTGGTGGAAAGTTCATGCAAAGGTGGTAGAATATGAAAACTTTGCATGTGCATTTCCCAACAGTATCAAAAGATTCTTTTTTGTTGGAACACGCACATAACTAGGAGAATAATAGAGTATGTGGGCCTAGATCACGAGTGTGCTGACTTTTTTATTGTTTTTAGAGCAAGCCAAAATGACTATATCTCAACTTCTTCAAAACTTGCTCATGTTATGAAAAAATTATTTTCTAAAGATTTCATCTCTCTCTCTCTCCTTAGCCATTCATCCCTCCTTAGCCATCTAGGTCTCTCCCTTAACCCTAAACCCTATCCCTAAACCCTCAACCCTAGAAATTATGCCTTAAAACCCTAATCCTTCAACCTTATACCGTTAAACCCTTAATACCTCGACCCTTAAACCCTAAACCCTAATCTCTCTGCACTAGTAGAATTTGGCAAATAAATGACTAGGTGACTAAAAATTTTAGTCACAGCAACTAAAAATGACTAAATTCTACTCATTTTTTGCAACCCAGCTATTAATGAACTTAAATAAATGACCAGTTTGGTTGTTGAATAAAAAATTATTTAGTCACAGAAATAAAAATGATTAAATAGTTAGTCACCAAATATAAATTAGACAAAAAATTTAAAATACATTTTGGCCAATTATTGGCATGATGTATTGGTGTGATTCATTATCCGCATTTATTCACATTCATTACATACCTTGCTTCATTCGTTAATTGCAGCTGGTTAGCCTGGCACTGAGGCACCTCATTTTGAGTTACAACAACTGGGCGCACGAACTACACTAGGAATTTTGACTTACAACACTTGCATGGGCGATATAGATTTTTTGGAGAGAACTTGAAGAATTCTAAAATGGAAAGCAAGGACTTTGGTGTTTGTTGCAAAGTATTTGAAGTTTGCAATGAAGTTGGATTTGGGGACACCCTCTGTAATGAATTCAGAGGTAATTCAAAACCCTCATTACATTAAACACAAAATCTATAGCTTTCTAATTGGCAACTTACAGTAGTTACAATCTACTGCTCTTAATAATGTTCTTTTACAATCTTTCCACTATTTTGCTTCATAATTTGTTTGAGCTAAATATAATAAAATTTGGATGTCATTGCCAAAATAGAATTTCCTCAAACAATTTTGATACGTTTTCACTGCAAGTTCAAACTATCCTTGTGCAAAGTAAAAATGTGCTAGATTTACCCACACATCAAGCATCTAAACAAAGATGTTTCTTGCAGCAACTTCTTGTACCTATGTAAAATTTCCTTTGCAATATCAAATTGACCCCTTTCAGCAAGCATAATGGCTACCCCATTTGCAGCATAAACATTTCTTGGTCTTTATGCCTACACTTAAGTGGCCTCTTTCATGATATTAAGATCCTCTTGAGTTATTATTATACTCCTATTTTCCAAGAGCAAAATCCCCAAGGTCCATGGTAAATGAATGATGATCATTTGAGTTTCAACTTAGTTTCATTTTGAAAAGGGGACATTACATTGTACAAGATTTGTTTAACAACAGAATAATTTAATCCACCTATTTGGGACTATAAAATAAAAATATATGAATTAATCTATTTTCAATTATAGGTTCTTTTAATCTAGAATCTGGTAGAAAGATAAAGCATATACATTGAAGGACACATAAAATTTTCTAAAATAAATACTAAAATAGGTTTCCCATAAAAACCAAGAAAGAGGAAAAATGAAAACATAACATACAGATGATTCATTTGAGGTTTTTGATAAGATCTCATTTAACTATGTCAAATGGATTTGGAAGGGACAAAGGATATTTGATTGACTAAAATTTTGAGGTAGCTTATCCATTGTCATCGTATGCATCATCTTCTCTTGGAATCTATTTCTACAATGCACCAAGCGAAGATGATGCATACAATGACGATGGATAAGATACCTCAAAATTTTAGTCAATCAAATATGCTTTGTCCCTTCCAAATCCATTTGATAGTTAAATGAGATCTTATGAAAAACCTCAAATGAATCATTTGTATGTTATCTTTTCATTTTTCCTCTTTCTTGTTTTTTATGGGCAACCTATTTTAGTCTTTATTTTAGAACATTTTTTGTGTCCTTCAATGTATTATGCTTTATCTTTCTATCAGATTCTAGATTAAAAGAACCTATAATTGAAAATAGATTAATTCATCTATTTTTATTTTGCAGTCCCAAATAGGTGGATTAAATTATTTTCTTGTTAAAAAAATCTTGTACAATGTAATGTCCCATTTTTGAAATGAAACCAAGTTGAAACTCAAATGCTCATCGCTCATTTCCCATGGGCCTTGGGGATTTTTCTCTTGGAAAATAGGAGCTAGGTTTGGTTAAAGCTTAGGAAGCCTAGACATCATCATCATATGGATCTTCTCTCAAAATCTATTTTTGAAATGGTTCATCATCTTCAGAATCAGAGTATTTGTGTCTCCTTCATGATTTTGTTGAAACTGGAGAATTTTTCTCACCATCATCAGAGTCTTCTAGACCTGCAACTACAAGAAGATCTTGGGAATTTTTTGCATCATCTTGTGCCTTATCACTCATATAATTTGCCTCATCTTCCATGGCAACATCAAGTTCCTCCATATAAAAATCATAAGCCTTTTGGTCCTTATCCTTCTTCTTTTTCTTCTTTTCCTTCTTTTGTTTCTTCTTAGACTGACCAGCCTCATCATCATCATCATCATCCTTGTCCTTACACTTACTCTTCCATAATTCCTTCACACGTTCAAATTGCTTCTCTTGTTGCATCACCTACTGAAGTTCTTCCTCTTTCTTTCTCCTTTCCATTTGAATCCTTCATTCTTCATTAGCTTTTCATTTTGCTTCATCAACCAAGACAAGTTGGTGTGCTACTTTAATTGTTTCTTTTTCTTTAAGCCAATCATCTATTTTTAGTTTATATTGCCAAGCATACATAAAGCATTTGATGATTTTTTATCCACCTTAAGTGCATCCCCAATCAATTCTAGACTTATTTGGATCTCATTCCAAGCCTAAGCCATGGTTGTAAGATGTAGATATGCATCCACATAAGCAGGAAACTTGAACAATATTAGCATGTATAAAAGATTTTATTTTCAGGATCATGTAGCTATTCAAACAACCTAGCAAGATTAAATAGTGTTGTGAATTTATCCCATGGTAACTCAAGTGAAACACCACCTTCTTCTAGTTGATGGAAGAATTCCATATCCTTAAAGCGCATAGAAAAAACTGCAAAATTGGCACTGGGGCTTTTATTTATGAATTCAACCCAAATGCCATTTCCTAATGCCTCCATAAAAGTATTTTGAGCCAACTCTAGTTCATCACGCTCAAAATGAAAAACCCCAATTTTTTTAACAATTGAATGGGTACTTCTTCTCTTCTCTTCTTTAGAAGAGACTTTGCTTTCTTAAGAGAATCTAAGGTTCACTAGGGTTTGTTGATATTAATAACTCACCCATCTTGATAAATGCATGGGCATCACGTGGATCTATACGAGTTTCCTTTCTTAAAATTTCCAAAGCCTTCTTTGTCCACCTTTGTTGAGCATATAAATGGCCTACAACTTTTAAGATCTCACAGTTCTTAGGGTGGACCTCCAGAACCTTTTCAAAATTTGTGAGAGATCTCTTAAGATCTCCTAGCTTCAATTGAACCTGTCCACAAAATCCTATGGCCTTTGGCTTTCCTTGATTGATGTCATGTAGTAGTGATCAGTGGTGTCATAATCACCTTTACTATGATAAGATCGTGCATGATTATAATATGAATGATATTTCATGAGAAGGTGGTCAGTTGAAACAAGAGTTGTCTCAGTCAACTATTTCACAAGAAAATGTTGCCTTATGAAGAAAAAATGGTTTGCTAAATGATTCAATGCCATTGCATAGTATGGGTATAATTCAAAGGCTCTACACATCATTTCCATTCCTTCATGAACACTACCTTTTTCACTAACTATGGGAATCCTACAATTAAAAAATTCACAAAACTGACCACAAATATTTTTCCCCATTTCAAACAACAAAATTGCAAAAAAATGCATTTAAAACCTACAAAAAAATGCAAATAAAATCACGTTGATTTTT
>VDFB02049217.1:6537096-6571671 GCA_007258455.2 Sequoia sempervirens | reverse complement strand
GTATTGATATGTATGTACATACACATACTTACATATTTACACACATGCATGTGCATAAACATATATATGTACATATATAGGTGTGATCATATGTGTTATATAGTAGACTTGATTCTCAATGAAAAAAAAAAATACTGATGGCCACATGACACTTATTTACACTTGTCAATGCAAAAAAAAATTCAATTAATGCTCCTCTTGACCAGAAATCAATTAATATTTTTCTTCTAATTGTATTGATGTTGAACCACTTAATAAAACATTTGTTGGGAAACATAAATTGACATAAATAGGTAACAATTGCAATGTGAGATCAGAATCTCTAAAATGTTTGGTACATGTACATTGCCATGGAAAAAATGTTTTACAAATGCATGGTTTGATCCAAATATGTATCTTTATATACATGTGTGTTTATATGCATATGTATGTGCATACATGTGTATAAACATGCATGCGTGTATATTTATGTTTATAAGCATATACATATAAACATAAAAATATACATTTCTATATCCACATGCATATAGAAAGACACACTCAAAGAAACAAACAAACACATTTACACACATGCATGCATATAGAAATACACACACATTAAACCATCATTGGAGTAAATGTTTGTATTGTGTACTCTTGTATTAACTTAGACTTAGGTAATTAGAGGAATTGCGATTTTAATGAAAAATATAAAAACCAAATATGAATTCAAATATAAAAGTAAAAAAATAAAAATGGTTTATTGCCTTAATGAGGTCTAAATTGACCTCACCTGAAACCAATAGTGACTTTTTCCTCCTTTTTATGCAATGTGTGTACATTATCCTCCCCTTTGCTTTCAACTATGTTTTCCTACAATGCATTGCATGATATAAATAACTCAATGACAATGATGTATTAGTTTATTTGAATTATAAAATGATGATATAAGTTGAAATGAATTCTAAAATGATGATATTAGTTGAAATGAATTCCAAAATGATGATATGAATTGAATTGAACTCTAAAATGATGATATGAATTGAATTGAATTCTAAAAAAAGACAAAACTATCAATTGTAAAATATTAAAATGGGTGAATAGTATTCCTTGAAATATATGCTGTGGATACACACCGTTAAAAAAACAACAAATAGATACATAAAATTTCATCCAAACTGTAGCTTCAAGTGTCATGCTAATCTAGCTCAAACTACAAAAAAAGAGAAAATTATCAATTGTAAAATAATTTTAAAGAGTGAACAGTATTCCTTGAAAGATATGATGTGGATACACACCTTTAAAAACACAACAAATAGATACATAAAATTTCATCCAAAATGTAGCTTCAAGTGTCATGCTAATCCATCTCAAACTGCAAAAGAGACAAAACTATCAATTATAAAAAAGGTTAGTTCTTATTCTCAAGAAAATAACTCAATATCTATTCCTTGAGGGAGATATAAAAAAATTAACTATATTATCTAGCTAGGTTTGAAGCTAATATAACAAAGATGTTGAAATTCATGTGACAACATCAATCACAATAGCATGCCCAAAACCATTATTGAAGGAAACACAACCAAAATATTGTATTTTCCATAAAACATCAAACACATAACACTGACATTATTTTTATGTCATGGGACACAAAAACTTGTTGATTGTATTATAACCTCAAACACATAACCAATTTAAAGTGGTTTACTATCATTAAAAATAGACGAATAAGGATATAGTCATTCAAGGGTATAAAAAATGATGGATTAAATGTCAAATCCGGAAAAATAAAAATCCTTTCATGTCCTCATCTTACTAAGAAAGAAAAATAACTAAGAAATTTAGATGCATAAAAGTACAAAGCTATGTCACACTTTTTGCCAACTAAATAGTTTTGAGTGAAACTATTTCGACCTAAACAATTTCAGTTGAACCTATAAGGCCCCTCCCTTTATATTAGTATCATAGCCTTTTTATTCCAAACTTATGCTACTCTGTTGTAGAGATTTAGGGTGCATAATTTAGATGATACAGGACCCAACGATGTTTGAGTGCCACTATACTTTTAGTCATTTGATTCTAAGAGTAGATTAGTTAAATTCTAATGTGAATGCTTCTGTTAAGGTATGTGACTAGATTTACATTGATAGATACTATAATTTTTCATGCTATATGGGGTTACTAAGGTCCACTAGTAATAGATATCCCTTCTTATCATTTGCCTCATGTTGATTGTGAATCTCTCCTATGGTATTCACTTGAGGTTCCTCATAGCAAGTATTGTGGCTCAAGTCACTAAAGGAACCTTAGAGGTTTTAGTAAATATAGCAAGTGTAGATTTGATGCCTATGGAACTGCTTGATTAAGGGAGATTAAGATAGTAAGTAAATAAGGATAGATGGAGAGTCTTAGAGTCCTCTACTTTTGGGTTGTGTCTTATCATGGAATTAGGATATGCTCTTAGATTAGAACATCATACCATACTAGTAGTTGGGAGATGCTAATAAAGAGTTAATTTGATAGGGATAACTTAACCCAACTATAGTTAGATTGATCTATTGATAATATGATTTTCATTGTTATCACAAGGGAATTTTTTGGATGTCAGAAGAGAGGCTATTGGAAATGAGTTGATTGAGGTCAACAAAGGCACCTCCTTGAGGTCAATGGGAGATATGAGTGATATCAGATATAGAGCTATTGTTTGAGGCCAAAAGGACCTCATAGGGTTGTTAGGAGGAAGGATTCATTGGTGTTAGGGTGTCATTACAACAAGCCTTGGAGAGTTCCAAAAGTTCAAACTTCAGACCTTGGGCTTACCTATATCATTTGCTAAAAAGGAAAAAGTTAGTCACTTTTTAGTTAAGTCCAACCTGGCTTCGACCTTCAGGCTTGAGGCTTACTTTCTACTGAAAGGTATCAAACTTCAGGCTTCGGTCATACCTTATATCAAATTCCTCAAAGTATGAAGAAGGTTTGAGTTAAGTCCAAAATGGTTGGGGACAGTGAGGTTAAGTTTCCTTTCGAGCATCAAAGATCAACCCTAAGGCTTACGCCTTAACATAATTTTATGTATGAAGTAAGTTGGAGTCAAGGTCAAAAAAGTGTTGGACATTGGGCTTCGGTCATGCCTCATACTGAATCCCTCAAGAAAAGGAAGGAAGAGTGTGCTAAGTTTGAAAAGGTTTCAGACATCAGACTTCGACATTCAGGCTTATGCCTTGACTTAAGGTTAAGGTGGTAAAAAGGGATCAGTGAAGGTCGAAACCCGAAAAGGTTTTGGGATTTGAGGTTGGCAATAAGTCTTATGACTTATCAAAATTCTAAGTGAGGAAAGTGGTATGGAGGAACCTTGACCCCCAAAAAAGGTTTCGGCATCGCAGATCGGCTTTGAGGTCTATGCCTCAATGGTTTGGAAAGGCAAGTCTAGTTAGTATGAAGAGAGCTCAAAGGACGACACATGAAATGGTTAAGGTTTGTGAGTGAAGTGTTTGGGTGTCATAGTTGGTAAGAAGGCTTATGCCTTATCGAAGGGAAGGTAAGTGGTAAGAGGTAATGTCAGACCCCAACACCTGAAAAGGTATTGGAGTTTATGAGTTGGAGTTAAGGATTCTGCCCTAACATGTAATGAAGGAGTATGAGATGACCACAAATTGTGACACCCAAAATGGCTTCAATGTTGTGGTTTTGGCCTTAAGGTTCATGATTTAATTGTTTGTTAGGTATGCAATGGGAAGAAACCCTAAACCATAACATCCGAGATGTATTCGATGTTTGTGGGATGGCTTGGAGGATTATGCCTTAGCAGATTGTCAAGTAGTCGATAAGAAGGAAGCTTGAAGGCCAGAAACCAAAAGAGTTAAGTTTGTCAATGCTCACAAAGGTTGTTTTGGGAATTGCGAGTCAGTAGGTTGGATTTCACCTTAACACAAAGGCATGAAAGCGATAAGGTGGAAGAGAAAACCCCGCCATCTGAAAAACTCATACATATTTTGGAGGTTGGTGGGAAGGTTGCAATGGAGTAAAGGCGGGCTGAATGGTAAGGGGTAAGGCTGATGGCCGAACCTCGATAGGTGTAGAGAGATTCATACATGTGTGTTCAGGCCTACTTGATAAGCTCTTCTTTTCACTTCTAGAATAAGGTAAGAGGGAGTAGAGATTCCCGACCTTTGACAACTAACAAATTAGTTCAAAGCTTCATGATTTAGTGTTTTGAAGGTTAGAGTGTGGGCTTGCGATGGTGCACAAGAAGAAAAATAAAGGGTAAGGCTAAAGGCCAAACACCGATAGGTGTAAGGAGCTTTAGAGTAGGTGTTTGGGCTTGCTTCTAAGGTCTTTCTATGCACATTGAGCATGAGGTAGGGAGGATACCCTACACCTGAACCTCGTAGGGCAGATAAGCTTAAGGTAAAAAAAATGGAGTAATCCTGCCATCTTGTGTATGCTTGCATTGAATTGGTTATCGAATGCGGACATGTGGGATAGCGACATGTGGAAAGTATTGATTGTTGCACCTTATTCACATCATTTTTGTGAATCAATAGCAATCTACGACCAAAATTTAAATCAGGTCAAATCAGACAATGGTACTTTAAAGAAAGGAAAGTATTTTTGTGGCGCTTATTACAGGAATGAGTTTCAAGCTAATCGATGGCCTACATTCAAAGGCCATTTTTTTTCAATGATTAGGTGAAGGAAGTGAAGGAAAAAAAATAGAGATGTTAGCCCCAAGCGACATTCTTGTGAAGGAATGAAGAAAATGGATGCCACCATTAATGCAAAGGATGGCTAAGTAAGTAGGAGTTTGAGCAAACAAGGATGACATTTAATGCAAAATAAAACCTAGATTATGTTATGCCAAAAATGGGATGGGAAGGAAAAATGAGTTAGAAGGGCATGAATCGTAGGGGTAGAAGTTGTCGACGATGAAAAGAGAAATGGGTGGCATGTGATTGGTCTTTGGGTGGTAAATGTTGAAAAGGTTAGATTCTCAATATTGTTTCAGATAGTATTGTATGTTTGAAGTTCTTCATTTGGTTTCATGGAGGAAAATGAATGGAAAATCCAAATCAAGGGCTCAATACACCATCTTCGGCCTTGGATAATATTTACGTAGGTATGGGGGTTTGTCCCTAGCTTCTTTTAAGCATACCCACCTGGTGTTTTTCTATGTGTGTAAATGCATTTGTATATTGGACCCTATTGTGTATATTGGGGGCATTGGTGGTGCAATAAAGGGTGGAGAAAACACAAAATCAACACAAAATGACTTGGCTCAAACAATGAAATCTTCCTTCTAACATAAAATTCACAACTTTTCCCTTAACTCTCCTCAAGAGGCTTCAAGCCCTCAAAACACAACAAATGGTGATATATTTTAGAGAAGGTCCTTCAAACATCTTCTAGACACCCTCTGAGACTCATAACATCACCCCACACAACATTCCAACAAATTCACCAAGATATTTTTGACACAAAATAGGAAACCTTCAGTCTGCTCTGCAAAAAGGCTACTAGAATTAGCCCCTTTTTACAAACAAAGTATCCTCTAATCACCTTGTACACACAAAAACTCCTTGGAAAGTCACTAATTACATCCCAAAACTCCAAATTTCACAAGCCATTTGTAGATTCAAGGCTTTTACTTCACTGTCCCAATAAACCCTCATTTAAACACAAAGGTCTAGGGTTTTATTGAATATACACATTCTTGGGCTTATGAAGCACAACCAATTCATCAAAATATTTTCAAATACCGTGCAAAAACTTAAGAATTCATTATAAGGCCAGTCCCATTGATATTTGGTCAAAATCCTACTTTGGTTCCTTCATTACACCATGAAAATACCATATATGACCCTAGGACTACACTCCAAGAACACACAACCATCTTCTCTCACCCTCTAAGGAACATAAACTTCCTACCCTACATTTATTATGCCATTACATCAAATCATAGTTTGGAACAATATATGGAATGGTAGATTACACAATTGTATTCTCAGATAGAGCCTCACTGGCCTGTAACAAACAAGTTCAAAAATCTACTAAGTTCACCCACCAAAATTGAAGTTGGACTTCCAAAATGGATAGTATTGAGTGCTAACACATGATAAAATGATTCACAATAGTTTTCAAAGCAACATAAAGTCTGTACAGTCTGTACATAAAGTAAAATATCAAAAAACTCAGATAAAATACAAGAAATCAGAGAATTATAAGAAGAAAAGCATTGTTTTATTCAAGGAAATCACAATATCAAACACACCATCTCATCTTCGAGCCCTTTGAGAGGCCTTTAAATACATTTACAATTCAAATTCCAATGGCCTAACTCCCTTAACTGACTTTCAAAATTTTGTCCCTACATATTCCCCAAATTTGCACTTTGATAACATTTTCTTGATTGACAATATTGTACTTTATGTAACTTTTGAAATATCACCCTAAATAACTAAAAATCTATCCAATTAAATAAACAATGGTCTTTTAGAACTTATTTATCATAGAAAGACACAAACACCCTAATTCTAATCTACTGACGACCTAAGAAGCTCCATAAAAGACCCAATTTGGACAATAGGGTGTAGGTGTTGCTGCACTAGTTGGCCATGTTTTTCATCTATTATTTTAACGAGGATAATACCTAGGAGTTTCTATTAATACCTAAATCATATCTATGCGTGTTTTGGGTTTGTGTGATTAAATTTAATCTCCATCGACCATTCCATTGGTATCAAGTGAAACCCTTGTCATAAGGCACCGTATGCCGATTTTAATGTTATCCCTAAACGAGTTGAACTCAAAACCCTACTTCCTTCTTATTCTTCAACGCTAGCAACCATAATTCCTATATATATATATATTTGTATTTGATACAAAATAATTGGTGTGAATCACATGGTTGTTAAAATGATCCGATTAGCAAGATTTAAGTATCGTACTCATGGCACTGTATGATAGTTGCTTAAAAACATGACCTTGTGATACCATTTTACATTATTGGAATAGGAACCCCCATTTCATCATAATGAGGTTATCTTATTGGTTATGAGGAGATAAAGTTTGATTCTTTGGGTTATCTTATTGTTGTAAATTATCTTGTGGTCAAAGATGGCCATTGAACTTTTCACTTAACTAGAAATGTAGCCATGAAGTGTAGCAGATATTAAGTGCAAACACTAAATGATTGTGAAGCATGATGTGCTTTATTATGAATAAACTGTCCCTTAAAAGCATGCCTATCCATATGGAGATTTCAGACCTCTGACTTCACCTAAGTGGGTGACAGTTGACGATGGAACTATCTAGGGTAAGAGGACCCTAGAAAGGGTTGTGTACCCACTCTTATTTTCTCTAATTAATGGATTAGAGGCATATGATGTTTTTGTGTAAAGCATTGAAGTTAGCATATTTATGTGTTTTTGGATTATAAGGGTGACTAAGGTAGAGTGATCTTTGAACCTAAGGGTTATACTCCTTGTGTTAGTAAACCAAGTGTATGAAGGTGGAATTTCTCAAAAATATTCAATATGTGGAGGCATCCAGAAAATTCACTGCCAACAATTCATCACCAAAAAGTTCACTGTCAACAATTCATCGCGGGAAAATTCATCACCATGAAAAATTAACCTCAAGTAAAATTCACCACCAATAATTCACTGCCATGGAAAATTAATTGTAAACTTTTAATGCGATGAATTTTCCATGGTGGTGAATTTTCCTTGAGGTGAATTTTTCATGGCGGTGAATTGTTGGCGGTGAATTTTCTGTCGGTTAATTATTGGTGGTGAATTTTCCTAGAGCCATATGTGGATTTTTTTGTTAACTTTTCATCCCTTAATCTTATGAAATGATATGGTGACCTTTGTATGGTTGGATTAAAATCACGAATTCAATTATAATTGTCTATTCAAGATATATTTTGGTTACCTTCATCCTAGATCAATTCTTGTTTATCTATGTTGGCAAGTGGCCCTTGAGGGGCATTGTAATTGGGATTGTTAATCACTCATATTAGAAGGAGCCCTTATAGATTCATCATTGTTATTCATTCCTTGTATTTACTATCAGTGTGGGTTAGTGGTGTTTTAAACCTAGGTGTTATGTGTGATTGCTGGTCAATCAAATATGAGTTGGGTCAACTCAAGTTGTTGAACTACGATTCCTCTCTAAAATATATACATAGGCAAGGCCGTCAGAGACAAGCCCCTGAGGAATCAGGTCTAGCCCCTATGGTTTTCTCTTTTTCCTTGCTTTGAGTTAAAATTGGTACATTGTGTTGTCATAGATTGTGAATTGAATTAAGTTGTGATGGATGATGAGTTATAGAGCTAATCAATCCTACCTTGGGATGTGGATTCCATTGTCTCCACTTGAAACCCTATTAGGATCATCTAAACAAGTTAGTTCCTCAACTATAAATCATATTTTGTAATTGGTCAATTTTTGTTATGCTTTGTATGAATTGTGTGCTTAAAACCAATTTTTGGTGAGTTAGTCATGTGTTGTAATCGAAATTTGATATTTTTATTTTTCCCTTAGTTGTATTTTATTGCATAATTTTTTAGCATTACATTTGGTATCAGAGCGAGGTTGCAACACTAGGATCTCGGGTTATAATTGTTGCCCTTGTGTTGTGCTTGTGTTAGTTTACCTTGGGTGCTTATCTCCTAATTTTGAGGGATGGATTTAATGACCTTATGCTGTATTTTCTTTTCTTATTCTTTTATATTTTGGTTTTGAAGGGGTTAATTAAAAAGGAAATAACTACGTCATTATATTGATTGAGCATTATGTAACCTCATGTGAATGATGCATTTGATTATGAAGAAGTTTAAATAGCTCAGTTTATAAATTTTGGACTTGATAATATTTAAATATAAATGCACCTATGTACCCTCTCGTAGGACTTGTAAGTGTTTAAGATGAACATGATTAGGAAAATTAATTATGTCAATTGTATGCTTTGTTCATGTTGATTGGCATGTTATGGTGACTATTTTGGTTACCTTCATCCTAGACCAATTCTTGTTTATCTATGTTGGCAAGTGGCCCTTGAGGGGCGTTGTAGTAAGGATTGTTAATCACTCCTTATATTAGAAGGAGCCCTTATAGATTCACCGTTGTTATTCATTCCTTGTATTTACTATCATTGTGGATTAGTGGTGTTTTAAACCTAGGTGTTATGTGTGATTTCTAGTCAATCAAATACAATTTGGGTGAACTCAAGTTGTTGAAATATGATTCCTCTATGAAATATATACATAGGAAAGGCTGTCAGAGACAAGCCCCCGAGGAATTAGGTCTAGCCCCTAGGGTTTTCTCTTTTTCCTTGCTTTGAGTTAAAATTGATACATCGTGTTGTCATAGCTTGTGACTTGAATTAAGTTGTGATGAATGATGAGTTGTAGAGCTAATCAATCCTACCTTGGGATGTGGATTCCATTGTATCCACTTGAAACCCTATTAGGATCATCTAAACACGTCAGTCAGTAATTGGTCAATTGTTGTTAATATGAATTTTTTTTTTGTTATTCATGTGTTGTAATTTTGAAATATTTTTTTCATGTATTTTATTGCATATTTTTTTTTTTGGTATCATAGCGAGGTTATTGGGATCTCGGGTTAGCATTGTTTCCCTTGTGTTGTGCTTGGAGTTTACCTTGGGTGCTTATTTCCTCGTTGTGAGGGATGATATACCTTATGCTGTATTTTCTTTCCCTATTATTTTATAATTTTGGTTTTGAAGGGGTCAATTAAAAAGGAAATAACTATGTCATTATATTGATTGAGCATTATGTAGGTTCATGTGAATGATGCATTTGATTATGAAGAATTTTAAATAGCTCAGTTTATAAATTTTGGACTTGATAAGATTTAAATATAAATGCACCTATGTACCCTCCTGTAGGACTTGTAAGTGTTTAAGATGAACAAGATTAGGAAAATTAATTGTGTCAATTATATGTTTTGTTCATGTTGATTAGCATGTTATGGTGAATTATCGTTGTGAGGACTGAGTCAATATGGAATCAAAATAGAAATGAAAACAAAGTGAATGGTTAGAAAACTATGGATATTATTATTATGAAATCCACCCTCATGTTATCCTATAACCTTGAACCTTATGGAGATGAAAGATGATTCTTAAGAAATGAGTACTATTATGAAGACAATACAATCTTACTAAAGTAAACAACATTTAACTCCATAATGCAAGTGAATAACTTAGTATAAAACACTATAATTCATATTTCTAAATCTATGTGCCTTGGGGGTGTTTTGAAAATACAATCCCTTTCTTGTGTGTGGATAAATGAAGTACTCCCTAAAAGTGCATGTTGCCTTTAAATCAATTAAATGCATGTATTATGTAAAGCTATCTTGTAGATACATAGGAAATTTGTATGTTGGGAAAAGGGTTGTGGTTCCAAAACTGTAATTCCTACCTTAGGAAGTATGTGTGATCTTGTGCATGGAATCAGTTAATATTGAGATAAAACAAAATAGTGAATACAATGAGAAAGTAAATAAATAATGATGGTGGAGAGGGAATGAATGTAGTAATAAACCTTGCATTGTTAAATTTTGAATTAAGTTGTTCTTTCATCACATGGTATGTCTAGAATATAGAATGACATGCGTGTCATAACAACATTACTTTGGCGAGACTTAAGGTCCCCAATTGCATTATTAGTCATAGAAAGTCACATAAATGTTAACTCATTAGAGATGCAAATGTTAAGTTCATGAGTAAGTGAATTTTGAGTAAAATGTAATGTTGTGCTTATGGTGCTAACCAGCTAGATTGTGTTTTCCTTATCATGTGTTGAGTATCAGGTAGCTTTGCTTAAAAAGTTCCTTATCATGGTTGTGTATGCCACTTGGTAGAATATAATATTTTGCAATTTAATTATGTACAATGGAATGGTTTGTTTCTTTAAAAGATGAAAATTGAAAAAATAAAAGAAAAGAGAAGTCATTTTGTATTCTTGGTGTATGTGAATACCCCGTAGTGGTGCTTATGGTTTGCATTGTGGCAATTTTGATGGATATACCAAGTTGTAAAAGTAAGTGTATGCTGTGCATATTTGACACATATGGAATGAAGTGATAGAGTTCTTGACAGTTATGTGATTTTTCATGTGGAAACTAGTAAATGTGTTGTGCACCAAGTACAAGATATCGAGTATTCGACTTGGGGTAAGGGTGGTGGACGTTTAGTACGATCCCCTATGTGTACCCTTCGTGACTATTTTATGTAGATGATTTGTTGTGAAATGGTGTAAGCATGAAATGTGTGGTTGTGTATCTATTAAATGAAATGTGATGTATTCCTTTGTGTTAGTCTTAATTGTATGTTAAATGTGTACCCCTAGTGTATGGTTCCCCCCTTATGGGAGTGAGATGCCAGCTAGTATAAACAATGGGATGAGAGGCACATGTTCACCCATCGGGAAATTATGAGATCAAGGCGTTGTCCCTAATCTTGATAAAGGATCTATGTTGAGTCATTGTAATCCTCCCATGGACGCTGACTGTGGCCTACTCCTCCACCTATGAGAGCCACACTTGTTGGTTCATAGTAAAAACCTAATTCTTGATGTTTATAACCCATGGGTAAAGGATGTAATTACATGGACCACCAATTATTCATATTCATGTGGTGAGTGACCAAAAGTGATTCATATTTATGTGGTCATGGACCACCAGTTATTCATATTCATGTGGTCAGGGACCACCAATGATTCATATTTATGTGGTTAGGGACCACCAGTTATTCATATTTATGTGGTCAGGGACCACCAGTTATTCATATTTATGTGGTTAGGGACCACTAGTTATTGCATGCTATTATACTTATGTGGTTAGAGAACCACTATTCCCCTCCCTCCTTAGGTGGCTTATCAAGTCACGTGGTGCTCGTAATGTGAAGATTTTATTGTTAAAAAAATGAATTATTAGTAATTTTTTTATTGATGTTTTATTTTATTATGTGCCAACAATGCAAAATTTTATAGTTATTTTATTAGGCTATTTAGCCATTTGAAGGTTGTTATAGTCCGATTTTCCTCAAGGACTTGTTTAAATTTCATTTTTGAATTAAGATTGAAATGTTGCAATGTAGCTACAATTGATCTTTATTTTTCTCCTCTCTTGAATTTATAGTTCCTTTTTGGGATTTTTATTGAAATTTTGGTTTATGATCTTATGTTACTTGGTTTGAGGCTCTCTCCTTGTTTGAAAATTGTTGGAATGTGTGGTGTAATGTGACATCTGTAAACTGCCATATTGTGGGGGGTTTCCTAGTAGGTCGTATAGGGGAGTAGGTGTGTTGGGGAATTATTTTGAAAGGGGCTGTAAATGGGACCGGTATGGGACAATCATCAATCTATTCTTCCCCTCATTCTATGATTTTTCTTATCCATATGGAGGAGTCCTTAGAGAAGGGCCTTGAGACCATCTTTCCTAATTTTCTATGGTATCCAAAAATATCCATCCTTGTAAACTCCATTGTGTGAGCCTTATGTTGTAAATTATGTGACTGTATGAGGATAGGCACACCCATTTGGGAAGAGCATCCTTTGTATGAGGATAGGTGTACCCAATTTGAAAGAGCATCCTTGCTATTATTTTGTGTACATGTGAAATTGCAAGTAAATGTGGTGTGGAATTCCTGTGAACTATGTGTAAAAGTAATAAATGATGCAAGTTAATATTCCTTGAGACATGGTATGAGTGACATGATTGAGATATGGTATGAGTACCATAATTATAAGGTAAATTATTCTCTTAAGAACATATTTGGAAAAAACGTGAAGCTAATAACTCTTGAGATATGAATGAACATTTGTGATAAGACATTTTCTAATAGCATGGGTACTACTCATGTGAAAAATTTGAGATATATTAAAAGATGCTTATTTGTTGATATACGGTTATAATTTAGTTAACGATGGTTACATAAGCAATAATTTATGGCTATGTGAATAGTGATTCGCCTTGTAATTGTTTTATATTGTGAGATTGTATGGGTTAAATGTTTCATTGTGAAAGAATTTATTCTAAATGTTGGATGTTAAAATCATGAAAGAGATGTCTCTTATGTATATTTTTTGGTCTGCTATTGTTTTCAATCCTATGCAATAGTTACTATCTATTTTGATACCTTGTATAGTTTCTATGATTAGTTGTAAGTTTCTACACTTTGTAGGCTTCTCTCTGGCTCATTGTTCAAGTAATCGTTGACCATTATGACTATTATTCTATGAGTTATGCTGTTGTATAGAGTTACTGTGTGAATTAGTGTAAATATTTATTTGGTCCAATATGAAACAAAAATGAATGTTCCAAATTAAATGTTTTGATTGCCCTCATCATGTAAATATGATCATTAGCATGGCTAATCCATTTCTTGAGTGTTACTATAATGCTATTAAGTTCCAACCCTGAAAGACCTCCAAAGAGGAAGTCTATACAAGGGGGGAGGATGTAAGGCCCCTCCCTTTATATTAGTATCATATCCCTTTTATTCTAAACTTATGCTACTCTATTGTGTAGACTTGGGGTGCATCATTTAGATGATACAAGACCCAACGATGTTTGAGTGCCACTATACTTTTAGTCATTTGATTCTAAGATTAGATTAGTTAAATTCTTATGTGAATGCTTCTATTAAGGTATGTGACTAAATCTACATTGATAAGTACTATAATTTTTCATGCTATATGGGGTTGCTAAGGTCCACTAGTAATAAATCTCCCTTCTTATCATTTGACTCATGTTGATTGTGAATGTCTCCTTTAGTATTCACTTGATATTCCTCATAGCAAGTATTGTGGCTCAAGTCACTATAGGAGCCTTAGAGGTTTTAGTAAATATAGAAAGTGTAGATTCGATCCCTATGGTATTACTTAATTAAGGGAGATTAAGATAGTAAGTAAATAAGGATAGATGGAGAGTATTAAAGTCTTCTCTACTTTTGGGTTGTGCCTTATCATGGAATTATGATATGCTCTTAGATTAGAAGATCATACCATACTAATAGTTGGGAGATGCTAATAAAGAGTTAATCCAATAGAGATAACTAAACCTAGCTATGGTTAGATTGATTTGTTGATAATATGATTGTCATTGTTGTCACAAGGGCATCTTTTGGATGTCAGAAGAGAGGCTGCTAGAAATGAGTTGATTGAGGTCAATAAAGGTACCTCATTGAGGTCAGTATGAGATATGAGTGATATCAAATATAGAGCTATTATTTGAGGCAAAAAGGACCTCATAGGGTTGCTAGAAGGAAGGATTCATTGGCCTTAGGGTGTCATTACAACAAGCCTTGGAGAGTTCCAAAAGTTTAGACTTTAGACCTTAGGCTCACCTGTATCGTTTTCCAAAAAGGAAAGAGTTAGTCATTTTTCAGTTAAGTCTGACCAGGCTTTGGACTTTGAGCATGAGGCTTACTCTCTTCTGAAAGGTATTAGACTTTGGGATTTGGTCATACCTTATACCGAATGCCTCAAAGTATGAATAAGGTTTGAGTTAAGTCCAAAATCACTAGGGACAATGAGGTTAAGTTTCCTATTGAGCATCGAAGATCGACCCTAAGGCTTACACCTTAACATAATTTTAAGTACGAATTAATTTGGAGTCAAGGTCAAAAGGGCGTTAGACATCGGGCTTCGACCAAGCCTCATATTGAATCCCTCAAGCAAAGGAAGAAAGAGTGTGCTTAGTCCAAAAAGGTTTCGAGCATCAGACTTCGACATTGAGGCTTACGCCTTGACTTAAGGTTAAGTAAGTGGTAAAAAAGGATCAACAAAGGATGACACTTGAAATTTTTTTAGGATCGACGGTAAAAAATAAGTCTTATGACTTATCAAAATGCTAAGTGATGAAAGCCGTATGGAGGAACCTCAACCCTCGAAAAAGGTTTTGGAATCACAGGTCGGCTTTGAGGTCTATGCCTTAATGGTTTGGCAAGGCAAGAAGTTAGTATGAAGAAAGCCCAAAGGTCGACACATGGAATGGTTAAGGTTTGCGAGTGAAGTTTTTGGGTGTCATAGTTTGGTAAGAAGGATTATGTCTTATCAAATGGAAGGTAAGTGGTAAGAGGTAAGGTCAAACCCCGACACCTGAAAAGGTATAGGAGTTTACAGGTCGACATTAAGGCTTATGTCCTAACATATAATAAAGGAAGGAGTATGAGGTGACTCTGAACCGTGACACCTGAAATGGCTCCAGTGTTACTATTTTGGCCTTAAGGTTCATGATTTAATCATTTGTTAGGTATGTAGTGTGAAGAAACCCCTAACCCTGACATCTGAGATGTATCAGGTGTACACAGGATGGCTTGGAGGTTTATGCCATAGTGGATTGTCAAGTACTCAGTAAAAAGGAAGCTTGAAGGTTGGGAACCAAAAGAGTTAAGTTTGTCAATGCTCACAAAGGTTGTTTCGGGTATAATGGGTTAGTAGGTTGGCTTGAACCTTAACACAAAGACATGGAAGTGATAAGGTGGAAGAGAGAACCCCACCATCCAACAAACTCATGCATGTTTTGAAGGTTGGTGGGAAGGTTGCAATGTAGTAAAGGTAGGCTGGATGGTAAGGGGTAAGGTCGATGGCCGAACCTTGATAGCTGTAGAGAGCTTCAAATATGTGTGTTTAGGACTTCTTGATAAGCTCTACTTTGCAGTTCTAGAATAAGGTAAGAGGGAGTAGTGATTCTCGACCTCCAACAACTAAAAACTTAGTTCAAAGCTTCATGATTTAATGTTTCAAAGGTTAGAGTGTGGGCTTGCAATGGTGCACAAGAAGCAAAACAAAGGGAAAAGATGAAGGCAAAACCTTGATAGGTGTAAGGAGCTTCAAATTAGGTGTTCGGGCTTGCCTCTAAGGTCTTTCCATCCATGCTAAGCATGAGGTAGGGATGATACTCGACACCCAAACCGTGTAGGGTTGATAAGCTTAAGGTTAGAAAAATGAAGGAGCAATCTGCCATCCCGTGTATGGTTGCGTTGACTTGGTTGACCAATACAGGCATGCAGGATAGTGACACATGGTTAGAAGGGCATGACTCATAGGGGTAGAAGTTGTCAATGAAGAAAATAGAAATGGGTGGCATGTGATTGGTCTTTGGATGACAGAGGTTGAAAATGTTAGAGTCTCACTACTATTTCATACATGATTGTATGTCTAAAGTTCTTCATTTGGTTTCATAGAGGAAAAACAATGGAGGAGCTGAAGCAAGGGCTAAAGACACCATCTTAGGCCTTGGATAATATTTACGTAGGTATAGGGGTTTGTCCCTAGCTTCTTTTAAGCATACCCACCTAGTGTTTTTTTATGCATGTAGATGCATTTGTATATTGGACCCTATCGTGTGTATTGGGGATGTTGGTTGTGTTTTTCATCTATTGTTTTAGTGAGGATAATACCTAGGAGTTTCTATTATACCCGATTGTATGTATGAGTGTTTTCAGACTATGTGATTAAATTTAGCCTCCATTGACCATTCCATTGGTATCAAGTGTAACCCTTAACATAAGCCATTGCATGTCAATTTTAATGTTATCACTAAACAATTTGAACGTAGAACCCTACTTCCTTCTTATTCTTCAATGCTAGCAACCATAATTACTATGTATATATATATATATTTGATACAAAATAACTAGTGCAAATCATGGTTGTTAAAATTCTTCGTTTAGTTAAATTTAAGTATCGCACTCATGGCACTATATGCCAATTGCTTATAAAAATTGGTCTTGTGATACCGTTTAACATTATTAGAATAGAAACCCCCATTTCATCATTATGAGGTTAAAATAATTCTTTCTCAAGGGTTTAGCTAGAGCTCATGAGGCTTCATGATGCCAATATGGCTGGAAGGAGAGAAAGTTTGATTCTTTGGGTTATCTTATTATTTTAAATTATCTTGTGGTCAAAGATGGCCATAAAATTTTTCACTTAACTAGAAATGTAGCCCTAAAGTGTTGCAAATATTAAGTGTAGAAATTAAATGGTCGTGTAAGCGTGATGTGCTTTGTTATGAATAAATTGTCCCTAAAAACTATGCCTATCCATATTGAGGTTTTAGACCTCCAGCTTCACCTAAGTGGGTGGTAGTCATTAGTGGAACTGTCTGTGGTAAGAGGACCCTAGAAAGGGTTGTGTACCCACTCTTATTTTCTCTAATTAATATATTACAAGCATAGGATTTTTTTGTGTAAAGCATTGAAGTTAGTGTATTTCTGTGTTTTTGGATTATGAAGGTGACTGAGGTAGAGTGGTCTTTGAACCTAAGGGTTATACTCCTTGTGTTAGTCAACCAAGTGTATGAAGGTGGAATTTCCCAAAAATATTCAATATGTGGATTTTTTTGTTAACCTTTCACCCCTTAATCTTATGAATATCATATGGTGACCTTTGTATGGTTGGATTAAAACCATGAATTTAATCATAATTATCTATTCAAGATATGTTTTGGTTACCTTCATCCTAGACCAATTCTGGTTTATCTATATTGGCAAGTGGCCCTTAAGGGGTGTTGTAATTAGGATTGTTAATCACTCCTTATAGTAGAAGGAGCCCTTATAGATTCACTGTTGTTATTTAATCCTTGTATTTACTACCATTGTGGGTTAGTGTTGTTTTAAACCCGGGTGTTATGTGTGATTGTTGGTCAATCAAATATGAGTTGGGTGAACTCAAGTTGTTGAACTACGGTTCCTCTATGAAATATATACATAGGCAAGGTTTTCAGAGACAAGCCCCTGAGGAATTAGTTCTAGCCCCTAGGGTTTACTCTTTTTCCTTGCTTTGAGTTAAAATTGATACATTGTATTGTCATAGCTTGTGACTTGAATTAAGTTGTGATGAATGATGAGTTGTAGAGCTAATCAAGCCTACCTTGGGATGTGGATTCCATTGTCTCCACTTGAAACCCTATTAGGATAGTCTAAACAAGTTAGTTCCTCAATTATATATCATAGTCTGTAATTGGTCAATTGTTAATATGCTTTGTATGAATTGTGTGCTTGGAAACAAAGTTTGGTGAGTTAGTTGTGTGTTATAATCAAAATTTGAAATTTATGTTTTTCCCTTAGTTGTACTTTATTGCATAATTTTTTGGCATTACAAAACCAATTTCGCTTGAAACCATGTGGCCTATATGTGGCACATAAAGTTTGGAGTGAAACCCTTTCACTTGAAATCATAAATTTTGAATTTTTCCCTTTGTCGCATTGAAAAGTGGCTTATTTTGTGTGTGGAGTTTCGGTAGAAAGGGTTTTGGTCAAAACCCTTTCTACCAAAACTATCTATGTGGCATCCTAGTTGGCAATCAACTCATCTTTTTTTAGAAATTTCTGAAACTTTTAACTTCAACTAAGTATTTCTCTAGTCGAAATGATTTTTTTTAAAAAAAAAAATCCCTTTTGTAGAGCTTGGAGTGGTGAATCCAAATATGTAATTTTTAAAATATTTTGTTTAGTTTTAATATATTTTATTTTTTAAATAATGCAAGTAGGTTGTTAAAGTTAAAAAAGAGGTTGATTAGAAATTTAAAAGAATAGTAAAACTATTAAATTTTTTTAAAAAATATATGGTGCACTAGAGGAGATAATCCTCTTCAAAAGGGTATATTTTTTTTTTGAAAATGATTAAAAAAATAGACAATAGTTGAACATCAAATGAAAACTATCAAATTTTGACAAGTTTGACTTTAAAATGTTACTACGAGAAAAATATAAATCAAAATTTAAATTTTTTTTCCATGCACTAGATATTGAAGTTACCTATTTGGAGAAAAAAATAGGGGAAAATGAAGTTTTTTCTATTTTCTTTTTGACGTCAAGTGAACGTCACTTTTTCCTTAAATTTTCAGCATTCCAAAATCTTCTTTAAATTGATAAAAAATAATTAAAACAATTTTAAAAAAAATCTGAAAAATTACATGAATAAACTTCATCAAGATTTCTACATTTCATTAGTTTACATCATTTTGAAATTTAAAACACAAAGACCACTTTTATGTGGTCAAAGTTCAATTTTTTTTTGTTGTTGTTGGTCAATTCCTTTATAAAGTGTGACATAGGTTTGTACTTTTACCCGAATACAACTCCTAGTACAAACAAAATAATGAAGAGAAAAACACACTTGAATTGGAGGCAAATATTAAGAATTCTCTATATTTGTTGGACCTTCTCTACCCTCTTATGTGGATCCTTACATCCAAACCTACATCTATGAGTGGGTAAGGAATTAAATTAAAAATTTCAAAGCAAAAATGGACAACCCAAATTTTCATTGGTTAATTCTCCATATTCCAAACAAATTTCAAAGAGGAAAGAATCATTCACGTAAAATAAGAGGCTGATATGTAGAACTATCCATTGTTGTTTGTTTGCTACAAAATTGTACAAAAAATTTTGTACCCCAGAGTGCTTAAGGTAGTTAGCTTTTCAACGTAAAAATGTATTACCCCAAAAATTCATTGGTTAATAATTGTAAACAAAATTTAACCCGAATAGAGAACCTTACCTAGTACTAAAGGCTAATATGAAGAATCTATATATATGTTAGCCTTGATTTGTTATGCTCTGTTCAAACCTATACCCACAAATTATTAACTTGCTCAACACCCTTCACAAAAGATCAGGACATAATCCTCAAATTTCCAAATAGGGCTACCATAGTTCTTATCTCAATTTGAGTTTTAGTAGGTGAAGCTCGTTGATAAAATGATAATCCAAATCTTTCAATTGTATATAGATATTCTTCAACAATAAAAGGTTAAGGGATATTCAAGTTTTCCAAAAGCCAAGGGAGCTAAGTAACCCAAAAATTAATTCTACTCGTTGGAGAAACCAACCAAAATAGCACAAGAGTTTGAAGAGGGTCTAAAAAGCATGGAATTTTTCCATTCTCAGTGGAAGATTTTAAATGCCTATTTGGGATAGCTAGAGTCCCAAATAAAAATAGTATTCCTACTCTATTCTTTCAACCCTTCCCAATTGGGTGTGTCATAGATAGTGGGCTCATAGGCAGTCAATATTACCATATTCCTAAAAATGCAACTAAAAGAAGATAAATGGTCTTACGTGGTCCCATTATTATAGTTCACGTGCCTTGTGTATGCTACCACATTTTTCATACATGTCTACCAGAGCAGTAGCAATGACAACATCTGAAAAAAACCCCCTTTCCATTATACTTTGATGGATCTACATACCCTTTTCCAAATATCTTATTTTGGCACAAGTTGGAAGTATGCTGGTAAAGATGAAATGATTGGGTTGGGAATCTGTTCCTTGCATTTGGTCAAATAGTGTTAATGCTTTGTGAGGATTGCCATGTATTTGGTAAGTTGCAATTATCACATTCCGTGAGAAGTTGTTTGGGTTTTTCATGTCATCAAAAACTTTACAAGCATTTTCCAATCCTCCGTACTTGACATACATATTGATAAGCTTTTCTTTTATATTGCTAATTCTTTCCAACGTTGACCTGCAATAGCTGAACATATGTAGAAGAGTATGCAAAGGGGTTGTGCATTTAAGCAGAATGTGTGACACGAAGTATGTTTAAAGAGGGCACAAAGGAGATCAAGGGAATTTGCAACAATGTGAAGACACCAAAGAGTATATGTGGCCGCCCTACACAACATGCTCTGTCATTTATCTACAAACCCTATGCAAGTGTTAAATGTGAAGTCGTGTTTCCTACATGAAAAAATGATCAAAACATAGATAGAAAATGTGGTGTTGGGAAATTATGTCTCAACCTTGCAATTATATAAAGGTTATTGTTGATAGGATATATATATATATATTTCCTAGTTACACAGATAGGTGTAATATACAATGGCATAAAGGGGGAGGAGTGGGATGCGTGTAAACATTTTTTTGTTAACTTTTTTAGGAAACTACTAAAATGGTTGACATACATTAGATAAACGATACATTGTAAATATAGACCATTAATTATTAGGTTTTAGATCTAATGGTGGATATTTTGTTGGTTTGTCTTGCCCTAGAATGTAACCCTATTTTATGAGGGCATTGTATTACGACTGTGGGAGAGAGAGAGACAATGATGTATTCTAAGAGTTTGATAGTAGTCATGTTGTCTCTTGATCTCTAAGTAGTGATACTCCTGTGAGAAGCTTGCTCTGTAAGTATATTGTAATATTTGTAATTTACTAAATAATATATTGGGAAACTTTTGGAGTATGGGGTTTTTCTCTCAAAATGGTTTTTCCCACGTAAATCACTGTGTTGTGGTATGCATGATATTTATGTTTATTTCTATTAAAGTTTCTATAACTATTAAAGATCTATAATTTTTTTGCATTATTCTCCTCTCAAGATTAGTGTAGGAAGTTGTTCTGCTACCTTAGCTTCCTTACAAGTGGTATAAGAGCTTGATAACCTTTGGTTTCAGTTGTGGGTTGTTGGGTTTTTTGAACTAATCTAGGTTTGAGTGGGAGCTTGTGCAAAAGATTCAAGAATTTTTAGATGGAAAGTTCATCAGGAAGAATAGAGGTGGATAAATTTTTTGAAAATAATTTTGAAATATGGAAGTTGAACATGGAGGATCTATTGATAGATCAAGATCTGTGGGATGTTGTTGATGAGAATGTTTCAAGGCCTGTAGATCCTACTCAAGCTGCTCAATATGATGTTATGGACCACAAAGCCAAGGGTCTAATCAGATTGTGTTTGGTGGACTCTGTTTTAATTAATTTCCATGAGGAGACCTTTGCATAGAAATTATGGAAGAAGCTTGGTGAGATGTATCAGGCCAAATCTTTAGTGAACAATATTTTCTTGAGGAATAAATTGTATTCCTTGAGAATGGAAGAGGGTGGATGAATCACAAACCACCTGGAAGCATATAATATGTTGGTGACTAAATTGGCATTAGTTGGTGTCAAAATGGACAAGGAGGAGAAATGTTAGATCTTTCTTTGTTCTTTACCTAATTCGTAGGATTTTCTTGTTATGGCTATTGGGAGTACTTTTATAGTTTTATGTTGGTGGCTCAATTGGCATTAGTTGGTGTCAAGAAGGAAAGAAGAATGAGAAGTGTGAAAAATCCAAGTCTAGGGGGAGTTCTAAATCTCCTAGAAAGTCCAAATTTATTTGCTGAAATTGCAGCAAGCCTGGACATGTTCGTAAGGAATGCAAAGAAGAAGAAAATAGAAAAATAAGAAATTTGATTCCAATTCTGAGTCCGAGAAGGAATATTACGACACACTCATTGCAACTTTGGAAACTCGTGTAGGTAATGATGCATGGTTAATTGACTCAGGTGCATCTTTCCATATGACCTTTAATGAAGATTGGTTTTCTAAATACAAAGAACTTAATGTAGGTAAGGTGTATTTGGATGATGATTCTCATTTAGACATTGTTGGCTGTGATAAAGTTAAAATTAGATTTCTTGATGGGAGAATAAAAAGGATTAATGGTGTGTTGCATATCCCTCGATTAGCACAAAAATTTTTATATGTGAGAAAACTAATAGATGTGGGTGTGCAAGTATTATTTTCTAATGCAAGATGCAAGATGGTTAGAGATGCTATGGTTATTGCTAGAGGTGTTAGATATGGCACATTTTATAAGTTTGATGCATGCACTGTTGAGTGCAATAGTACTTCTATGAAAAGCAAGTCTATGAAAGAAGTGAGGATTTCACCTTCAAAAGATGGTCATGGCTTTTGGGTGCCTAAGGGTTCTCTTTCTTCTAAAACAAAATTATCTATGAAGAAAACTATGTTATGACACTAGAGACTTGGCCACATTGGAGAAAAGGGTCTAAGGACCTTGAAAAATAAAAACCTTGTTGAAGGTTTGTTTGATTGTAATCTTGAATTTGATTCCTACGAGTATTGACTTTATGGAAAATAAAACCTCGTTGAGTTTTACTTGAGTTCTCATAAATCTTGTGGTGTATTGGTTGTTATTCATTATGATGTGTTTGGTCCTATAGATGTTCCTTTGATTGGTAAATCCACATATTATGTTTCATTTATTGATGATTATAGTAGAAAGACATGGGTATATTTTCTAAAGAGTAATATGAAGTTTTTAGTCAATTTAAAGAATTTAAAGCAATGGTTGAGTTGCAGACTAGAAAAAAAAAAATGTTTGAGGACTAATAATGGAAGTTAATTTTGCTCTAATGATTTTGATAGATTCTATAAATATTGTGGTATTCATAGACAAAAGACAACTCCATATTCTCCACAATAGAATGGAGTTGCAGAAAGAATGAAGAGGACACCGATGGAGAAGGCTAGGAGTATGTTAAGTGGTGTTGGCCTAGAACAAAGGTTTTGGGCTGAAGCTATTGCCATTTCCTATTACCTGATTAACAAGTGTCCTACATCAACTATTGTTGATAAGATGTCTATAGAGGCATGGTTGGGTCACAAGCCTTCATTAATACATCTTAGAGTTTTTGGTTGCAAGGAATATGCACATGTGCCAAAGGAGAAGTGAAAAAATTGGAGAACAAGGTTGTGAAATGTATCTTCATTGGATATAGTTATGGTGTGAAAGGATACAAGCTTTGGCAACCTGTTGCAC
The DNA here is from genome assembly GCA_007258455.2 of Sequoia sempervirens. Lineage (NCBI taxonomy): Eukaryota > Viridiplantae > Streptophyta > Pinopsida > Cupressales > Cupressaceae > Sequoia > Sequoia sempervirens. The sequence continues at coordinate 6,548,096 of VDFB02049217.1, read as the reverse complement.
AAAAGGTAATATATAGTAGAAGTGTTATTTTTAGAGAAACTAAGCCTTATTATGTTGCATTACAACTAGAACAAAGTAAATATGAAGATGTGATTCAATTTCCTTCTACACCTAAGAAAGTTGAATCAAGGCCCAAGGATAGATAAGAAGTCGAGGAGAGCTCATCTAGCTTCAGATCTTCAGAAGAGGAGGAAGAACCTCCAACTCAACTTGTTTGTAGGTCTACAAGGAATATACAACCACTTGAAAGCTATACACTAATGATTGAAGATGTATTTTTGCTTTGAATACTAACATGGATGAACCCAAATCTATAGAAGAGGCATTAGGTATGCATGATGCCGAATCTTGGAAGATTTATATGGATGAAGAAATGGAATCTTTGAAAAAGAATGATACATGGGATCTTGTACCATTGCTTGAAGGATGAAAACATGTTGGTTGCAAATGGGTGTTCAAGAAAAATATTGGTTCAGATGAAGGTATTGAGAAGTACAAAGCAAGGTTGGTTGTGAAAGGTTACTCGAGGGTGTTGATTATGGTGAGATATTCTCTCCTATTGCAAAAATGACATCCATTAGATTTTTGATTTCTATTGTTGCTGCTTATGATTTAGAGGTTGAGAAAATGGATGTGAAAACTCCTTTCCTTCATGGTGACTTGGAGGAGGATATTTATATGACACAACTAGAGCACTACGTGGTGAAAAGTAAAATTAAATTGGTGTGAAAATTGAAGAAATCTTTGTATGGCCTAAAACAGAGTCCGAGGATGTGGTACCAAAAATTTAGTACATGTGTTGAGTTTGGGATTTGAACATTCTAAATAAAATAATTGTGTTTATTATAAAACTAATGGTGATCATTTCCTGTTTATTGCATTATATGTTGAGAATATGTTATTTATTGACAAAGGGAAAGGTATGCTTTCATAACTAAAATCTCAACTTGTTACTAAATTTGAAATGAAAGACCTTGGTAAAGCTAAGCACATTCATGGGATGTAAATTAAAAGAGATGGAGTGAATAGAAAGTCATGGCTTGGCCAAAGTAAGTATGTCAATTCAATTTTACAGAGATTTAACATGCAATATTGTAGACCATTGTGTGTTCCCATTTTTGTTGGAACAAAGTTATCTATTTCAGATTGTCCAACATCTCCATCAAAGATGGAAGACTTGAGAAAAATGCCTTACTAGAGTGCAGTTGGAAGTTTGATGTATGCTATGGTTTGTACTAGACCAAACATTTCCCAAGCAGTGGGAGTTCTTTCGAGATATATATGTCTAATCTTGGTAGAGTTCATTGGGATGTAGTTAAAAGAGTCTTCAGATATTTGCATGGTACCTCAGATTATTCCTTGTGTTATCATAGTAATGTGATTGAATATGAGATTTCCCTTGATATTCATGGTTATGTGGATTCATACTGGGTAGGTGATATTGATAGAAAACGATCCAAAAATGTTGGCAGCTTCCTTTCCTGGGGGTCAATGATGCTCATGAATGAATAATTCTATGCTTACCAATGCACTGCCGAAGCACTTCCCTACTATGCACAGACCCACCAGGGAGGGTGCCTAGAGCCCAAGATCCAGAGGACCCATCCAATAAGTGCGGTAGTAGTCCCCATTTCCCAACTAATAAATGAACACTCCTGAGATTTCTGATCGAAGATCATCTCTCTCTTATGCATGATCCACACCCATCCTATCACTAGTGGAAGGAAAGGGTAGGCCCGGGCGTATGACTAAGCAAGCAGGCAGGCCCGGGTGCTGCCGTTATTTATGACCGTGCTATCCGAGTCTTAGAGGGTAAGGTGTAACCTGAGCATAACTTGTAAAGTGGTCCTGGGGAAGGGGGAGAATGGAGGCTTCTCAAGTAGTTCAGGAAAGGTAAAGATCAGAAGTGGCACTTGATTTGACGGGCATGAAGGACCTCCCACCTTTCTCGGCTAAAGAAATTCCCCCCAGGAAACACTTTATCTCTCCACATCTTCCACATCAGCAGGAAGGAGGGACGCCTTGATGTATTCCAATTGCTAGAGAGCTCTATCAGACGGAGTGCCGCCTTGTTGTCCAGGCGCGCTCACTCAGAGAGCGGCCTATCCAAATTGAATGAAACTTGCCTTACTCTTCTATAGGCGAGATCATGGAGGAGCATGTTCACATTTCAATCTCTCACGGGCCAGTGATGTTCCAGCACTGGCCCATGAGAGAGAGATACACATCTTAATAAAAACTTGTGAATGATCTGCTTGGGGTGTAGTAGTTGATCTCGCTCAGGTCAGACCAGCATCTGAGCCACAATCACCCCTTCTATATATATATATTGGAGTGGAAATCAAAGCAATTCCCCCATTTAAGTCTGGATTAGGAGTTAGGGACATGAGGAAGGGTAGGGCATTCATGTTACGTATAGGATCTCAAGCTCCAATGCTTAGATGGACAGAATGATCCACTAGCTGATGTCGTACCGGGGTCGGGTGGGAGGTTGAAGGTGGGAACTCTGACAATCCGGAAGAAGTTTGATCCTTCGAGTGAGCAGGTAGAGAAGTTAGTAGGAGGGGGCAAGAAAAGAATTGGGAATATCATCTGGCATCTGTAGTGGCGGGACCCTCCCCTTTGTTGAACATAAATGGTTGATAAATCCTTACCTCTTCATATCCCCGCTGATGAACATAATCCTTCCTCTGATCCCTCCCTCCGAATTTGATCTGTTCTGGTGATGATAACTGCTAGATAGATAGATAGGCCCTCCATTTGGAGAAATGAGAATATATTAGTAGCATCAAATCCAAAAATGAGAAGGATGAGATAGGTTAGGATTGGCTATTCTGCGAGAAAGGCTCAACTGAATCGGGATAATGGGTTGAAGAATGAGATGGTGGTTTCGATACACCAGGCATGCATCCTCCTGCTGTAATGAGAGATGGAAGAATAGAGAAGGGTGGTACAGATCATGTGGATGAACTATTCCTTCTACATCCTTTGTCGAGGGTTAGAAGCAGCTATTCAACCAAACTCGGCTAGGGTGGGAGCTGGTCACAGAGAGGAAATGAACCGAGTATTGGGGTTGGTGGATGATCTTGGAGAAACAGGTGGAAGAGATATCGAAGGGGGAGGAGGGGTTGGAAATCCAACCTTAGTTAGTTGCATTTCAGGTAGGGGATCAGGAGGCTATCCACGACTTGAATTACCAGCCAACATGAGTGGAGGGGATGTGGGTGAATGAGCAGGATAAGGGGTAATTGTTCCATCAGCTAGTACGGAATCAATCCCATCTATGCAAGGTGGGGGCGATCCGCTTTTCGACCAGCTGACTATCCTTCCCTCCCAAAGATCACAAGCTCTCACTCAATCCGTTCAAGTAAGGCATGGTCTAGGTGCTTGATTTCCTATTAGTAGCCGTAGCCATAGCTCGCCCGTCATTAGCCATAATCCAGAGGCAGGCACCCTTCCCTTTCTTGCTTTCGCATCCCGCCGGTAGGGCGGGTGGGAGATAGAAGCTTCTTCAGCTGGTTCCAGGTGAGGTCACTGGAACATTTCAACCAGATGCCCCGCTTTATCTTCCTCCCACCAACTATGATTCCCTCCCGGGTTAAGGGGCCTCCGAAAACTGGTGCATGCAGAAGTTGACTCCGGAGAACTACCCTATTGTTTGTTTGACCCGCTGCATCAGGCTGTCCCAGATTCATAACCTGCCGGTCACTCGAATGATGATTGAATTCCCCACAGCTAAGACCTATACTCCTAATCCTAGCCAATGAATTCCTCTCCCAAGTCAAGTGCCTTCAGAGATATGTTTTCATGATCTGCCCCACCCGATGACTGAGAAACATTCAAACCTGCTGCTTCTGGCACATATTATTTGGTGGTGCAATCATTTGGATGAGTAAGCGATAGGATGTGATTTCTTTTTCCACTAATGAAGTAGAGTATATGGAAACTACTCATTCTTGTAAAGAAGCCATTTGGCTTAAGAGACTATGTTCAGATATTGAAATAAAATAAGGTGTAGTGATAATTTATTGTGATAGTCAGAGTGTGATATGTCTAGCCAAGAACCCAAAATTTCATGCCAAGACCAAGCACATTGATGTATAGTATCATTTTGTTCAAGATATGGTTGAAGATGGCAGGGTGAAATTGGTTAAGGTAGAGACTTTGACGAATGTTGCTGATTCTTTAACTTAGCATGTGAGCACAAAGAAGTTCATATGGTATTTAGAGATTATGGGCCTTTCGGTCCTTAGCAATTAAGAGACAATGTTTACTCACTCCCGTTGCTCTTGCAAGGTGTTTGACAAGTGGGAGATTTGTTGGGAAATTGTGTCTCAACCTTGCAATTATATAAAGGTTATTGTTGATATATATATATATATTTCCTAGTTACACCGATAGGTGTAATTACAATGGCATAAAGGGGGAGGAGTGGTATGCATGTAAACAATTGTTTGTTAACTTTTTCAAGAAACTACTAAAATTAGCCAACATACATTAGATAAATGATACATTGTAAATCTAGACTATTAATTATTAGGTTTTAGATCTAATGGTGGATATTTTGTTGGTCTGTCTTGCCCTAGAATGTAACCCTATTTTATGAGGGTGTTGTATTATTGCTACGGGAGAGAGATGATGATGTATTTTGAGAGTCTGATAATAGTCATGTTGTCCCTTGATCTCTGAGTGGTGATACTCCTCTGAGAAGCTTTCTCTGCAAGTATATTGTAATTGTTGTAATTAAATGAATAATATATTGGGCGGCTTTTGGAGTGTGGGGTTTTTCTCCTAAAAGGGTTTTCCCCACGTAAATCATTGTTTCATGGTATGCATGATATTTATGTTTATTTTTGTTTAAGTTTCTATAACTGTTAAAGATCTACAAAAGTTTTGCATTATTCTCCTCTCAAGTTTAATGTAGGAATTTGTTTCGCTACCTTAGCTTCCTTACATGCGATAGGTTAAAATATCTAGAATATTCGATGCAAAAGGGTACAAGATTAGAATGTTAGAGGTAATAGGTATTATGACCAAATTTTATTGGATATTAATAATCTAATTTTTGGGGTTGACAAATACAACTTTAGACATATTTTTCACTGAAAAATGTAAGATTATGGATGCACCAACTCCCCAAACTTTATTGATGAAAATTGAATGTTTAGAAGCCTATTTCATAGAAGCTAAGTTAGTATCATATTTTTGGGGTTGAAAAATACAGCTTTAGACATATTTTCCCTAAAAAATGTAAGATTATGGATGGATGCACCAACTCCCCAAACTATATTGATGAAAATTGAATGTTTCCAAACCATAAAAGAAGTCGATAACATTTCAAATATGTTTTAGAAAACCTTTAGTACAAGCACCTTACTGTCCCCCATGTGGGAAAACCCATTATTCAACTCCTATGAAGACAATTATTAAAACACTGTTATTTTGTATGATCCAAACAACTTCATTCCATTTCCATCCCTGCCAATGAGCTAATTATAGTCCCGATTTAGGCATAAAATGAATGAAAATAAGGATGAAAAACCTTCAAGTTGCAAGTCCTAGGCCTCTATCCTTTCACCTAGATTATCAACAAATATTTGAATTCTCAAATACCTTAAAAATTAATGTCACTTATAATACCATAGATATGTTCTTGCAAACATTAATGCTAGATTTGTGCATACATAACATTTGATTTGTGATGGCCCTGTTTTATCTTTTTTCCTAGCATTGCTCTAGTGAATTTGTATTATTGATTAGAAACACTAATAACTAATTCATTTAAATAGCTTGTTAAACATTTTAGGCTTTTATAAATTTGTGAAGGTGAAAATAATAAATAATACTTTGAATGTTGAAGTAGGGTCTTAAAATGTATGTTTTGTGGTAAGGTGAGGCCAAATAGAAATTAAAACATGAGAAGGTAATGAGAATTATAGAATATTTCATGAATTATTTTATTTCATAAATTAGAAGATTAGGCTTTTTTTGTTTTTAATTATTTTCCCATTATAGTGCTACAATATTCATCCTTGATATGACTCACAAGAACCGACTGAGCTGCAACTCAATAGGTTTAGACAACTTGGCAAGTTTAGGCTTAGCATTGACTCCTCAAGATTCCTCAAATTTACAAAAAAACATTGATTTGGACATAACTTGACATCAACTTGGCATTTGACACTACCATCCCCAAATAAAATCATAACAAACAACAACATTTAAACTCACTTTTTTTTTTCAGTCTTGAACTTGATTTTTATGAGAAAAAAAGATTTTTATGAGAAAAAAAGATTTTGTAGGGGAAAAAAATAAAATAAAATAAATAGTAGGCTACCAACAGATTTTACAATTTTGGAAAAGATATAAGTTCCCATTTATCTAAAGTTTCAAATTTCAATCTGCACTTGATTTTCAACAGAGGACTAGAGTACTGGTGAATCTAGTACCAGTGGCTCTTCTCCCGACTTTTGGTGTTATTATTCTATCTATGTATTTTATGCCATAGATATCAAAATAAATAGATTTTAGGCTTGGTAGACAATATTTTAAGATCATATTACAAAATACTAGTTTCAATAAGGGTGACTGAGCAATTGATTTAACTTTTTCCAATTATTACATACATTGACACTAGTTTGTGTTATGTGGATATCTTTGAAGCTAAATTCTTATAGAACAAAATAACAATATTATGAAATTTCAATTCTATGCCAATTTCCAAGTTTGAAATTTCTTTGAGTCATTATTGATTGTTCACCTTGCTGCATCCAAGTCAATATTGAACCCTCCACCTTGCATAGTTAAATTCTATCTACTATGAAAACATACATTTTGGTGCTTCATAGGGATTCTGCAAATATGATTTTTTCCTAGAATTCATGACTTAAAATTTTCCTTATGCCATTGGTATTGATACTTTGTAACCATAGAGTTAAAATTTAAAAATGATATATCCCAATACTTGAATTGTGATCCCTTTTCCTTTTGTATAAGCCAACATTTAAAAAAAATAGTTATAAAATTCTTATGTTGTTTTGATAAAATAATCTCTTCTTTTCACTCAAGAGTTATCTTAAAAGAGCAGGGTAACTCTGGTGACAAACCTTGTCATATGTTCTTTTTGGTTCTACCATGAAATATACATATCCATAGTGTAGATTGCACCAGAAAAATATTGATTTAGTTGGAAGCTCAAATTATATGGTTGGTGTCAGGTTTTAACATAAGCTACCTCTCAGTTTTTAGCATGTCCTTCTCAACATGAACAACACTGTTTGCATGCATCATTGTTGATGTACAATGATGACAGTGGGGAAAACAGTTAATGACCTTCACTACAAATTCTTCCATGTCCCCTTCTCTTGTGTGTGACAAAACTCCCATCAGTTGAGTGGAATCCCTTCCATCATCAAAGGCTGGTGTCTCCACAGGATGACAGTCAACACCCAGTAGGTCAGGACCGAACATTACTGTTTGATACAACTTCATTGGAAATGCCTAATGAAAGCAAAACATATCATCTTACACATAAGTTCTTTCATCTTCTACAACTTTATAAAAATAAAAACATGTCTTTAAATTAGCAACATATGTACATCTTCTCTTCTCCTCTCAAAGTGTCATCTACTGCACATCAAATTAAACCATGTTACAATTCTACATCCTTCCCTTGATGTGGAAATAAATTTATAGTCCTTCTATAAGATCCTAGGTATCAAAAATATCCAAAGCCATCATCTCCTTTTGCATGGCTTGTATCCAAGGCTCACTTTCTTCTAAAGAAAGAGCCTCCCTAAGGGATCTAGGTCATTGTCAATACTCAACAAAGCAATTAAAAAATGGTAATTTGATGAGCTATACATGTCAAATCGATTTTGTTTCCTTGTGGACCTTCTCAAGGTAGAAGTAATGGTCTCTACATGTTCTTCCTCTACTACATGCTCATCTTGCACATTATCTGAAATCTCTAAACCCTCTTCTTCTTCTCCATCCTCTAATCCATCTAGTTGTTCTTCCACATGTGCATCTTCCTACTTCTTAATATTTGTCTCGAAGTCCATTTTTTATTTATTTTCTTTCTCCTTTGGTTGTTCTTCACTTGAGTAAGCTCTAAACTCCCTAAAAATCACTTCTCTAGAGAAAACCATTTTACGGGTTAGTGGATTCCAAAGCTTATAACCTTTTGCATTCTCATCGTAACCAACAAATATGTACTTTTTTTCTTTTGGATCCAATTTAGAATGATTCTCTTGAGGAAAATGAGCAAAATTATAACAACCAAATACCCTTAAATGTGAAATAGAAGGATTTCTACCTATCCACACTTCATGAGTATTTTTATCAACAAGAGCTGAATAAGGAGATCTATTAACCAAATAACATGTAGTACATACAAGTTCTACCCAAAAGCATCTATCAAGCTTAGCACCACTCAACATGCTCCTATATCTTTCCATCAAGGTTCAGTTCATTCTTTCTACTACCCCATTTTATTGGGTAAGTCTATGGATTAGTCTTTTGTTGAAAAATACTTGCATGCTTACATAACTCATTAAATTTCATAAATCAATATTCACCCCATTGTCAGAACTCAACACCCTTATCTTATAATCCATTTTCTTTTCATTTAAGGCTTTAAATTCCTTAAACTTAGTGAAAACCTCAGATTTTGTATGCATAAAATAAACCCAAGTGTATCTTGACACATCATTAATGAAAGAAACATAATAATGATATTTTCTAAAAGAGTCAACATCCACTAGTCCAAACACATATGAATGAATGATCTCTAATAATAATATCTTAGATTTATTATTACCATTAAGAAATGATGATATATTATGTTTAACAAACACACAATGCTCACAAAAATTATCTTTTCCAATAGAATAATTATAAATACCATCAACTAATTTTTTATTCAAAATGGTCTTAAGACCTTTTTCACTTATGTGACCCAATATATGGTGTCATAACACACATGCATTTTCAATGCCAATTAAATTATAAAAGTTACAAAAAGTGGAGGCATTAAGCCTAAATAAAGTTCCAATCCAAGATCCCTTAGCAATCACCAAACTTCCTCTTACCAACTTGCAACCAAACTTGTCAAATGTCGCATGCATTCCAAAATCATTCAACTTGGATACTGAAAGAAATTTTCTTGCATGTTTTGGAATATGTACAACATGATCAAGGTTTTTAACCCTTCCATTAGTGAAACACAACTTTACCTTTCCCTTACCAACAATCTTCTTTGTGTTATTATCACCAAGAAAAACCTCTCCTCCATCATAAGCTAAATATGAAGTAAATCACTCCTCGCGAGGATTCATATGGTAGAAGCAACTTGAATCAATAAGCCAAGCATCATCACTAATAGTGTTAGTAGAAATAAAAAAAATCATCATAATCACAATCTTCTAAGGACTTTTTTTTGGAATTATCTGAAATATTTTTCTTGTTTTTGCACTCTTTCTTCACATGTCCTATCTTACCACAATTCCAACACTTTACTATGCTCTTCCCAAGGGTTTTAGAACATCCTTTAGACTTGTCTCTCTTTTTATCCTCTTTGGGCCCTCCTTTTTCTTTGGACCTTCCTTGCACATGCAAGGCATATTGGGAGCCCACATTCATGAATGTTCTCCACATATATTCTAAAATAAGTATAAAAATGGGACTATCCATCTTTGGTTCTATACCACCACCACTTACGACAACAATTATATTTTCTCGAGATTCAGGTAAAGAAAAAAGTAACAAAATACATTAATCTTCTTCTCCTATCTTAACATCTATAGATGCAAGATTAAAAGCATTTAAATGTTCTGCAATAGAATCAACATCCTTCATTTTCAAAGAATAAAAATGTCTTTTGAGATACAATTTATTTGTTGGAATTTTGGTTTGATAAAATTCACCTAACCTCCTCCACAACTTAAATGTGGTAGATTCTTTTTATGCTTTGTTTATTTCAACTCAAAAATTGGTTGAGGGTTGAGGGATCAGGTTTGAGGGATTAAGGGTTGAGGGTTTAGGGATTGAGGGTTGAGGGATTAAGGGTTGAGGGTTGAGGGTTAAGGGTAGAGAGTTTAAGGGATTAGGGTTGAGGGTTACAGGTAGAGATTTTAAGGGTTGAGGGATTAGGATATTGGGTAGAGGGGTAGAAGGTAGAGGGTTAAAGGGTTGAGGGTTTAAGGGTTTAAGGATTGAGGGTATAGGTTTGAGGGATTATGGTAGAGAGGGAGGGATGGAGGGAAGGAGAGATGGAGGGAGAAGTGAGATAGAGAGGAGAGAAGAGGAGGGAAGGAGAAAGATAGATGAGGGTTGATAATTGAGGGTATAGGGTTGATGGTTTAGGGTATTGGGTTGAGGGTAGAGGATTGACGGTATAGGGTTGAAGGATTAGGTTTGAGGGACCAATGTATAGGGTAGAGGGTATAGGGGTTTCAGGTTTCAGGTTTAAGGGTTCAGGTTTAGGGTTTAGGGATTAGGTTTGAGAGATTAAGGGCTGAGGGTTGAGGGTTAGGGGTAGAGTGTGTAAGGGTTTAAGGTTTTAGTGCTTAGGTTTGAGGGATTAGGGTTGAGGGTTAAGAGTATTGGGTTGAGGTTAGAGGGTTGAGGGTTTAAGAGTTGAGGGTATAGCATTGAGGGATTAGGGTAGAGAGGGAGGGAGAGATGGAGGGAGAAGTGATATAGAGAGGAGAGAAGAGGAGGGAAAGAGACAGAGAGATGAGGGTTGAGAACTGAGGGTATGGAGTTGAGGACCTATATGGTTGAGGGTTTGTGGTATTGGATTGAGGGTAGAGGGTTGAGGGATTAGGGTTAAGGGTCTAATGTATAGGGTAGAGGGTTGAGGGATTAAGGGTTTAATGGTTGAGGGTTTAAGGGTTTAAGGGTTGATGGTTGAGGGATTAGGGTTGAGGTATTAAGGGTTGAGGATTGAGGGTTTAAGGTTTTAAGGAGAGAGAGAGAGAGAGAGAGAGAGAGAGAGA
>VDFB02049217.1:6488055-6536996 GCA_007258455.2 Sequoia sempervirens | reverse complement strand
AAACCCTCAACCCTCTAACCTCAACCCAATACTCTTAACCCTCAACCCTAATCCCTCAAACCTAAGCACTAAAACCTTAAACCCTTACACACTCTACCCTAAACCCTCAACCCTCAGCCCTTAATCTCTCAAACCTAATCCCTAAACCCTAAACCTGAAACCCTTAAACCTGAAACCTGAAACCCCTATACCCTCTACCCTATACATTGGTCCCTCAAACGTAATCCTTCAACCCTATACCATCAATCCTCTACCCTCAACCCAATACCCTAAACCCTCAACCCTATACCCTCAATTATCAACCCTCTACCCTATACATTGGATCATCAACCCTCATCTATCTTTCTCCTTCCCTCCTCTTCTCTCCTCTCTATCTCACTTCTCCCTCCATCTCTCCTTCCCTCCATCCCTCCCTCTCTACCATAATCCCTCAAACCTATACCCTCAATCCTTAAACCCTTAAACCCTCAACCCTAAACTCTCAACCCTCAACCCTTTAACCCTCTACCTTCTACCCCTCTACCCTCTACTCTCTACCCTCTACCCAATATCCTAATCCCGCAACCCTTAAAATCTCTACCTGTAACCCTCAACCCTAATCCCTTAAACTCTCTACCCTTAACCCTCAACCCTCAACCCTTAATCCCTCAACCCTCAATCCCTAAACCCTCAACCCTTAATCCCTCAAACCTGATCCCTCAACCCTCAACCAATTTGTTAGTTGAAATAAACAAAGCATAAAAAGAATCTACCACATTTAAGTTGTGGAGGAGGTTAGGTGAATTTTATCAAACCAAAATTCCAACAAATAAATTGTATCTCAAAAGACATTTTTATTCTTTGAAAATGAAGGATGTTGATTCTATTGCAGAACATTTAAATGCTTTTAATCTTGCATCTATAGATGTTAAGATAGGAGAAGAAGATTAATGTATTTTGTTACTTTTTTCTTTACCTGAATCTCAAGAAAATCTAATTGTTGTCGTAAGTGGTGGTGGTATAGAACCAAAGATGGATAGTCCCATTTCTATACTTATTTTAGAAGATATGTGGAGAACATTCATGAATGTGGGCTCCCAATATGCCTTGCATGTGCAAGGAAGGTCCAAAGAAAAAGGAGGGCCCAAAGAGGATAAAAAGAGAGACAAGTCTAAAGGATGTTCTAAAACCCTTGGGAAGAGCATAGTAAAGTTTTGGAATTGTGGTAAGATAGGACATGTGAAGAAAGAGTGCAAAAACAAGAAAAATATTTCAGATAATTCCAAAAAAAAGTCCTTAGAAGATTGTGATTATGATGCTTTTTTTTATTTCTACTAACACTATTAGTGATGATGCTTGGCTTATTGATTCAAGTTGCTTCTACCATATGAATCCTCGCGAGGAGTGATTTACTTCATATTTAGCTTATGATGGAGGAGAGGTTTTTCTTGGTGATAATAACACAAAGAAGATTGTTGGTAAGGGAAAGGTAAGGTTGTGTTTCACTAATGGAAGGGTTAAAAACCTTGATCATGTTGTACATATTCCAAAACATGCAAGAAAATTTCTTTCAGTATCGAAGTTGAATGATTTTGGAATGCATGCGACATTTGACAAGTTTGGTTGCAAGTTGGTAAGAGGAAGTTTGGTGATTGCTAAGGGATCTTGGATTGGAACTTTATTTAGGTTTAATGCCTCCACTTTTTGTAACTTTTCTAATGTAATTGGCATTGAAAATGCATGTATGTTATGACACCATATATTGGGTCACATAAGTGAAAAGGGTCTTAAGACCATTTTCAATAAAAAATTAGTTGATGGTATTTATAATTATTCTATTGGAAAAGATAATTTTTGTGAGCATTGTGTGTTTGTTAAACATAATATATCATCATTTCTTAATGGTAATAATAAATCTAAGATATTATTATTAGAGATCATTCATTCATATGTGTTTGGACTAGTGGATGTTGACTCTTTTAGAAAATATCATTATTATGTTTCTTTCATTAATGATGTGTCAAGATGCACTTGGGTTTATTTTATGCATACAAAATCTGAGGTTTTCACTAAGTTTAAGGAATTTAAAGCCTTAAATGAAAAGAAAATGGATTATAAGATAAGGGTGTTGAGTTCTGACAATGGGGTGAATATTGATTTATGAAATTTAATGAGTTATGTAAGCATGCAAGTATTTTTCAACAAAAGACTAATCCATATACTTACCCAATAAAATGGGGTAGTAGAAAGAATGAACTGAACCTTGATGGAAAGATCTAGGAGCATGTTGAGTGGTGCTAAGCTTGATAGATGCTTTTGGGTAGAACTTGTATGTACTACATGTTATTTGGTTAATAGATCTCCTTATTCAGCTCTTGTTGATAAAAATACTCATGAAGTGTGGATAGGTAGAAAGCCTTCTATTTCACATTTAAGGGTATTTGGTTGTTATAATTTTGCTCATTTTTCTCAAGAGAATCATTCTAAATTGGATCCAAAAGAACAAAAATACATATTTGTTGGTTACGATGAGAATGCAAAAGGTTATAAGCTTTGGAATCCACTAACCCGTAAAATGGTTTTCTCTAGAGAAGTGATTTTTAGGGAGTTTAGAGCTTACTCAAGTGAAGAACAACCAAAGGAGAAAGAAAATAAATAAAAAATGGACTTCGAGACAAATATTAAGAAGTAGGAAGATGCACATGTGGAAGAACAACTAGATGGATTAGAGGATGGAGAAGAAGAAGAGGGTTTAGAGATTTCAGATAATGTGCAAGATGAGCATGTAGTAGAGGAAGAACATGTAGAGACCATTACTTCTACCTTGAGAAGGTCCACAAGGAAACAAAATCGATTTGACATGTATAGCTCATCAAATTACCATTTTTTAATTGCTTTGTTGAGGATTGACAATGACCCTAGATCCCTTAGGGAGGCTCTTTCTTTAGAAGAAAGTGAGCCTTGGATACAAGCCATGCAAAAGGAGATGATGGCTTTGGATATTTTTGATACCTAGGATCTTATAGAAGGACTATAAATTTATTTCCACATCAAGGGAAGGATGTAGAATTGTAACATGGTTTAATTTGATGTGCAGTAGATGACACTTTGAGAGGAGAAGAGAAGATGTACATATGTTGCTAATTTAAAGACATGTTTTTATTTTTATAAAGTTGTAGAAGATGAAAGAACTTATGTGTAAGATGATATGTTTTGCTTTCATTAGGCATTTCCAATGAAGTTGTATCAAACAGTAATGTTCGGTCCTGACCTACTGGGTGTTGACTGTCATCCTGTGGAGACACCAGCCTTTGATGATGGAAGGGATTCCACTCAACTGATGGGAGTTTTGTCACACACAAGAGAAGGGGACATGGAAGAATTTGTAGTGAAGGTCATTAACTGTTTTCCCCACTGTCATCATTGTACATCAACAATGATGCATGCAAACAGTGTTGTTCATGTTGAGAAGGACATGCTAAAAACTGAGAGGTAGCTTATGTTAAAACCTGACACCAACCATATAATTTGAGCTTCCAACTAAATCAATATTTTTCTGGTGCAATCTACACTATGGATATGTATATTTCATGGTAGAACCAAAAAGAACATATGACAAGGTTTGTCACTAGAGTTACCCTGCTCTTTTAAGATAACTCTTGAGTGAAAAGAAGAGATTATTTTATCAAAACAACATAAGAATTTTATAACTATTTTTTTAAATGTTGGCTTATACAAAAGGAAAAGGGATCACAATTCAGGTATTGGGATATATCATTTTTAAATTTTAACTCTATGGTTACAAAGTATCAATACCAATGGCATAAGGAAAATTTCAAGTCATGAATTCTAGGAAAATATCATATTTGCAGAATCCCTATGAAGCACCAAAATGTATGTTTTCATAGTAGATAGAATTTAACTATGCAAGGTGGAGGGTTCAATATTGACTTGGATGCAGCAAGGTGAACAATCAATAATGACTCAAAGAAATTTCGAACTTGGAATTTGGCATAGAATTGAAATTTCATAATATTGTTATTTTGTTCTATAAGAATTTAACTTCAAAGATATCCACATAACACAAACTAGTGTGAATGTATGTAATAATTGGAAAAAGTTAAATCAATTGCTCAGTCACCCTTATTGAAACTAGTATTTTGTAATATGATCTTAAAATATTGTCTACCAAGCCTAAAATCTATTTATTTTGATATCTATGGCATAAAATACATAGATAGAATAATAACACCAAAAGCTGGGAGAAGAGCCACTGGTACTAGATTCACTAGTACTCTAGTCCTCTGTTGAAAATCAAGTGCAGATTGAAATTTGAAACTTTAGATAAATGGGAACTTATATCTTTTCCAAAATTGTAAAATCTGTTGGTAGCCTACTATTTATTTTATTTTATTTTTTTCCCATACAAAATCCTTTTTTCTCATAAAAATCAAGTTCAAGACTAAAAAAAAAAGTGAGTTTAAATGTTGTTGTTTGTTATGATTTTATTTGGGGATGGTAGTGTCAAATGCCAAGTTGATGTCAAGTTATGTCCAAATCAATGTTTTTTTGTAAATTTGAGGAATCTTGAGGAGTCAATGCTAAGCCTAAACTTGCCAAGTTGTCTAAACCTATTGAGTTGCAGCTCAGTCGGTTCTTGTGAGTCATATCAAGGATGAATATTGTAGCACTATAATGGGAAAATAATTAAAAACAAAAAAAGCCTAATCTTCTAATTTATGAAATAAAATAATTCATGAAATATTCTATAATTCTCATTACCTTCTCATGTTTTAATTTCTATTTGGCCTCACCTTACCACAAAACATACATTTTAAGACCCTACTTCAATATTCAAAGTATTATTTATTATTTTCACCTTCACAAATTTATAAAAGCCTAAAATGTTTAACAAGCTATTTAAATGAATTAGTTATTAGTGTTTCTAATCAATAATACAAATTCACTAGAGCAATGCTGGGAAAAAAGATAAAACAAGGCCATCACAAATCAAATGTTATGTATGCACAAATCTAGCATTAATGTTTGCAAGAACATATCTATGGTATTATAAGTGACATTAATTTTTAAGGTATTTGAGAATTCAAATATTTGTTGATAATCTAGGTGAAAGGATAAAGGCCTAGGACTTGCAACTTGAAGGTTTTTCATCCTTATTTTCATTCATTTTATGCCTAAATCGGGACTATAATTAGCTCATTAGCAGGGATGGAAATGGAATGAAGTTGTTTGGATCATACAAAATAACAGTGTTTTAATAAATGTCTTCATAGGAGTTGAATAATGGGTTTTCCCACATGGGGGACAGTAAGGTGCTTGTACTAAAGGTTTTCTAAAACATATTTGAAATGTTATCGACTTCTTTTATGGTTTGGAAACATTCAATTTTCATCAATATAGTTTGGGGAGTTGGTGCATCCATCCATAATCTTACATTTTTTAGGGAAAATATGTCTAAAGCTGTATTTTTCAACCCCAAAAATATGATACTAACTTAGCTTCTATGAAATAGGCTTCTAAACATTCAATTTTCATCAATAAAGTTTGGGGAGTTGGTGCATCCATAATCTTACATTTTTCAGTGAAAAATATGTCTAAAGTTGTATTTGTCAACCCCAAAAATTAGATTATTAATATCCAATAAAATTTGGTCGTAATACCTATTACCTCTAACATTCTAATCTTGTACCCTTTTGCATCGAATATTCTAGATATTTTAACCTATCGCATGTAAGGAAGCTAAGGTAGCGAAACAAATTCCTACACTAAACTTGAGAGGAGAATAATGCAAAAATTTTGTAGATCTTTAACAGTTATAGAAACTTAAACAAAAATAAACATAAATATCATGCATACCATGAAACAATGATTTACGTGGGGAAAACCCTTTCAGGAGAAAAACCCCACACTCCAAAAGCCGCCCAATATATTATTCATTTAATTACAACAATTACAATATACTTGCAGAGAAAGCTTCTCAGAGGAGTATCACCACTCAGAGATCAAGGGACAACATGACTATTACCAGACTCTCAAAATACATCATCATCTCTCTCTCGTAGCCATAATACAACACCCTCATAAAATAGGGTTACATTCTAGGGCAAGACAGACCAACAAAATATCCACCATTAGATCTAAAACCTAATAATTAACAGTCTAGATTTACAATGTATCATTTATCTAATGTATGTTGGCTAATTTTAGTAGTTTCTTGAAAAAGTTAACAAACAATTGTTTACATGCATACCACTCCTCCCCCTTTATGCCATTGTAATTACACCTATCGGTGTAACTAGGAAATATATATATATATATCAACAATAACCTTTATATAATTGCAAGGTTGAGACACAATTTCCCAACAAATCTCCCACTTGTCAAACACCTTGCAAGAGCAACGGGAGTGAGTAAACATTGTCTCTTAATTGCTAAGGACCGAAAGGCCCATAATCTCTAAATACCATATGAACTTCTTTGTGCTCACATACTTAGTTAAAGAATCAGCAACATTCATCAAAGTCTCTACCTTAACCAATTTCACCCTGCCATCTTCAACCATATCTTGAACAAAATGATACTATACATCAATGTGCTTGGTCTTGGCATGAAATTTTGGGTTCTTGGCTAGACATATCACACTCTGACTATCACAATAAATTATCATTGCACCTTATTTTATTTCAATATCTAAACATAGTCTCTTAAGCCAAATGGATTCTTTACAAGAATGAGTATTTTCCATATACTCTACTTCATTAGTGGAAAAAGAAATCACATCCTATCGCTTACTCATCCAAATGATTGCACCACCAAATAATATGTGCCAGAAGTAGCAGGTTTGAATGTTTCTCAGTCATCGGGTGGGGTAGATCATGAAAACATATCTCTGAAGGCACTTGACTTGGGAGAGGAATTCATTGGCTAGGATTAGGAGTATAGGTCTTAGCTGCGGGGAATTCAATCATCAGTCGAGTGACCGGCAGGTTATGAATCTGGGACAGCCCGATGCAGCGGGTCGAACAAACAATAGGGTAGTTCTCTGGAGTCAACTTCTGCATGCACCATTTTTCGGAGGCCCCTTAACCCGGGAGGGAATCATAGTTGGTGGGAGGAAGATAAAGTGGGGCATCTGGTTGAAATGTTCCAGTGAGCTCACCTGGAACCAGCTGAAGAAGCTTCTATCTCCCACCTGCCCTACCGGTGGGATGCGAAAGCAAGAAAGGGAAGGGTGCCTGCCTCTAGATTATGGCTAATGACGGGTGAGCTACGGCTACGGCTACTAATAGGAAATCAAGCACCTGGACCATGCCTTACTTGAACGGATTGAGTGAGAGCTTGTGATCTTTGGGAGGGAAGGATAGCCGGCTGGTCAAAAAGCGGATCGCCCCCACCTTGCATAGATGGGATTGATTTCGTACTAGCTGATGGAACAATTACCCCTTATCCTGCTCATTCACCCGCATCCCCTCCACTCATGTTGGCTGGTAATTCAAGTCATGGATAGCCTCCTGATCCCCTACCTGAAATGCAACTAACTAAGGTTGGATTGCCAACCCCTCCTCCCCCTTCGATATCTCTTCCACCTATTTCTCCAAGATCATCCACCAACCCCAATACTCGGTTCATTTCCTCTCCGTGACCAGCTCCCACCCTAGCCGAGTTTGGTTGAATAGCTGCTTCTGACCCTCGACAAAGGATGTAGAAGGAATAGGTCATCCACATGATCTGTACCACCCTTCTCTATTCTTCCATCTCTCATTACAGCAGGAGGATGCATGCCTGGTGTATCGGAACCACCATCTCATTCTTCAACCCATTATCCCGATTCAGTTGAGCCTTTCTCGCAGAATATCCAATCCTAACCTATCTCATCCTTCTCATTTTTGGATTTGATGCTACTAATATATTCTCATTTCTCCAGATGGAGGGCCTATCTATCTATCTAGCAGTTATCATCGCCAGAACAGATCAAATTCGGAGGGAGGGATCAAAGGAAGGATTATGTTCATCAGCGGGGATATGAAGAGGTAAGGATTTATCAACCATTTATGTTCAACAAAGGGGAGGGGCCCGCCACTACAGATGCCAGATGATATTCCCAATTCTTTTCTTGCCCCCTCCTACTAACTTCTCTACCTGCTCGCTCGAAGGATCAAACTTCTTCCAGATTGTCAGAGTTCCCACCTTCAACCTCCCACCCGACCCCGGTACGACATCAGCTAGTGGATCGTTCTGTCCATCTAAGCATTGGAGCTTGAGATTCTATAAGTAACATGAATGCCCTACCATTCCTCATGTCCCTAACTCCTAATCCGGACTTAAATGGGGGAATTGCTTTGATTTCCACTCCAATATATATATATATAGAAGGGGTGATTATGGCTCAGATGCCGGTCTGACCTGAGCAAGATCAACTACTACACCCCAGGCAGATCATTCACAAGTTTTTATTAAGATGTGTATCTCTCTCTCTCACAGGCCAGTGCTGGAACATCACTGGCCCGTGAGAGATTGAAATGTGAACATGCTCCTCCATGATCTCACGTATAGAAGAGTAGGGCAAGTTTCATTCAATTTGGATAGGCCGCTCTCTGAGTGAGCGCGCCTGGACAACAAGGCGGCACTCCGTCTGATAGAGCTCTTTGGAAATTGGCATACATCAAGGCGTCCCTCCTTCCTGCTGATGTGGAAGATGTGGAGAGATAAAGTGTTTCCTGGGGGGAATTTCTCTAGCCGAGAAAGGTGGGAGGTCCTTCATGCCCGTCAAATCAAGTGCCACTTCTGATCTTTACCTTTCTTGAACTACTTGAGAAGCCTCCATTCTCCCCCTTTCCCAAGACCACTTTACAAGTTATGCTCAGGTTACACCTTACCCTCTAAGACTCGGATAGCACGGTCATAAATAATGGCAGCACCCGGGCCTGCCTGCTTGCTTAGTCATATGACCGGGCCTACCCTTTCCTTCCACTAGTGATAGGATGGGTGTGGATCATGCATAAGAGAGAGATGATCTTCGATCAGAAATCTCAGGAGTGTTCATTTATTAGTTGGGAAATGGGGACTACTACCGCACTTATTGGCTGGGTCCTCTGGATCTTGGGCTCTAGGCACCCTCCCTGGTGGGTCCGTGCATAGTAGGGAAGTGCTTCGGCAGTGCATTGGTAAGCACAGAATTATTCATTCCTGAGCATCATTGACCCCCAAGAAAGGAAGCTGCCAACATTTCTGGATCGTTTTCTATCAATATCACCTACCCAGTCTGAATCCACATAACCATGAATATCAAGGGAAATCTCATATTCAATCACATTACTATGATAACACAAGCAATAATCTGAGGTACCATGCAAATATCTAAAGACTCTTTTAACTACATCCCAATGAACTCTACCAAGATTAGACATATATATCTCGAAAGAACTCCCATTGCTTGGGAAATGTTCAGTCTAGTACAAACCATAGCATACATCAAACTTCCAACTGCACTCTAGTAAGGAATTTTTCTCAAGTCTTCCATCTTTGATGGAGATGTTGGACAATCTGAAATAGATAACTTTGTTCCAACAAAAAGGGGAACACACAATGGTCTACAATATTGCATGTTAAATCTTTGTAAAATTGAATTGACATACTTACTTTGGCCAAGCCATGACTTTCTGTTCACTCCATCTCTTTTAATTTACATCCCATGAATGTGCTTAGCTTTACCAAGGTCTTTCATTTCAAATTTAGTAACAAGTTGAGATTTTAGTTATGAAAGCATACCTTTCCCTTTGTCAATAAATAACATATTCTCAACATATAATGCAATAAACAGGAAATGATCACCATTAGTTTTATAATAAACACAATTATTTTATTTAGAATGTTCAAATCCCAAACTCAACACATGTACTAAATTTTTGGTACCACATCCTCGGACTCTGTTTTAGGCCATACAAAGATTTCTTCAATTTTCAAACCAATTTAATTTTACTTTTCACCACGTAGTGCTCTAGTTGTGTCATATAAATATCCTCCTCCAAGTCACCATGAAGGAAAGGAGTTTTCACATCCATTTTCTCAACCTATAAATCATAAGCAGCAACAATAGAAATCAAAAATCTAATGGATTTCATTTCTGCAATAGGAGAGAATATCTCACCATAATCAACACCCTCGAGTAACCTTTCACAACCAACCTTGCTTTGTACTTCTCAATACCTTCATCTGAACCAATATTTTTCTTGAACACCCATTTGCAACCAACATGTTTTCATCCTTCAAGCAATGGTACAAGATCCCATGTATCATTCTTTTTCAAAGATTCCATTTCTTCATCCATATAAATCTTCCAAGATTCGGCATCATGCATACCTAATGCCTCTTCTATAGATTTGGGTTCATCCATGTTAGTATTCAAAGAAAAAATACATCTTCAATCATTAGTGTATAGCTTTCAAGTGGTTGTATATTCCTTGTAGACCTACAAACAAGTTGAGTTGGAGGTTCTTCCTCCTCTTCTGAAGATTTGAAGCTAGATGAGCTCTCCTCGACTTCTTATCTATCCTTGGGCCTTGATTCAACTTTCTTAGGTGTAGAAGGAAATTGAATCACATCTTCATGTTTACTTTGTTCTAGCTGTAATGCAACATAATAAGGCTTAGTTTCTCTAAAAATAACACTTCTACTATATATTACCTTTTGTGCAACAGGTTGCCAAAGCTTGTATCCTTTCACACCATAACTATATCCAATGAAGATACATTTCACAGCCTTGTTCTCCAATTTTTTCACTTCTCCTTTGGCACATGTGCATATTCCTTGCAACCAAAAACTCTAAGATGTATTAATGAAGGCTTGTGACCCAACCATGCCTCTATAGACATCTTATCAACAATAGTTGATGTAGGACACTTGTTAATCAGGTAATAGGAAATGGCAATAGCTTCAGCCCAAAACCTTTGTTCTAGGCCAACACCACTTAACATACTCCTAGCCTTCTCCATCGGTGTCCTCTTCATTCTTTCTGCAACTCCATTCTATTGTGGAAAATATAGAGTTGTCTTTTGTCTATGAATACCACAATATTTATAGAATCTATCAAAATCATTAGAGCAAAATTAACTTCCATTATTAGTCCTCAAACATTTTGTTTTTTTCTAGTCTGCAACTCAACCATTGCTTTAAATTCTTTAAATTGACTGAAAACTTCATATTACTCTTTAGAAAATATACCCATGTCTTTCTACTATAATCATCAATAAATGAAACATAATATGTGGATTTACCAATCAAAGGAACATCTATAGGACCAAACAAATCAGAATGAATAACAACCAATACACCACAAGATTTATGAGAACTCAAGTAAAACTCAACGAGGTTTTATTTTCCATAAATTCAATACTCGCAGGAATCAAATTCAAGATCACAATCAAACAAACCTTCAACAAGGTTTTTATTTTTCAAGGTCCTTAGACCCTTTTCTCCAATGTGGCCAAGTCTCTAGTGTCATAACATAGTTTTCTTCATAGATAACTTTGTTTTAGAAGAAAGAGAACCCTTAGGCACCCAAAAGCCATGACCATCTTTTGAAGGTGAAATC
Organism: Sequoia sempervirens; assembly: GCA_007258455.2. Classification (NCBI taxonomy): domain Eukaryota; kingdom Viridiplantae; phylum Streptophyta; class Pinopsida; order Cupressales; family Cupressaceae; genus Sequoia; species Sequoia sempervirens. The sequence continues at coordinate 6,525,406 of VDFB02049217.1, read as the reverse complement.
CTCACTTCTTTCATAGACTTGCTTTTCATAGAAGTACTATTGCACTCAACAGTGCATGCATCAAACTTATAAAATGTGCCATATCTAACACCTCTAGCAATAACCATAGCATCTCTAACCATCTTGCATCTTGCATTAGAAAATAATACTTGCACACCCACATCTATTAGTTTTCTCACATATAAAAATTTTTGTGCTAATCGAGGGATATGCAACACACCATTAATCCTTTTTATTCTCCCATCAAGAAATCTAATTTTAACTTTATCACAGCCAACAATGTCTAAATGAGAATCATCATCCAAATACACCTTACCTACATTAAGTTCTTTGTATTTAGAAAACCAATCTTCATTAAAGGTCATATGGAAAGATGCACCTGAGTCAATTAACCATGCATCATTACCTACACGAGTTTCCAAAGTTGCAATGAGTGTGTCGTAATATTCCTTCTCGGACTCAGAATTGGAATCAAATTTCTTATTTTTCTATTTTCTTCTTCTTTGCATTCCTTACGAACATGTCCAGGCTTGCTGCAATTTCAGCAAATAAATTTGGACTTTCTAGGAGATTTAGAACTCCCCCTAGACTTGGATTTTTCACACTTCTCATTCTTCTTTCCTTCTTGACACCAACTAATGCCAATTGAGCCACCAACATAAAACTATAAAAGTACTCCCAATAGCCATAACAAGAAAATCCTATGAAATAGGTAAAGAACAAAGAAAGATCTAACATTTCTCCTCCTCGTCCATTTTGACACCAACTAATGCCAATTTAGCCACCAACATATTATATGCTTCCAGGTGGTTTATGATTCATCCACCCTCTTCCATTCTCAAGGAATACAATTTATTCCTCAAGAAAATATTGTTCACTAAAGATTTGGCCTGATACATCTCACCAAGCTTCTTCCATAATTTCTATGCAAAGGTCTCCTCATGGAAATTAATTAAAACAGAGTCCACCAAACACAATCTGATTAGACCCTTGGCTTTGTGGTCCATAACATCATATTGAGCAGCTTGAGTAGGATCTACAGGCCTTGAAACATTCTCATCAACAACATCCCACAGATCTTGATCTATCAATAGATCCTCCATGTTCAACTTCCATATTTCAAAATTATTTTCAAAAAATTTATCCACCTCTATTCTTCCTGATGAACTTTCCATCTAAAAATTCTTGAATCTTTTGCACAAGCTCCCACTCAAACCTAGATTAGTTCAAAAAACCCAACAACCCACAACTGAAACCAAAGGTTATCAAGCTCTTATACCACTTGTAAGGAAGCTAAGGTAGCAGAACAACTTCCTACACTAATCTTGAGAGGAGAATAATGCAAAAAAATTATAGATCTTTAATAGTTATAGAAACTTTAATAGAAATAAACATAAATATCATGCATACCACAACACAGTGATTTACGTGGGAAAAACCATTTTGAGAGAAAAACCCCATACTCCAAAAGTTTCCCAATATATTATTTAGTAAATTACAAATATTACAATATACTTACAGAGCAAGCTTCTCACAGGAGTATCACTACTTAGAGATCAAGAGACAACATGACTACTATCAAACTCTTAGAATACATCATTGTCTCTCTCTCTCCCACAGTCGTAATACAATGCCCTCATAAAATAGGGTTACATTCTAGGGCAAGACAAACCAACAAAATATCCACCATTAGATCTAAAACCTAATAATTAATGGTCTATATTTACAATGTATCGTTTATCTAATGTATGTCAACCATTTTAGTAGTTTCCTAAAAAAGTTAACAAAAAAATGTTTACACGCATCCCACTCCTCCCCCTTTATGCCATTGTATATTACACCTATCTGTGTAACTAGGAAATATATATATATATATATCCTATCAACAATAACCTTTATATAATTGCAAGGTTGAGACATAATTTCCCAACACCACATTTTCTATCTATGTTTTGATCATTTTTTCATGTAGGAAACACGACTTCACATTTAACACTTGCATAGGGTTTGTAGATAAATGACAGAGCATGTTGTGTAGGGCGGCCACATATACTCTTTGGTGTCTTCACATTGTTGCAAATTCCCTTGATCTCCTTTGTGCCCTCTTTAAACATACTTCGTGTCACACATTCTGCTTAAATGCACAACCCCTTTGCATACTCTTCTACATATGTTCAGCTATTGCAGGTCAACGTTGGAAAGAATTAGCAATATAAAAGAAAAGCTTATCAATATGTATGTCAAGTACGGAGGATTGGAAAATGCTTGTAAAGTTTTTGATGACATGAAAAACCCAAACAACTTCTCACGGAATGTGATAATTGCAACTTACCAAATACATGGCAATCCTCACAAAGCATTAACACTATTTGACCAAATGCAAGGAACAGATTCCCAACCCAATCATTTCATCTTTACCAGCATACTTCCAACTTGTGCCAAAATAAGATATTTGGAAAAGGGTATGTAGATCCATCAAAGTATAATGGAAAGGGGGTTTTTTTCAGATGTTGTCATTGCTACTGCTCTGGTAGACATGTATGAAAAATGTGGTAGCATACACAAGGCACGTGAACTATAATAATGGGACCACGTAAGACCATTTATCTTCTTTTAGTTGCATTTTTAGGAATATGGTAATATTGACTGCCTATGAGCCCACTATCTATGACACACCCAATTGGGAAGGGTTGAAAGAATAGAGTAGGAATACTATTTTTATTTGGGACTCTAGCTATCCCAAATAGGCATTTAAAATCTTCCACTGAGAATGGAAAAATTCCATGCTTTTTAGACCCTCTTCAAACTCTTGTGCTATTTTGGTTGGTTTCTCCAACGAGTAGAATTAATTTTTGGGTTACTTAGCTCCCTTGGCTTTTGGAAAACTTGAATATCCCTTAACCTTTTATTGTTGAAGAATATCTATATACAATTGAAAGATTTGGATTATCATTTTATCAACGAGCTTCACCTACTAAAACTCAAATTGAGATAAGAACTATGGTAGCCCTATTTGGAAATTTGAGGATTATGTCCTGATCTTTTGTGAAGGGTGTTGAGCAAGTTAATAATTTGTGGGTATAGGTTTGAACAGAGCATAACAAATCAAGGCTAACATATATATAGATTCTTCATATTAGCCTTTAGTACTAGGTAAGGTTCTCTATTCGGGTTAAATTTTGTTTACAATTATTAACCAATGAATTTTTGGGGTAATACATTTTTACGTTGAAAAGCTAACTACCTTAAGCACTCTGGGGTACAAAATTTTTTGTACAATTTTGTAGCAAACAAACAACAATGGATAGTTCTACATATCAGCCTCTTATTTTACGTGAATGATTCTTTCCTCTTTGAAATTTGTTTGGAATATGGAGAATTAACCAATGAAAATTTGGGTTGTCCATTTTTGCTTTGAAATTTTTAATTTAATTCCTTACCCACTCATAGATGTAGGTTTGGATGTAAGGATCCACATAAGAGGGTAGAGAAGGTCCAACAAATATAGAGAATTCTTAATATTTGCCTCCAATTCAAGTGTGTTTTTCTCTTCATTATTTTGTTTGTACTAGGAGTTGTATTCGGGTAAAAGTACAAACCTATGTCACACTTTATAAAGGAATTGACCAACAACAACAAAAAAAAATTGAACTTTGACCACATAAAAGTGGTCTTTGTGTTTTAAATTTCAAAATGATGTAAACTAATGAAATGTAGAAATCTTGATGAAGTTTATTCATGTAATTTTTCAGATTTTTTTTAAAATTGTTTTAATTATTTTTTATCAATTTAAAGAAGATTTTGGAATGCTGAAAATTTAAGGAAAAAGTGACGTTCACTTGACGTCAAAAAGAAAATAGAAAAAACTTCATTTTCCCCTATTTTTTTCTCCAAATAGGTAACTTCAATATCTAGTGCATGGAAAAAAAATTGAAATTTTGATTTATATTTTTCTCGTAGTAACATTTTAAAGTCAAACTTGTCAAAATTTGATAGTTTTCATTTGATTTCAACTATTGTCTATTTTTTTAATCATTTTCAAAAAAAAAATATACCCTTTTGAAGAGGATTCTCTCCTCTAGTGCACCATATATTTTTTAAAAAAATTTAATAGTTTTACTATTCTTTTAAATTTCTAATCAGCCTCTTTTTTAACTTTAACAACCTACTTGCATTATTTTAAAAATAAAATATATTAAAACTAAACAAAATATTTTAAAAATTACATATTTGGATTCACCACTCCAAGCTCTACAAAAGGGAATTTTTCTTTTTAAAAAAATCATTTCGACTGGAGAAATACTTAGTTGAAGTTAAAAGTTTCAGAAAATTCTAAAAAAAGATGAGTTGATTGCCAACTAGGATGCCACATAGATAGTTTTGGTAAAAAGGGTTTTGACCAAAACCCTTTCTACCGAAACTCCACACACAAAATAAGCCACTTTTCAATGCGACAAAGGGAAAAATTCAATATTTATGATTTCAGGTGAAAGGGTTTCACTCCAAACTTTATGTGCCACATATAGGCCACGTGGTTTCAGGTGAAATTGGTTTTGTAATGCCAAAAAATTATGCAATAAAGTACAACTAAGGGAAAAACATAAATTTCAAATTCTGATTATAACACACAACTAACTCACCAAACTTTGTTTCCAAGCACACAATTCATACAAAGCATATTAACAATTGACCAATTACAGACTATGATATATAATTGAGGAACTAACTTGTTTAGACTATCTTAATAGGGTTTCAAGAGGAGACAATGGAATCCACATCCCAAGGTAGGCTTGATTAGCTCTACAACTCATCATTCATCACAACTTAATTCAAGTCACAAGCTATGACAATACAATGTATCAATTTTAACTCAAAGCAAGGAAAAAGAGAAAACCCTAGGGGCTAGAACTAATTCCTCAGGGGTTTGTCTCTGACAACCTTGCCTATGTATATATTTCATAGAGGAACCGTAGTTCAACAACTTGAGTTCACCCAACTCATATTTGATTGACCAACAATCACACATAACACCCAGGTTTAAAACAACACTAACCCACAATGGTAGTAAATACAAGGAATAAATAACAACAGTGAATCTATAAGGGCTCCTTCTACTATAAGGAGTGATTAACAATCCTAATTACAACACCCCTTAAGGGCCACTTTCCAATATAGATAAACCATAATTGGTCTAGGATGAAGGTAACCAAAACATATCTTGAATAGATAATTATGATTAAATTCATGGTTTTAATCCAACCATACAAAGGTCACCATATGATATTCATAAGATTAAGGGGTGAAAGGTTAACAAAAAAATCCACATATTGAATATTTTTGGGAAATTCCACCTTCATACACTTGGTTGACTAACACGAGTATAACCCTTAGGTTCAAAGACCACTCTACCTCAGTCACCTTCATAATCCAAAAACACAGAAATACACTAACTTCAATGCTTTACACAAAAAAACCCTATGCTTGTAATCTATTAATTAGAGAAAATAAGAGTGGGTATGCAACCCTTTCTAGGGTCCTCTTACCACAAACAGTTCCACTGATGACTACCACCCACTTAGGTGAAGCTGGAGGTCTAAAACCTCAATATGGATAGGCATAGTTTTTAGGGACAATTTATTCATAACAAAGCACATCACGCTTACACGACCATTTAATTTCTACACTTAATATTTGCAACACTTTAGGGATACATTTCTAGTTAAGTGAAAAGTTTGATGGCCATCTTTGACCACAAGATAATTTAAAATAATAAGATAACCCAAAGAATCAAACTTTCTCTCCTTCCAGCCATATTGGCATCATGAAGCCTCATGAGCTCTAGCTAAACCCTTGAGAAAGAATTATTTTAACCTCATAATGATGAAATGGGGGTTTCTATTCTAATAATGTTAAACGGTATCACAAGACCAGTTTTTATAAGCAATTGGCATATAGTGCCATGAGTGCGATACTTAAATCTAACTAAACGAAGAATTTTAACAACCATGATTTGCACTAGTTATTTTGTATCAAATATATATATATATACATAGTAATTATGGTTGCTAGCATTGAAGAATAAGAAGGAAGTAGGGTTCTGCGTTCAAATTGTTTAGTGATAACATTAAAATTGACATGCAATGGCTTATGTTAAGGGTTACACTTGATACCAATGGAATGGTCAATGGAGGCTAAATTTAATCACATAGTCTGAAAACACTCATACATACAATCGGGTATAATAGAAACTCCTAGGTATTATCCTCACAAAAACAATAGATGAAAAACACAACCAGCATCCCCAATACACACGATAGGGTCCATATACAAATGCATCTACATGCATAAAAAAACACTAGGTGGGTATGCTTAAAAGAAGCTAGGGACAAACCCCCATACCTACGTAAATATTATCCAAGGCCTAAGATGGTGTCTTTAGCCCTTGCTTCAGCTCCTCCATTCTTTTTCCTCTATGAAACCAAATGAAGAACTTTAGACATACAATCATGTATGAAACAGTAGTGAGACTCTAACCTTTTCAACCTCTGTCATCCAAAGACCAATCACATGCCACCCATTTCTATTTTCTTCATTGACAACTTCTACCCCTATGAGTCATGTCCTTCTAACCATGTGTCACTATCCTGCATGCCTGCATTGGTCAACCAAGTCAACGCAACCATACACGGGATGGCAGATTGCTCCTTCATTTTTCTAACCTTAAGCTTATCAACCCTACACGGTTTAGGTGTCGAGTATCATCCCTACCTCATGCTTAGCGTGGATGGAAAGACCTTAGAGGCAAGCTCGAACACCTAATTTGAAGCTCCTTACACCTATCGAGGTTTTGCCTTCATCTTTGCCCTTTGTTTTGCTTCTTGTGCACCATTGCAAGCCCACACTCTAACCTTTGAAACATTAAATCATGAAGCTCTGAACTAAGTTTTTAGTTGTTGGAGGTCGAGAATCACTACTCCCTCTTACCTTATTCTAGAACTGCAAAGTAGAGCTTATCAAGAAGTCCTAAACACACATATTTGAAGCTCTCTACAGCTATCAAGGTTCGGCCATCGACCTTACCCCTTACCATCCAGCCTACCTTTACTACATTGCAACCTTCCCACCAACCTTCAAAACATGCATGAGTTTGTTGGATGGTGGGGTTCTCTCTTCCACCTTATCACTTCCATGTCTTTGTGTTAAGGTTCAAGCCAACCTACTAACCCATTATACCCGAAACAACCTTTGTGAGCATTGACAAACTTAACTCTTTTGGTTCCCAACCTTCAAGCTTCCTTTTTACTGAGTACTTGACAATCCACTATGGCATAATCCTCCAAGCCATCCTGCGTACACATGATACATCTCAGATGTCAGGGTTAGGGGTTTCTTCAAACTACATACCTAACAAATGGTTAAATCATGAACCTTAAGGCCAAAATAGTAACACTGGAGCCATTTCAGGTGTCACGGTTCAGAGTCACCTCATACTCCTTCCTTTATTACATGTTAGGACATAAGCCTTAACGTCGACCTGTAAACTCCTATACCTTTTCAGGTGTCGGGGTTTGACCTTACCTCTTACCACTTACCTTCCATTTGATAAGACATAAGCCTTCTTACCAAACTATGACACCCAAAAACTTCACTCGCAAACCTTAACCATTCCATGTGTCGACCTTTGGGCTTTCTTCATACTAACTTCTTGCCTTGCCAAACCATTAAGGCATAGACCTCAAAGCCGACCCGTGATTCCAAAACCTTTTTCGAGGGTTGAGGTTCCTCCATACAACTTTCATCACTTAGCATTTTGATAAGTCATAAGACTTATTTTTTATCGTCGATCCTGAAATTTTTTCAAGTGTCATCCTTCGTTGATCCTTTTTTACCACTTACTTAACCTTAAGTCAAGGCGTAAGCCTCAATGTCAAAGTCTGATGCTCGAAACCTTTTTGGACTAAGCACACTCTTTCTTCCTTTGCTTGAGGGATTCAGTATGAGGCTTGGTCGAAGCCCGATGTCTAACGCCCTTTTGACCTTGACTCCAAATTAATTCGTACTTAAAATTGTGTTAAGGTGTAAGCCTTAGGGCCGATCTTCAATGCTCGATAGGAAACTTAACCTCACTGTCCCTAGTGATTTTGGACTTAACTCAAACCTTATTCATACTTTGAGGCATTCGGTATAAGGTATGACCAAATCCCAAAGTCTAATACCTTTCAGAAGAGAGTAAGCCTCATGCTCAAAGTCCAAAGCCTGGTCAGACTTAACTGAAAAATGACTAACTCTTTCCTTTTTGGAAAACGATACAGGTGAGCCTAAGGTCTAAAGTCTAAACTTTTGGAACTCTCCAAGGCTTGTTGTAATGACACCCTAAGGCCAATGAATCCTTCCTTCTAGCAACCCTATGAGGTCCTTTTGGCCTCAAATAATAGCTCTATATTTGATATCACTCATATCTCATACTGACCTCAATGAGGTACCTTTATTGACCTCAATCAACTCATTTCTAGCAGCCTCTCTTCTGACATCCAAAAGATGCCCTTGTGACAACAATGACAATCATATTATCAACAAATCAATCTAACCATAGCTAGGTTTAGTTATCTCTATTGGATTAACTCTTTATTAGCATCTCCCAACTATTAGTATGGTATGATCTTCTAATCTAAGAGCATATCATAATTCCATGATAAGGCACAACCCAAAAGTAGAGAAGACTTTAATACTCTCCATCTATCCTTATTTACTTACTATCTTAATCTCCCTTAATTAAGTAATACCATAGGGATCGAATCTACACTTTCTATATTTACTAAAATCTCTAAGGCTCCTATAGTGACTTGAGCCACAATACTTGCTATGAGGAATATCAAGTGAATACTAAAGGAGACATTCACAATCAACATGAGTCAAATGATAAGAAGGGAGATTTATTACTAGTGGACCTTAGCAACCCCATATAGCATGACAAATTATAGTACTTATCAATGTAGATTTAGTCACATACCTTAATAGAAGCATTCACATAAGAATTTAACTAATCTAATCTTAGAATCAAATGACTAAAAGTACAGTGGCACTCAAACATCGTTGGGTCTTGTATCATCTAAATGATGCACCCCAAGTCTACACAATAGAGTAGCATAAGTTTAGAATAAAAGGGCTATGATACTAATATAAAGGGAGGGGCCTTACATCCTCCCCCCTTGTATAGACTTCCTCTTTGGAGGTCTTTCAAGGTTGGAACTTAATAGCATTATAGTAACACTCAAGAAATGGATTAGCCATGCTAATGATCATATTTACATGATGAGGGCAATCAAAACATTTAATTAGGAACATTCATTTTTGTTTCGTATTGGACCAAATAAATATTTACACTAATTCACACAATAACTCTATACAACAGCATAACTCATAGAATAACAATCATAATGGTCAACGATTACTTGAACAATGAGCCAAAGAGAAGCCTACAAAGTGTAGAAACTTACAACTAATCATAGAAACTATACAAGGTATCAAAATAGATAGTAACTATTGCATAGGATTGAAAACAATAGCAGACCAAAAAATATACATAAGAGACATCTCTTTCATGATTTTAACATCCAACATTTAGAATAAATTCTTTCACAATGAAACATTTAACCCATACAATCTCACAATATAAAACAATTACAAGGCGAATCACTATTCACATAGCCATAAATTATTGCTTATGTAACCATCTTTAACTAAATTATAACCGTATATCAACAAATAAGCATCTTTTAATATATCTCAAATTTTTCACATGAGTAGTACCCATGCTATTAGAAAATTTCTTATCACAAATGTTCATTCATATCTCAAGAGTTATTAGCTTCACGTTTTTTCCAAATATGTTCTTAAGAGAATAATTTACCTTATAATTATGGTACTCATACCATATCTCAATCATGTCACTCATACCATGTCTCAAGGAATATTAACTTGCATCATTTATTACTTTTACACATAGTTCACAGGAATTCCACACCACATTTACTTGCAATTTCACATGTACACAAAATAATAGCAAGGATGCTCTTTCAAACTGGGTGCACCTATCCTCATACAAAGGATGCTCTTCCCAAATGGGTGCGCCTATCCTCATACAGTCACATAATTTACAACATAAGGCTCACACAATGGAGTTTACAAGGATGGATATTTTTGGATACCATAGAAAATTAGGAAAGATGGTCTCAAGGCCCTTCTCTAAGGACTCCTCCATATGGATAAGAAAAATCATAGAATGAGGGGAAGAATAGATTGATGATTGTCCCATACCGGTCCCATTTACAGCCCCTTTCAAAATAATTCCCCAACACACCTACTCCCCTATACGACCTACTAGGAAACCCCCCACAATATGGCAGTTTACAGATGTCACATTACACCACACATTCCAATAATTTTCAAACAAGGAGAGAGCCTCAAACCAAGTAACATAAGATCATAAACCAAAATTTCAATAAAAATCCCAAAAAGGAACTATAAATTCAAGAGAGGAGAAAAATAAAGATCAATTGTAGCTACATTGCAACATTTCAATCTTAATTCAAAAATGAAATTTAAACAAGTCCTTGAGGAAAATCGGACTATAACAACCTTCAAATGGCTAAATAGCCTAATAAAATAACTATAAAATTTTGCATTGTTGGCACATAATAAAATAAAACATCAATAAAAAAATTACTAATAATTCATTTTTTTAACAATAAAATCTTCACATTACGAGCACCACGTGACTTGATAAGCCACCTAAGGAGGGAGGGGAATAGTGGTTCTCTAACCACATAAGTATAATAGCATGCAATAACTAGTGGTCCCTAACCACATAAATATGAATAACTGGTGGTCCCTGACAACATAAATATGAATAATTGGTGGTCCCTAACCACATAAATATGAATCATTGGTGGTCCCTGACCACATGAATATGAATAACTGGTGGTCCATGACCACATAAATATGAATCACTTTTGGTCACTCACCACATGAATATGAATAATTGGTGGTCCATGTAATTACATCCTTTACCCATGGGTTATAAACATCAAGAATTAGGTTTTTACTATGAACCAACAAGTGTGGCTCTCATAGGTGGAGGAGTAGGCCACAGTCAACGTCCATGGGAGGATTACAATGACTCAACATAGATCCTTTATCAGGATTAGGGACAACGCCTTGATCTCATAATTTCCCGATGGGTGAACATGTGCCTCTCATCCCATTGTTTATACTAGCTAGCATCTCACTCCCATAAGGGGGGAACCATACACTAGGGGTACACATTTAACATACAATTAAGACTAACACAAAAGAATACATCACATTTCATTTAATAGATACACAACCACACATTTCATGCTTACACCATTTCACAACAAATCATCTACATAAAATAGTCACGAAGGGTACACATAGGGGATTGTACTAAACATCCACCACCCTTACCCCAAGTCGGATACTCGATATCTTGTACTTGGTGCACAACACATTTACTAGTTTCCACATGAAAAATCACATAACTGTCAAGAACTCTATCACTTCATTCCATATGTGTCAAATATGCACAGCATACACTTACTTTTACAACTTGGTATATCCATCAAAATTGCCACAATGCAAACCATAAGCACCACTACGGGGTATTCACATACACCAAGAATACAAAATGACTTCTCTTTTCTTTTATTTTTTCAATTTTCATCTTTTAAAGAAACAAACCATTCCATTGTACATAATTAAACTACAAAATATTATATTCTACCAAGTGGCATACACAACCATGATAAGGCACTTTTTAAGCAAAGCTACCTGATACTCAACACATGATAAGGAAAACACAATCTAGCTGGTTAGCACCATAAGCACAACATTACATTTTACTCAAAATTCACTTACTCATGAACTTAACATTTGCATCTCTAATGAGTTAACATTTATATGGCTTTCTATGACTAATAATGCAATTGGGGACCTTAAGTCTCGCCAAAGTAATGTTGTTATGACATGCATGTCATTCTATATTCTAGACATACCATGTAATGAAAGAACAACTTAATTCAAAATTTAACAATGCAAGGTTTATTACTACATTCATTCCCTCTCCACCATCATTATTTATTTACTTTCTTATTGTATTCACTATTTTGTTTTATCTCAATATTAACTGATTCCATGCACAAGATCACACATACTTCCTAAGGTAGGAATTACAGTTTTGGAACCACAACCCTTTTCCCAACATACAAATTTCCTATGTATCTACAAGATAGCTTTACATAATACATGCATTTAATTGATTTAAAGGCAACATGCACTTTTAGGGAGTACTTCATTTATCCACACACAAGAAAGGGATTGTATTTTCAAAACACCCCCAAGGCACATAGATTTAGAAATATGAATTATAGTGTTTTATACTAAGTTATTCACTTGCATTATGGAGTTAAATGATGTTTACTTTAGTAAGATTGTATTGTCTACATAATAGTACTCATTTCTTAAGAATCATCTTTCATCTCCATAAGGTTCAAGGTTATAGGATAACACGAGGGTGGATTTCATAATAATAATATCCATAGTTTTCTATCCATTCACTTTGTTTTCATTTCTATTTTCATTCCAGATTGACTCAGTCCTCACAACGATAATTCACCATAACATGCTAATCAACATGAACAAAACATATAATTGACACAATTAATTTTCCTAATCTTGTTCATCTTAAACACTTACAAGTCCTACGGGAGGGTACATAGGTGCATTTATATTTAAATCTTATCAAGTCCAAAATTTATAAACTGAGCTATTTAAAATTATTCATAATCAAATGCATCATTCACATGAAGCTACATAATGCTCAATCAATATAATGACATAGTTATTTCCTTTTTAATTGACCCCTTCAAAACCAAAATTATAAAATAATAGGGAAAGAAAATACAGCATAAGGTCATTCTATCCATCCCTCACAATGAGGAAATAAGCACCCAAGGTAAACTAACACAAGCACAACACAAGGGCAACAATGCTAACCCGAGATCCCAATGTTGCAACCTCGCTATGATACCAAATGTAATGCACAAAAATTATGCAATAAAATACATCTAAGGGAAAAAAATATTTCAAATTTTGATTACAACACATGACTAACTCACCAAAAAAAAATTCAAGCACACAATTTATACAAAGCATAACAACAATTGACCAATTACAAAATATGATATATGGTTGAGGAACTGACTTGTTTAGATGATCCTAATAGGGTTTCAAGTGGATACAATGGAATCCACATCCCAAGGTAGGATTGATTAGCTCTACAACTCATCATTCATCACAACTTAATTCAAGTCACAAGTTATGACAACACGATGTATCAATTTTAACTCAAAGCAAGGAAAAAGAGAAAACCCTAGGGGCTAGACCTAATTCCTCGGGGGCTTGTCTTTGATGGCCTTTCCTATGTATATATTTCATAGAGGAATCATATTTCAACAACTTGAGTTCACCCAAATCGTATTTGATTGACTAGAAATCACACATAACACCTAGGTTTAAAACACCACTAATCCACAATGATAGTAAATACAAGGAATGAATAACAATGGTGAATCTATAAGGGCTCCTTCTAATATAAGGAGTGATTAACAATCCTTACTACAACGCCCCTCAAGGGCCACTTGCCAACATAGATAAACAAGAATTGGTCTAGGATGAAGGTAACCAAAATAGTCGCCATAACATGCCAATCAACATGAACAAAGCATACAATTGACATAATTAATTTTCCTAATCCTATTCATCTTAAACACTTACAAGTCCTACGAGAGGGTACATAGGTGCATTTATATTTAAATATTATCAAGTCCAAAATTTATAAACTGAGCTATTTAAACTTCTTCATAATCAAATGCATCATTCACATGAGGTTACATAATGCTCAATCAATATAATGACGTAGTTATTTCCTTTTTAATTAACCCCTTCAAAACCAAAATATAAAAGAATAAGTAAAGAAAATACAGCATAAGGTCATTAAATCCATCCCTCAAAATTAGGAGATAAGCACCCAAGGTAAACTAACACAAGCACAACACAAGGGCAACAATTATAACCTGAGATCCCAATGTTGCAACCTCGCTCTGATACCAAATGTAATGCTAAAAAATTATGCAATAAAATACAACTAAGGGAAAAATAAAAATATCAAATTTCGATTACAACACATGACTAACTCACCAAAATTTGTTTTAAGCACACAATTCATACAAAGCATAACAACAATTGACCAATTACAAAATATGATTTATAGTTGAGGAACTAACTTGTTTAGATGATCCTAATAGGGTTTCAAGTGGAGACAATGGAATCCACATCCCAAGGTAGGATTGATTAGCTCTATAACTCATCATTCATCACAACTTAATTCAATTCACAAGCTATGACAACACAATGTATCAATTTTAACTCAAAGCAAGGAAAAAGAGAAAACCATAGGGGCTAGACCTGATTCCTCAGGGGCTTGTCTCTGACGGCCTTGCCTATGTATATATTTCAGAGAGGAATCGTAGTTCAACAACTTGAGTTGACCCAACTCATATTTGATTGACCAACAATCACACATAACACCTAGGTTTAAAACACCACTAACCCACACTGATATTAAATACAAGGAATGAATAACAATGATGAATCTATAAGGGCTCCTTCTAATATGAGTGATTAACAATCCCAATTACAATGCCCCTCAAGGGCCACTTGCCAACATAGATAAACAAGAATTGATCTAGGATGAAGGTAACCAAAATATATCTTGAATAGACAATTATAATTGAATTCGTGATTTTAATCCAACCATACAAAGGTCACCATATGACATTCATAAGATTAAGGGATGAAAAGTTAACAAAAAAATCCACATATGGCTCTAGGAAAATTCACCACCAATAATTAACTGACAGAAAATTCACCGCCAACAATTCACCGCCATGAAAAATTCACCTCAAGGAAAATTCACCACCATGGAAAATTCATCGCATTAAAAGTTTACAATTAATTTTCCATGGCAGTGAATTATTGGTGGTGAATTTTACTTGAGGTTAATTTTTCATGGCGATGAATTTTCCCGCAATGAATTGTTGACGGTGAACTTTTTGGTGATGAATTGTTGGCAGTGAATTTTCTGGATGCCTCCACATATTGAATATTTTTGAGAAATTCCACCTTCATACGCTTGGTTTACTAACACAAGGAGTATAACCCTTAGGTTCAAAGACCACTCTACCTTAGTCACCCTTATAATCCAAAAACACATAAATATGTTAACTTCAATGCTTTACACAAAACATCATATGCCTCTAATCCATTAATTAGAGAAAATAAGAGTGGGTACACAACCCTTTCTAGGGTCCTCTTACCCTAGATAGTTCCATCGTCAACTGTCACCCACTTAGGTGAAGTCAGAGGTCTGAAATCTCGATATGGATAGGCATGCTTTTAAGGGACAGTTTATTCATAATAAAGCACATCATGCTTCACAATCATTTAGTGTTTGCACTTAATATCTGCTACACTTCATGGCTACATTTCTAGTTAAGTGAAAAGTTCAATGGCCATCTTTGACCACAAGATAATTTACAACAATAAGATAACCCAAAGAATCAAACTTTATCTCCTCATAACCAATAAGATAACCTCATTATGATGAAATGGGGGTTCCTATTCCAATAATGTAAAATGGTATCACAAGGCCATGTTTTTAAGCAACTATCATACAGTGCCATGAGTACGATACTTAAATATTGCTAATCGGATCATTTTAACAACCATGTGATTCACACCAATTATTTTGTATCAAATACAAATATATATATATAGGAATTATGGTTGCTAGCGTTGAAGAATAAGAAGGAAGTAGGGTTTTGAGTTCAACTCGTTTAGGGATAACATTAAAATCGGCATACAGTGCCTTATGACAAGGGTTTCACTTGATACCAATGGAATGGTCAATGGAGGTTAAATTTAATCACACAAACCCAAAACACGCATAGATATGATTTATGTATTAATAGAAACTCCTAGGTATTATCCTCGTTAAAATAATAGATGAAAAACATGGCCAACTGGTGCAGCAACACCTACACCCTATTGTCCAAATTGGGTCTTTTATGGAGCTTCTTAGGTGGTCAGTAGATTAGAATTAGGGTGTTTGTGTCTTTCTATGATAAATAAGGTCTAAAAGACCATTGTTTATTTAATTGGATAGATTTTTAGTTATTTAGGGTGATATTTCAAAAGTTACATAAAGTACAATATTGTCAATCAAGAAAATGTTATCAAAGTGCAAATTTGGGGAATATGTAGGGACAAAATTTTGAAAGTTAGTTAAGGGAGTTAGGCCATTGGAATTTGAATTGTAAATGTATTTAAAGGCCTCTCAAAGGGCTCGAAGATGAGATGGTGTGTTTGATATTGTGATTTCCTTGAATAAAACAACGCTTTTCTTCTTATAATTCTCTGATTTCTTGTATTTTATCTAAGTTTTTTGATATTTTACTTTATGTACAGACTGTACAGACTTTATGTTGCTTTGAAAACTATTGTGAATCATTTTATCATGTGTTAGCACTCAATACTATCCATTTTGGAAGTCCAACTTCAATTTTGGTGGGTGAACTTAGTAGATTTTTGAACTTGTCTGTTACAGGCCAGTGAGGCTCTATCTGAGAATACAATTGTGTAATCTACCATTCCATATATTGTTCCAAACTATGCTTTGATGTAATGGCATAATAAATGTAGGGTAGGAAGTTTATGTTCCTTAGAGAGTGAGAGAAGATGGTTGTGTGTTCTTGGAGTGTAGTCCTAGGGTCATATATGGTATTTTCATGGTGTAATGAAGGAACCAAAGTAGGATTTTGACCAAATATCAATGGGACTGGCCTTATAATGAATTCTTAAGTTTTTGCACGGTATTTGAAAATATTTTGATGAATTGGTTGTGCTTCATAAGCCCAGGAATGTGTATATTCAATAAAACCCTAGACCTTTGTGTTTAAATGAGGGTTTATTGGGACAGTGAAGTAAAAGCCTTGAATCTACAAATGGATTGTGAAATTTGGAGTTTTGGGATGTAATTAGTGACTTTCCAAGGAGTTTTTGTGTGTACAAGGTGATTAGAGGATACTTTGTTTGTAAAATGGGGCTAATTCTAGTAGCCTTTTTGCAGAGCAGTCTGAAGGTTTCCTATTTTGTGTCAAAAATATCTTGGTGAATTTTTTGGAATGTTGTGTGGGGTGATGTTATGAGTCTCAGAGGGTGTCTAGAAGATGTTTGAAGGACCTTCTCTAAAATATATCACCATTTGTTGTGTTTTGAGGGCTTGAAGCCTCTTGAGGAGAGTTAAGGGAAAAGTTGTGAATTTTATGTTAGAAGGAAGATTTCATTGTTTGAGCCAAGTCATTTTGTGTTGATTTTGTGTTTTCTCCACCCTATATTGCACCACCAATGCCCCCAATATACACAATAGGGTCCAATATACAAATGCAGTTACACACACAAAAAAACACCAGGTGGGTATGCTTAAAAGAAGCTAGGGACAAACCCCCATACCTACGTAAATATTATCCAAGGCCGAAGATGGTGTATTAAGCCCTTGCTTTGGATTTTCCATTCATTTTCCTCCATGAAACCAAATGAAGAACTTCAAACATACAATACTATCTGAAACAGTATTGAGAATCTAACCTTTTCAACATTTACCACCCGAAGACCAATCACATGCCACCCATTTCTCTTTTCATCGTCGACAGCTTCTACCCCTACGATTCATGCCCTTCTAACTCATTTTTCCTTCCCATCCCATTTTTGGCATAACATAATCTAGGTTTTATTTTGCATTAAATGTCATCCTTGTTTGCTCGAACTCCTACTTACTTAGCCATCCTTTGCATTAATGGTGGCATCCATTTTCTTCATTCCTTCACAAGAATGTAGCTTGGGGCTAACATCTCTATTTTTTTTCCTTCACTTCCTTCACCTAATCATTGACAAAAAATGGCCTTTGAATGTAGGCCATCGATTAGCTTGAAACTCATTCCTGTAATAAGCGCCACAAAAATACTTTCCTTTCTTTAAAGTTCCATTGTCTGATTTGACCTGATTTAAATTTTGGTCGTAGATTGCTATTGATTCACAAAAATGATGTGAATAAGGTGCAACAATCAATACTTTCCACATGTCGCTATCCCACATGTCCGCATTCGATAACCAATTCAATGCAAGCATACACAAGATGGCAGGATTACTCCATTTTTTTTACCTTAAGCTTATCATCCCTACGAGGTTCAGGTGTAGGGTATCCTCCCTACCTCATGCTCAATGTGCATAGAAAGACCTTAGAAGCAAGCCCAAACACCTACTCTAAAGCTTCTTACACCTATCGGTGTTTGGCCTTTAGCCTTACCCTTTATTTTGCTTCTTGTGCACCATCGCAAGCCCACACTCTAACCTTCAAAACACTAAATCATGAAGCTCTGAACTAATTTGTTAGTTGTCAAAGGTCGGGAATCTCTACTCCCTCTTACCTTATTCTAGAAGTGAAAATAAGAGCTTATCAAGTAGGCCTGAACACACATGTATGAATCTCTCTACACCTATCGAGGTTCGGCCATCAGCCTTACCCCTTACCATTCAGCATGCCTTTACTCCATTGCAACCTTCCCACCAACCTCCAAAATATGTATGAGTTTGTCAGATGGCAGGGTTTTCTCTTCCACCTTATCGCTTTCATGCCTTTTTGTTAAGGTGAAATCCAACCTACTAACTCGCAATTCCCAAAAAAACCTTTGTGAGCATTGACAAACTTAACTCTTTTGGTTTCTGGCCTTCGAGCTTCCTTCTTATCAACTACTTGACAATCTGCTAAGGCATAATCCTCCAAGCCATCCCACAAACATCGAATACATCTCGGATGTTATGGTTTAGGGTTTCTTCCCATTGCATACCTAACAAACAATTAAATCATGAACCTTAAGGCCAAAACCACAACATTGAAGCCATTTTGGGTGTCACAATTTGTGGTCATCTCATACTCCTTCATTACATGTTAGGGCAGAATCCTTAACTCCAACTCATAAACTCCAATACCTTTTCAGGTGTTGGGGTCTGACATTACCTCTTACCACTTACCTTCCCTTCGATAAGGCATAAGCCTTCTTACCAAACTATGACACCCAAACACTTCACTCACAAACCTTAACCATTTCATGTGTCGTCCTTTGATCTCTCTTCATACTAACTAGACTTGCCTTTCCAAACCATTGAGGCATAGACCTCAAAGCCGATCTACGATGCCGAAACCTTTTTTGGGGGTCAAGGTTCCTCCATACCACTTTCCTCACTTAGCATTTTGATAAGTCATAAGACTTATTGCCAACCTCAAATCCCAAAACCTTTTCGGGTTTCAACCTTCATTGATCCCTTTTTACCACCTTAACCTTAAGTCAAGGCATAAGCCTGAATGTCAAAGTCTGATGTCTGAAACCTTTTCATACTTAGCACACTCTTCCTTCCTTTGCTTGAGGGATTCAGTATGAGGCATGACCGAAGCCTGATGTCCAACACTTTTTTGACCTTGACTCCAACTTACTTCATACATAAAATTATGTTAAGGCGTAAGCCTTAGGGTTGATCTTTGATGCTCGAAAGGAAACTTAACCTCACTGTCCCCAACCATTTTGGACTTAACTCAAACCTTCTTCATACTTTGAGGAATTTGATATAAGGTATGACCGAAGCCTGAAGTTTGATACCTTTCAGTAGAAAGTAAGCCTCAAGCCTGAAGGTCGAAGCCAGGTTGGACTTAACTAAAAAGTGACTAACTTTTTCCTTTTTAGCAAATGATATAGGTAAGCCCAAGGTCTGAAGTTTGAACTTTTGGAACTCTCCAAGGCTTGTTGTAATGACACCCTAACACCAATGAATCCTTCCTCCTAACAACCCTATGAGGTCCTTTTGGCCTCAAACAATAGCTCTATATCTGATATCACTCATATCTCCCATTGACCTCAAGGAGGTGCCTTTGTTGACCTCAATCAACTCATTTCCAATAGCCTCTCTTCTGACATCCAAAAAATTCCCTTGTGATAACAATGAAAATCATATTATCAATAGATCAATCTAACTATAGTTGGGTTAAGTTATCCCTATCAAATTAACTCTTTATTAGCATCTCCCAACTACTAGTATGGTATGATGTTCTAATCTAAGAGCATATCCTAATTCCATGATAAGACACAACCCAAAAGTAGAGGACTCTAAGACTCTCCATCTATCCTTATTTACTTACTATCTTAATCTCCCTTAATCAAGCAGTTCCATAGGCATCAAATCTACACTTGCTATATTTACTAAAACCTCTAAGGTTCCTTTAGTGACTTGAGCCACAATACTTGCTATGAGGAACCTCAAGTGAATACCATAGGAGAGATTCACAATCAACATGAGACAAATGATAAGAAGGGATATCTATTACTAGTGGACCTTAGTAACCCCATATAGCATGAAAAATTATAGTATCTATCAATGTAAATCTAGTCACATACCTTAACAGAAGCATTCACATTAGAATTTAACTAATCTACTCTTAGAATCAAATGACTAAAAGTATATTGGCACTCAAACATCGTTGGGTCCTGTATCATCTAAATTATGCACCCTAAATCTATACAACAGAGTAGCATAAGTTTGGAATAAAAAGGCTATGATACTAATATAAAGGGAGGGGCCTTATAGGTTCAACTGAAATTGTTTAGGTCGAAATAGTTTCACTCAAAACTATTTAGTTGGCAAAAAGTGTGACATAGCTTTGTACTTTTACGCATCTAAATTTCTTAGTTATTTTTCTTTCTTAGTAAGATGAGGACATGAAAGGATTTTTATTTTTCCGGATTTGACATTTAATCCATCATTTTTTATACCCTTGAATGACTATATCCTTATTCGTCTATTTTTAATGATAGTAAATTGTCATAATATCAGCCCAACCACTTTAAATTGGTTATGTGTTTGAGGTTATAATACAATCAACAAGTTTTTGTGTCCCACGACATAAAAATAATGTCAGTGTTATGTGTTTGATGTTTTATGGAAAATACAATATTTTGGTTGTGTTTCCTTCAATAATGGTTTTGGGCATGCTATTGTGATTGATGTTGTCACATGAATTTCAACATCTTGGTTATATTAGCTTCAAACCTAGCTAGCTAATATAGTTAGTTTTTTTATATCTCCCTCAAGGAATAGATATTGAGTTATTATCTTGAGAATAAGAACTAACCTTTTTTATAATTGATAGTTTTGTCTTTTTTGCAGTTTGAGATGGATTAGCATGACACTTGAAGCTACATTTTGGATGAAATTTTATGTATCTATTTTTTGTGTTTTTAAAGGTGTGTATCCACATCATATCTTTCAAGGAATACTGTTCACTCTTTAAAATTATTTTACAATTGATAATTTTCTCTTTTTTTTGTAGTTTGAGCTAGATTAGCATGACACTTGAAGCTACAGTTTGGATGAAATTTTATGTATCTATTTGTTGTTTTTTTAACGGTGTGTATCCACACCATATATTTCAAGGAATACTATTCACCCATTTTAATATTTTACAATTGATAGTTTTGTCCTTTTTTAGAATTCAATTCAATTCATATCATCATTTTAGAGTTCAATTCAATTCATATCATCATTTTGGAATTCATTTCAACTAATATCATCATTTTAGAATTCATTTCAACTTATATCATCATTTTATAATTCAAATAAACTAATACATCATTGTCATTGAGTTATTTATATCATGCAATGCATTGTAGGAAAACATAGTTGAAAGCAAAGGGGAGGATAATGTACACACATTGCATAAAAAGGAGGAAAAAGTCACTATTGGTTTCAGGTGAGGTCAATTTAGACCTCATTAAGGCAATAAACCATATTTTTTTGTTTTTACTTTTATATTTGAATTCATATTTGGTTTTTATATTTTTCATTAAAATCGCAATTCCTCTAATTACCTAAGTCTAGGTTAATACAAGAGTACACAATACAAACATTTACTCCAATGATGGTTTAATGTGTGTGTATTTCTATATGCATGCATGTGTGTAAATGTGTTTGTTTGTTTCTTTGAGTGTGTCTTTCTATATGCATGTGGATATAGAAATGTATATTTTTATGTTTATATGTATATGCTTATAAACATAAATATACACACATGCATGTTTATACACATGTATGCACATACATATGCATATAAACACACATGTATATAAAGATACATATTTGGATCAAACCATGCATTTGTAAAACATTTTTTCCATGGCAATGTACATGTACCAAACATTTCAGAGATTCTGATCTCACATTGCAATTGTTACCTATTTATGTCAATTTATGTTTCCCAACAAATGTTTTATTAAGTGGTTCAACATCAATACAATTAGAAGAAAAATATTAATTGATTGATGGTCAAGAGGAGCATTAATTGATTTTTTTTTTGCATTGACAAGTGTAAATAAGTGTCATGTGGCCATCAATATTTTTATTTTTCATTGAGAATCAAGTCTACTATATAACACATATGATCACACCTATATATGTACATATATATGTTTATGCACATGCATGTGTGTAAATATGTAAGTATGTGTATGTACATACATATTAATACATGTATATATACTCATATGCATGTAAATGCATGTGTGTGTGCATATTATAGAAAATTCAAGTTATGTAAAGAAATATAAAGATGCAACTATGGAATATGAATACATGTATATACTCATGCATGTACATGCATTTGTGTGTCCGCATTATAGTAAATTCAATTTTTATCAAGAAATTTATAAAGATGTAACTTTGGATCAAACATTGTATTTATAAAATACTTGTGAATATGTATGCACATATATATGTATATGTATATAAACACATGTATGTAAAGTTACAAACTTGTATCAAACCATGTATTTATAAAGTATAAAAATTATAGCAAATAATAAAGTCTACCATATAACACATACCTATATATTTTTATGTACATGTATGTGTGCAAATATGCAAGTGTGTGTATTTACATATGAATAAATGCATATATACTCATATGCGTGTACATGCATGTTTCTACACATATTATAGAAAATTCAAGCTTTATCAAGAAATATAAAGATGTA
Source organism: Sequoia sempervirens (assembly GCA_007258455.2). Classification (NCBI taxonomy): domain Eukaryota; kingdom Viridiplantae; phylum Streptophyta; class Pinopsida; order Cupressales; family Cupressaceae; genus Sequoia; species Sequoia sempervirens. The sequence goes on along the minus strand of VDFB02049217.1, from coordinate 6,502,133 downwards.
ACTCTGGATCAAACATTGTATTTATAAAATATAATATAAATCACCGTGAGCCTCCATTTCTATGAGGTATTTTTTCAAACAGCCCACTACCTTTTCAATTCTACCGCATTGACAAGCTAGTGAGCTCACTAGCTTGTCAAAGCTCGCATGAATTTATGGATGGAATTCCTTAAAGAGATGTGGTCTCGTGGCATGCCATGATTGCAAGATAGGCACAAAATGGAAGCATGGCATGTGAATTGTTTGAAAAAAATGTTTTGGTAGACATGTATGCAAAATGTGGTACCATAGACAAGCTAGTGAGCTCACTAGCTTGTCAATTCTACCCCATTGACAAGATAGTGAGCTCACTATCTTGTCAAAGCTCACATGAATTTTTGGATGGAATGCCTTAAAGAAATGTGGTCTCGTGGCATGCCATGATTGCAAGATAGGCACAAAATGGAATCATGGACAAGGCATGTGAATTTTTTGACAAAAAATGTTTTGGTATACATGTATTTAAAATGTGGTACCATAGACAAGCTAGTGAGCTCGCTAGCTTGTTAAAGCTCACATGAATTTTTGGATGGAATTCCTTAAAGAAATGTGGTCTCATGGCATGCCATGATTGTAAGATAGGCACAAAATGGAAGCATGGACAAGGCATGTGAATTGTTTGACAAAAATGTTTTGGTAGAAATGTATGCAAAATGTGGTACCATAGACAAGCTAGTGAACTAACTAGCTCACTAGCTTGTCAATGTAGTAGAATTGACAAGGTAGTGGGTTGTTTGAAAAAATGCATCACTGTGAGACCCCATTTCTATGAGGCATTTTTTCAAACAACCCACTATCTTGTCAATTCTACCACATTGACAAGCTAGTGAGCTAGTGAGCTCACTACCTTGTAATGGAGACCTTGCAATGGGGTATGGAATCTATCAAAACATAAAATGTGGTCTCATGAAATGCCATGATCGCAAGATAAGCACAAAACAGATTTTTTGAAAGACATTACAAACTTTCACGAAGATACAATTAGCTCAAGAGTATAAATCCACATTCCACAACTTTTTTCTTGACATCCTACCTTTGGAACAAGGTATCTAGGCATAAATCAAATCATTGAAAGAAAGTGGGATTGTTGGAAAAAATGTTTTGGTAGACATGTATGGAAAATTTTCTTAGCATAGACAAGGCAATCAACTATTTGAAAAAATGCCTCAAGGAAATGTGGTCTCACATGGTGATGTACATCACCATGAGACCGCATTTCTTTGAGGCATTTTTTCAAACAACTAATTTCCTTGTATATGTTGTTTGATACAATTCTTGGTAGACATGCATGGAAAATTTGGTAGCATAGACAAGGAAATCAACTATTTTTGAACTATTTGAAAAAATGCCTCAATCAGATATGTCCTCATGGACTACAATGATTTTAGGATATGCACAAAATGGATTTGTTGAAAAGGCTTTATAAAATTTCAAGCAAATGCAATTTCTAGGTGTAAAACCAAATTTTAGTACATTTTCCAACATCCCCAATGCCTATACCAAAATGGAAGGTCTAGAAAGGGGTATGCACATCCATACAAAAGGATTGAGAAATTATGTATTATATTACATACTTATAACTACTCTCATATATGTGTATAAAAATGTGGAAGCATACACAAGGTAGGTCAATTGGTTTAACAAAATGCCTTAATAGATGTGGTTTAAAATGTAATTGGCAAGTGTAAAGAATTGTGTCATTTAAAATGTGCCAAGAGGGGATAAGGTTATAATGACAAACAAACAATGATGAACATGGAATATGCATAATAACAAAATCAAAGCATTTTATTAAGCATGTATGATAAGGGATGATAAAGAAACATAATAGAATTAAGGAAAATATAAAGAAAATATTTAAATACTTAACATACCTAATAAACAGAGATTCGAATGGATGAGTTTTACCCAATTATGTAGTCTTTGTTTCTTCTTGCATCAAACTCCTCAACAATTTGAGTTTTTTACAAGCTTTTTTCCTTTTCATTGTTCAATTTTATATCACTCTCGGATAGAATTACTAACAACAATACAAATAGCTAATGTATAATGTTAAATTCTCACAATTTAATCACAATTAACATTGCAACACTACAAAAATTGAGACTTCAATTGATATACATCAAATTCGATGTGAAAACTTCATTATTTCCTCCTTCCTAAGTTAGAAAACCATAAAAAGGTGGTGGAAAGTTCATGCAAAGTTGGTAGAATGTGAAAAATTTCATGTGCACTTCCCAACAGTATCAAAAAGCTTCTTTTTGTTGGAACACGTGCATAACCAAGAGAATAACAGAGTATGTGGTCCTAGATCATGAGTGTGTTGACTTTTTTACCATTTTTAGAGCAAGCCAAAATGTGCTCGCGTTATAACATGAGTGTGTTTTGGCTTGCTACACAAAATTGCTATATCTCAACTTCTTCAAAATGCGCTCATGTAATAAAAAAGTTGATTTTCTAAAGGTTTCCTCTCTCTCTCTCTCTCTCTCTCTCTCTCTCTCTCTCTCTCTCTCTCTCTCTCTCTCTCTCTCTCTCTCTCACCTGGGCCCTCTCACTCTCATCACTCCCTCTCTCTCAGTCTCCCTACCACCCCTCTCACTCTCTCAAGTCTCTCTCTCCTCCCCCTCTCTCTCTCTCTAATCCCTCAACCTATAATCCCTAAACCCTTAATCCCTCAACCCTCAACCCTTAAACCCTAAACCCTCAACCCTTAATCCCTCAACCCTAATCTACCCTCAACTCCACCCCAAACCCTCTATCATATACATTTGACCTTCAAATTCCATCTATATTTCTCCTTCCCTCCTCTTCTATCCTTCTCTCTATCTCACTTCTCCCTCCATCTCTCCCTCCCTCTCTACCCTAATCCCTAAACCCTAAACCCTCAACCCCTAATCCTTCAACCCTAAACCTCAACCCCTATACCCTCTACCCTATGCATTTGGACCTCTACCCTCAACCCAATCCATTAGGAACCCCACACCTTCTCCAACAAACTAGATCTGATTCATGGGAGCAAAGTACTATGGAAGTTGAGAACTAAAAATATCATCTCATAGTATAGTGAAATGCCACATGTCAATAAATATTTTCAAGGATACAAGTCCTATATTGTTACACGATCATCTCACTCACCATGAAATGAGATAAATGATGTGGATCTAAAAGATGTGTCACTCAGTATTGTTGTTTTGTTATTTAATGGTTATTTATTAAATTTAGAAGTGTTTAAGTTTCTATGAAATTTAAAGGGGGTTCTTTAACCATCAAGAAATATTTATTTTAAATACTTAGTTACTCTTGTATGGATATAATTAAGTAATGGGATACTACGTCAAGGATTTTTTTTAGGTAAAAAGGAAATAGTAGATATAGAATTTTTAAAAGTAGATTAGAATGGTTAGGAAAAACTGTTAATTTGAGATGTTGTAAGTTTGTGAACATACAAATTTTAGATATTTCTAATGAGAAATATGTTATGGTCTATGAGCTATTTCTAATGAGAAATATGTTATGGCCTGTGAGCTATAATTGGTTTAAGTATTATTATCCTTCTATAAAAGTGTAATAACTATTTTAAGTATCTAAATTTTTCTTATCACTAATCATTCATTAGTGGATAAAAAGTGATTGGATTACATTTCTTAAGGAGATAAATTTTCTTGTGTTCTAACTATTTTATTGAGATCCTTGCATTTCAATTGCATGTGGTTTTGTGAGTATATATTACATAGTTTTGGTCCTTATATGCCTTTCTCTTTTTTTAAAAATTTTAAGTTGTATATTTATCCTTTATTTTCTTTTTGGTTAAAAGAATACCATTTAAAACTTTATTTTTTTTAAAAAGAAAAATTTGTATCTTATGAGTGAGTTATACTTGAAGTTATTTTTACAAGTGAATAACTTACCCAATTATTGGTAGATATTTTATCTATAGGTGGACATGTAGAGTTTAAGTAGATATTTTATCTATAGGTGGACATGTAGAGTTTAAGTTACAAATATTGATAGTGACAAATTTGTTAACTAATAAGGTTTGAGATTATAGAAATTTAGTATTCAAGGTTTAATTTTTAGCATATTAAAAAACTAGGGTCTAAGGTCCAATTTGGCATGATATTTGAATTCAAGACCCAAGGTAGAAAAAGCTTTGGATTCAAAGTTAAACAAAATTTTATATTTCATTTAAAACAAATATAATTGGTAAAAGTGTGAATGAGCTCAAGGTTTGGGGTCTCAATTAAAATTTGCATGCCTTACAATTTTGGGATGAAAGGTCAAAATAATAGACTTGTAAACTTAATAAATCTAACCTAAATGGATTTTGGTACTCAAGGTCAAAATAATTTTTTGCATTCACTTCAAGGTTTGGACACTAGTTTACAATTTATATGTTGCAAAAACATAAAGCAAGTCTAAAACTATAAAGGAACAAGTCTTTGGGACTCAAAACAAGTAAAGCTATTACTAACTCATGTACAAAGAAATAATTTCACCCCAAACATGATCAAAACTAAAATATAAAAAATAAAAAATAAAGTTTGAAAGTACAAATTATAAAGCAAGGGTCCAAAGTTTTGGTAGAAATGGGGGCATGTTGTGGAGATCACAATACTACTCTAACATATCCTTAGTTTCATTTACTCATTCTCACTACCAATTTTTTTCTTATGTCCTTATAACTTCTCTTGATATTATCATACCTCCCCCACTCACCAAATATAAATTTGAACATTGTCTAACCTCACCCTTTAGTCGACCTAAACCCAAACTAGCATCCCAATCTCCCCCTCAAAGCCCTCATGCACCTATTCACCCTACCAAAAAGGTGGCTCATCCCCCATAATTTTTTTATCGTGGTTATATAAACTTGACTAGTAGTATAGAGGATCCAAGCATTGTGGTCTATTATCCACTTGAGTTATATTCCCATGCAAATAATTATTAGGGTCTAGGCAGATCAGAGCAATAAACATTAACAATTATATGCAAATTAAATAACCCAAAAATAACAATGAAGAATAACACAAAAGAGATCAACACAAAATTTTAACGTAGTTCACCCAATGTGGGCTACATCCACAGAAACTTAGCCATCCAATGATTTTATTATCCAATGCAAAACAAATTACAATCTCAAGAATATTGTAGACACTGAAAAATGTCTTAGTCTGCAAGTGTCATTTTTCTTGGTCTTTGTCCCCACATAGTTAAATAATTTTAATCATTTAATTATTCTTGATCACATTCTTCTATTAATTAAATAATTTTTAATTATTTAATTAATTCACTTCTTAGCTTTATTCTATCTTAATCAATTAAATAAATTAATTGCATCACTAATTCCCCCTCTTCTTCAATAATTAAATAAATTATTTATTTAATTATTTCTTTATCATCATTCTCTATAGTTAAATTATTTAAAGTTAATTATTTAACTATTCACTTATCCTTTAGTTCTTCTATAGTTAAATAATTTTTGAAATTATTTAATTATCTCCCAACCCTCTCTTTTATTAAATAATTAATTCAAATTAATTATTTAATGATCTTTCCCATTTTATCCTATTTAATTAAAATGATATTATAAATTGTTTTAATTAAATGCCCACTTGCCTTTTTCCCCTCAAATAAATAATTTGAAAAAATTATTTGTGCCTCCACTTTTCTAGAGATTCCTTCTCATGAATCGATTATTTTCAATTTTTAATTTCTCCATATTCTCCCTCCACTTTCTCACCTTCGAATCTCAACTGTCGATCATCTTTGGGCTCTTTCTAATCTTGACCATCTATTTTGTAACCTTCCCTTTCCTGTGTTGCATGTCTTCTCATTCGTTGATCTTGGAATCTTTCTAGAAGATTGATCTCGTTCGTCCATTTGAATGGTTGTCTATAAAAGAAGCCTTTCTCCTCTATTTTTTCCTTAACAACCACTTATCTCCAACTTTCTTGCTTACAATTTGCATGTATTTGCACAAGTTAAACAACAAATCTGACAGAATATTTACAAAAGAAGGAGAGACAAAAGAAGTGATTCAACTTCAATGGGGGTGCTTTCTCCATTTGATTGTTTTCTCTTGTTTACATTAGGTTATTAGCTTAGTAGTGTTGTGGTTGTCACTATTATCTAGGCTAGCTTGATTTTCCCCATCTTACAAATACCATACTGTAACTTAATCCCATCCGCTTATAACAAGCTTTTTGGAAGCTTCTAGAATTAGGGTTTTACAAAGTCATTTTTTATTTGTAATCAAGGATATGTAAAAAGTGTATAGTACTTGCATGATCAATTGCCACATACCAACAATCTCCCACTTGGAGATTGATCAGGACCACACCAAACACTAAAAACCAAAATCCCCTTAAACATAGAGGAAGATCATCATATCAATGGTGGTTTGTCCAGTGTTGCAAGATGTTGTCAATATCTATTGGGATAATTAACAAAGAAACCATGGTGACAAAATTATCTATGAATAGTTTTTGGAAACCCTACAATTGATTGAAGTGCCTTATGTATTCAATGTTTATAAATATAAATTTTAGGGATGGAGGTTGGTGAGTTTATTGAAGATGAACACCCATAGATGCTTATGAAATTCCTAAAATATTGGTTGATTGGGTTCTTGTAAATAATGATGTTGAGGTAAATATATTCCTCTTTATACCCATCTTCAAGGATAATCTAATTGTTGACATCATGGATGATCTAAGGAAGGTTAAATCCTTAAATAAATTTTAATGGAGCACACTCCAAAACTTGCACAAGGTGGAGCAAGTGCAAAAAGAAGAGGAGATAGATGTAATGATAAACATTAGCATAATGAAATTATTTATAAGGAGCCAAGCAAAAAAGAGCAAGAAGAAATTTATAGCAATTTTCAACACCGTGAGATATTCATCCCAAAAAGGAAGAAAGGTACACAAAAACACTTCCTAAACTAATCTTAGAGAAGAGTATTGTGCAATTTTTAGATATTTACAATAACATTAAGGAAAAACACATATAAAATCAGACAAGTGAACATGGGGAAAACTCTTTCAAGAGAAAAATTTCACATTACAAAATAGTTCAATGTATTATTCAATAATCTAAACACAATTACAATACACTTGTTGAGAAAACCTTTATAGAAGCATCACCAACCAAAGATCTAGAGTAATTCTAACAACATAACAGTACTACACACTCACTAATTAATTTATCCATCTCAAGAATTTTCAAAATAGAAGAAGTAATACACAAAACCATCAAATAGTGATTAAAAAACCATGGGCTAAAACCACCCAAAAATGTCATTCCCAAATACTAGTTACAAAACCAACACCTAAATCCCAAGATGAGTTCACAAGCTAAAAATAATATATTTTGTCCACCTATTATAAGTGTGTGATAATCCACCCATCAACTTAGGTGTTATATTTTTGCTTCATTATCTCTATTCAAAGATGTTTTTTGACACATTGTAACACACATCGTAAATTAATCGGCAAGCATAACTCCCTCTTATAACTATTTTCTATGTCATGTATGTTTTTATATTTCTAATGTAGGAGGCCCAACATATAAATACCATAACTTTTGATCTAAGAGGCCATTGGGACCCCTTCTTCTAAATTGTAGAATTCAAAAATATTTATCTTACAAACATCTTGAAATTGATGCCAAACAATTTTTAAAAAATATTTTTCTCAAAAACAAAATCATAGTCCACATTGAGTTTTTTATGTTTCATAATTCAAAAATTAAAATTTTCACATACCTAACATTAGGAGCAAAGTAGGGGGCGATCCTTTGGTGAAGTAGTGGGGATTCTTTCCAATAGGGCCAACAACCAAGGTTCAAACCCCACGAGGTCTTTCCCTACCGCATCAATAATTGAGACTAATTTTCCATGGTGTTAAGGGAAGACCCTTTGGTGAAATGGTGGGGCTTCTTGCTTGTAGAGCCAACAACCAAAGGCTCATACCCTTAATATCATAAAATTTTAAGTAGTTGCATCCTATCATGGCCTCGTTTTGGCTAAGAATCAAGGGGTATCTAAAATTTGGTTGGAGGGGAACTCTCTTAATGTTATCAATTGTCTCTTGAAGAATTTCCTACCATCGTGGTCTATCGCTCATCTTATCAATGATTCAATATCCATTATTAATTCTTTTGAGGAGATTAAAAGCTCTCATGTCTTCCGAGAAGCTAATATGTTGGTTGATGGTTTTTCCAACTTGGGAGTGGTGGCGAGATTTGATTGGGATTCTTTTGAATCATTACCTCTTAATCTTAAATTTATTTCCAATGATGACCAACTTGCTTGTTTCTAAGGTAGTTGATTTTGGTAAAAGGTTCTTCATTGTTTTTTTAAGTTGGTTTATGCACGTTGAACCTTTGCCCTGTTTGTCTCATTATTGTATCCTTGGTTTCTATATAATGATGGTTTGGCTACATAGGCAGGGAAGTACCTTGAATGACAAGCCCACGTATTGTGGGTGTAATTTGTGTTGTTTTGTGGAGAGCCTAGTTTATTTTTTTTTTACAAAACTTTATGGTGTTGTTGGGTTCAGGCTCTTTTCATGCCACAATGGGTGGTGACCATTGTAGAATTGAACCGAACTCTTGCGAGGAGTTCCAAAATAATGTTGTTGTGTGGGAGCACTTGGATCAGGGTGGGGTTACAAATTACATGCAAATAATTCAAGGCCCTTATCCTGATGCTACAAAGTTTTTTGTGAAAGGTTGGAATGGAAGGACTCTACATTATAAGGGTGTGGAGTTTAAAATTGATGAGGAATTTATAGCAGAGGTCACTATACTTTCAGTTTCTGGGAGGAAATTCTATAGAGATAGGGGGCTACCAAGAAATCCTTTGCGAATTTTTTCAAATTCGATGAGAAGGAAAAGCTCTGAGAAATTGGGAGTGGTGGCTACACTAGTAAATCTTTGAAGCCATTGTGGAGGGATCTCATGTTGGCCATAATGCATTATTTCACACTTGAAGGTAGATTATATGTTGTGTACAGTTACCATTTCATGCTTTTAAATCACTTTTTTCATAAGGTGTTGGTATCCTTTCCTTTTTACCTTTTACTGTCTATGGAGAAGAGTATTGAAGATCACTAAAAAAACCCTAAGAAGGTGATTTTTCATGAAGATCTTATGAGTCTGTTGTTTTCTCATATTAAGCTCAAATTAATCTCAGTTTCCCCAAAAACTCTTGGTAAAAAGGGGGTTAAAAATTTTGGTTATGATACTGGGGACTTTTCCACATAATGGGATGGTAGTTTTGAGGAAGAAGACTTGAATTATGAGGAAATGTTAGTGAAGTTGGGTCTGAGGAAGGGGTTGATGATTCTGAAGAGTGGACCAAGGGCTATGAGATGGATGTGGAGTTGAGAGAAACCATGGTGAAGTCTGTGAGGAAGACTTCTAAGGGGAAATCTAAAGGCCCCAAGAAAGATAAATCTTCTACTAAGAGGAAGATTGAGTTTGTAACTGAGGTGGAGGCTCCTGGTTCGAGTGTGAAACCCTCTTTATGTTATGGCATAGGTGGTGTGGAGGATATCTCTCTTGGGATTGGTGTTAAGCTTCCTTTTGACGTTGACGGAGTGAAGAATGCCTCTATCAGGGACCTTAATCCCAGGAAGGTCGGTGTGGTGGAGAACTCCCCTGCATTTGGTTTCAAGGTTCCTAAAAATGTGGTTGCACTTAAGAGGGCACCTATTGGTGATAATAATACTGGTGTGGATGAGTTGTTGCCTGAGTTTGTGCCTATGGAGGTTCAGGGTATTGAGACATTCAAGCACTCTCAATATTTTTCTCCTATTGAGAGGGCTGTGAAGATGGAGCGGTTGGAAGTGCTAGCTGATTTGGCTAATTTTCCTAACAAGGAGTGGATTAAGGTGGAGGTGGTTGAGGTTGAGGACTCCCCTACTGAAGAGGATGAGGAGCAGAAAATGGAGCATTCAAATTCCCTTGACTATAACCTGGAGCCGAATGATATGCCTCCTATCAACTGGAACGATGTCAATATGGGTATATTTTGCAAGATGGCCGATGATGGAACGCAGAATTTTCTTTCTCTGGTGAAATGGTTGTTTTCTTAGGTGAAGGAGCTCAATATCCAGGTGAAAAATTGGTAGGATATCTATGTGGCTATGATATGAGTCAATCAGAAGTAATTGGAAATAAAAGGTAAGGTGAAAACTATGAATGTAATGCTAGATAAATTAGTTGTTGATTTTGATCGCCTAGAGGTTTCTCATGAGGAGGGGATTTCCTCTTTGGAAATGATGGTCAATAAGATTTTAGAGAATAGAATTGGTAAGATGTCAGAGGATTTGAAAAATTTGGTTAATATCAACAACAATTCTTTGAAGACTATTGCTAAAGGTCTTTCCATTTTAAATGAGAAAGCCCTAAAATGGACTGGAAAACCTCTTGAGTTGGGTGAAATGGAGAAAGCAATTGATGATGTTAATTGCTCAAACCAGGTGGAGAAAATTGTGGAAGGATGAGTAGACCGGACCGTGTCTTAGGATGAGGAGTAAGACTAAAAAGAGGGTTGTTGTTTCTTTTGATGAGCTTAAAGATGTTGTGGATATGCATGAGGAGGTCATTGAGGAGAATATGGCCTCGGTGAATGTCTTGGAAAAAATGTTGTAGTTGTTGCTTTCTTTTTTGTTTGGATCAACCTGGTTGTTGGTATGTTGGCGAGTTTCTATTGTTTTATCTTTTCTCAGCATTTTGGTTTTTTGGGATGAGTGTTTTAGTTGCTTAGTTTCTCTTGCAGCTTGTCATCTTTGTAAAGGGTTTAGGGGCCCCTTCAAAACCTAATTTTCCTTATCAAAAACATTAGGATCAAAGTGAGACACCTTTCCTAACAAGCCCAAGCTCACTCATTTCTTCAAAAGCATCATCATTTCTTATCATCATACCTTGTCAACCCCTTCACCACTATTAATTAAATAATTTCAATTATTTGATTAAGCTAACACATTTTCCTCTTTAATTAGATTTTGTTTAATTGTTTAATTATTTCATCATTTTCCCTTATCACTATTAGTTAAATACTTTTTAATTATTTATTTAAATTATCATTTCTTCTTAGAAACACTAATTAATCATTTTAAATTATTTAATTAATTAATTAATTATTTTCCTCTAACCACTTTAATTAAATATTTTTAATTATTTAATTATTTCTAATTATCTTCCATCCACATTAATTAAATAGTTTTTTAAATTATTTAATGAAATTTCTAATTATTCCTTTATTCACATTAATTAAATAGTTTTAAATTATTTAATTAAATCATGCATTTCTTCTCATCCAACATAATTTAATTATTTAATTAACTAATATTTCCTTTAAAATTAAATAATTTATTTAATTTATTTAGTTTGACTTTGTACATTCTTCTAAAAATAAATAAAATCAATATTTTATTTATTTCCTAAATATATCATTCTATTTATATTCATCCAACTCTAAATTTAGTGTTTTGATTGAAAGGCAACCTCAATTCACTCTCCCTCACTTCCACTTCATCCCATATAGTCAGTCCTCTGATTTATGCAGCTACTTAACTCATCATCATAACCCTTCATCCTAACACATGTTGCATGCACATTATTCATGATATCACAAACATTCTCATTTGTTTATCATCTCAATCATATTACACCATTGATTTGATATGTGTAAAAGCTATAAAACATCCATCTTTTAGCCATTCAATCCCTCCACAAATTTGAAAAATTTTGCATCTATATTATACTCATTTTTGCATTGCTTTTTCTATCTAGGTTATATATGCTAACATTATTGAGCAATCCACATACTATTGAATTAGCATAATTACTTTCTTCAATGGAGTAAGACTAGGCATGTTAGTGGAGGCAAAGTAGTTAATTTTATTTGATTTTCCTTCATGTTTATGCACATGCTTCATTGAGGTAGGTTATTTCATTATTGAATTTAGTTTTTTTATTGTATTATTTCCATTTCAAAATTCATTGATCGTATTTCTCCTTTCACATTCAAGCACACTTGGTGGGACCTATGTCACTAATTTTTAATAGTTGTATTGAGTTTCCTTGATTTTTTACGTCACAGATGCATAACGATGCATTTGATCCTAGAATGGTGCTTCTAACAAAGAATCAATTCTTTTGACCACACAATGGCGCTTTGATAGAACTCCAATGCATTTGACGATTACAGAGAACATTTGATTTATATGCATTGTTTGTTGGCAAGTATAGTTCACCAAAGTGGCACTTTTGACTATACTTCAATGCATCTTATGAGAATAATGATGCTTTTGATAGGTAAAGTGGTGCATTTGATAGGCATATTAGTACTTTTGATTGTGTTTTAATGTATTTAATTTATACAGTGATGCTTTTGATTATGTGAATTTTATTTTTCTAACCTGATGTTGGCATGAACTTTTTGAACTAATCAAATTGTGCATCTTGGCAATGTTGGGAGAAGACAAGATAAAAAGAAACTACTGATGAATTTGGTGCAAGGTTTTTTCATTGCTTTTTATTAAGTAGTTGCACACTTCATTTAGGTTTTAATCAATGAATCTCGTGTTTGGTGAACGTTTAATATGCATTCTCTCCCCTTGCACCTAGTGCAAGCCTAGGGATCAAAATCACTCTTTGTTCACATTTTTTCAAGTTTAGCCAAAGAGTAGTAGTTGAGTATGCTCTCCCCTTATGCATCATGCAAGCCTACAGATCAAAAATTCTAGTATCTTATTTTTATTTATAGTAGGAGGCCTACTTTGCAATTTCGTTTCCTCAAGGCAACCTCAACCATGTTTATTGGTGGGGTATATAAAGGGGGGGGAGAAAAATTTTCCTCAAAGTGTGGCCAAGTCATTCAAGCCAAGTTGCAAGACCCTCAATCTATTGAGACTTTTTTGATGAGGAGAAGAGGGGATACCCCCTAGTCTCAAGCACTATTAGATGGTATCATTGTTCTAAAAACCACTATGAATTTTTTTTTGTAGATTCCTAATACCTTTGTTTGTTAATCTAGTTGTGGTGTAAGGTACAATATCATGCCTGAAGTTAACCAACATGTAACATCTTAAGGAGAGATAGGATTACTTTAGAGGTGTAAAATACCTTCAAGGGAAGGGGAAAGGTGAGCCCTTATGCCACTAAAACCCTATCTATTCCCTCTTGAGAGTGGAACACACATGCACAATCCTATGGTATTTTATCACTTGGTCCCACACTAATGTGACACACCCTTATTGAATAGTTAAGCTTGTTATTATGCTTGGCATGTTTTCTTGTGAAGAATAGTAAAAAACCATTCAAAAATACTACCTTGAAATCATCAACCATCTTGTTTTTTGTTTTATGTATCTTGCCAAATACTCTCAATAATCAATCCAAAAATATAAAATTTACCAATAATTACATAAAATTGTGCTTTTGAATCCAAAACTATGCTTTTGTGTCCAAAATTATTGATGCAGGAGCATCCAGTGGTGTAAGGGCAATCTTGCATCACCCAAAAATAGTTAAATTTCAAGTTTCTCAATTTTTAGATGTTTTTACATTTTTGGATACCCTTTTCGTCATAATGAAATTCCCAATTTATGATTTTTATTTTTTGTTCCTGGGTTGAAAGATATTGCAGTTTTAGTTTCCCAGATTTGCACCTGAAAATCTTCTGAGTTAGATTTGAGGCACTTAGAGTTCCCGGAATGGCCCCGAAACTTGTTGAAATCAACATAGTGGATTTTGAGCAAGTTATTGACTTTGAGACCTTTCCAATGGTTCAAATGGTTCACGAATCGGAGTCCTGGATCAAAAGTTATGGCCCCGGGAAGTTGGCGCACTTTCTAGAAGATACAATTGCAAATGCTCTTTTGAAATTTGAACTTCATGTTGTAAATTTTTGGCGCCAAACCGCCTAAACTCAAATTTGAATGTTGTTTTGGCTCCAAAATAATGAGGAGCTCTATTTATGGGCGGGTTTCTAATTTTTGGGTAGCTTTTTGGGGACAAGCTCGCAT
>VDFB02049217.1:6476339-6487955 GCA_007258455.2 Sequoia sempervirens | reverse complement strand
TAACCCCTTAATCCCTCAACCCTCAACCCTTAAACCCTAAACCCTCAACCCTTAATCCCTCAACCCTAATCCCTCAACCCTATACCCTCAACCCAATACCCCAAACCCTCTATCATATACATTTGACCTTCAAATTCCATCTATATTTCTCCTTCCCTCCTCTTCTATCCTTCTCTCTATCTCACTTCTCCCTCCATCTCTCCCTCCCTCTATCCCTCCATCCCTCCCTCTCTACCCTAATCCCTAAACCCTAAACCCTCAACCCTTAATCCTTCAACCCTAAACCCTCAACCCCTATACCCTCTACCCTATGCATTTGACCCTCAACCCTATACCCTCAACCCTCTACCCTCAACCCAATCCATTAGGAACCCCACAACCTTCTCCAACAAACTAGATCTGATTCATGGGAGCAAAGTACTATGGAAGTTGAGAACTAAAAATATCATCTCATAGTATAGTGAAATGCCACATGTCAATAAATATTTTCAAGGATACAAGTCCTATATTGTTACACGATCATCTCACTCACCATGAAATGAGATAAATGATGTGGATCTAAAAGATGTGTCACTCAGTATTGTTGTTTTGTTATTTAATGGTTATTTATTAAATTTAGAAGTGTTTAAGTTTCTATGAAATTTAAAGGGGGTTCTTTAACCATCAAGAAATATTTATTTTAAATACTTAGTTACTCTTGTATGGATATAATTAAGTAATGGGATACTACGTCAAGGATTTTTTTTAGGTAAAAAGGAAATAGTAGATATAGAATTTTTAAAAGTAGATTAGAATGGTTAGGAAAAACTGTTAATTTGAGATGTTGTAAGTTTGTGAACATACAAATTTTAGATATTTCTAATGAGAAATATGTTATGGTCTATGAGCTATTTCTAATGAGAAATATGTTATGGCCTGTGAGCTATAATTGGTTTAAGTATTATTATCCTTCTATAAAAGTGTAATAACTATTTTAAGTATCTAAATTTTTCTTATCACTAATCATTCATTAGTGGATAAAAAGTGATTGGATTACATTTCTTAAGGAGATAAATTTTCTTGTGTTCTAACTATTTTATTGAGATCCTTGCATTTCAATTGCATGTGGTTTTGTGAGTATATATTACATAGTTTTGGTCCTTAGATGCCTTTCTCTTTTTTAAAAAATTTTAAGTTGTATATTTATCCTTTATTTTCTTTTTGGTTAAAAGAATACCATTTAAAACTTTATTTTTTAAAAAAAGAAAAAATTGTATCTTATGAGTGAGTTATACTTGAAGTTATTTTTACAAGTGAATAAATTACCCAATTATTGGTAGATATTTTATCTATAGGTGGACATGTAGAGTTTAAGTAGATATTTTATCTATAGGTGGACATGTAGAGTTTAACTTACAAATATTGATAGTGACAAATTTGTTAACTAATAAGGTTTGAGATTATAGAAATTTAGTATTCAAGGTTTAATTTTTAGCATATTAAAAAATTAGGGTCTAAGGTCCAATTTGGCATGATATTTGAATTCAAGACCCAAGGTAGAAAAAGCTTTGGATTCAAAGTTAAACAAAATTTTATATTTCATTTAAAACAAATATAATTGGTAAAAGTGTGAATGAGCTCAAGGTTTGGGGTCTCAATTAAAATTTGCATGCCTTACAATTTTGGGATGAAAGGTCAAAATAATAGACTTGCAAACTTAATAAATCTAACCTAAATGGATTTTGGTACTCAAGGTCAAAATAAATTTTTGCATTCACTTCAAGGTTTGGACACTAGTTTACAATTTATATGTTGCAAAAACATAAAGCAAGTCTAAAACTATAAAGGAACAAGTCTTTGGGACTCAAAACAAGTAAAGCTATTACTAACTCATGTACAAAGAAATAATTTCACCCCAAACATGATCAAAACTAAAATATAAAAAATAAAAAATAAAGTTTGAAAGTACAAATTATAAAGCAAGGGTCCAAAGTTTTGGTAGAAATGGGGGCATGTTGTGGAGATCACAATACTACTCTAACATATCCTTAGTTTCATTTACTCATTCTCACTACCAATTTTTTTCTTATGTCCTTATAACTTCTCTTGATATTATCATACCTCCCCCACTCACCAAATATAAATTTGAACATTGTCTAACCTCACCCTTTAGTCGACCTAAACCCAAACTAGCATCCCAATCTCCCCCTCAAAGCCCTCATGCACCTATTCACCCTACCAAAAAGGTGGCTCATCCCCCATAATTTTTTTATCGTGGTTATATAAACTTGACTAGTAGTATAGAGGATCCAAGCATTGTGGTCTATTATCCACTTGAGTTATATTCCCATGCAAATAATTATTAGGGTCTAGGCAGATCAGAGCAATAAACATTAACAATTATATGCAAATTAAATAACCCAAAAATAACAATGAAGAATAACACAAAAGAGATCAACACAAAATTTTAACGTAGTTCACCCAATGTGGGCTACATCCACAGAAACTTAGCCATCCAATGATTTTATTATCCAATGCAAAACAAATTACAATCTCAAGAATATTGTAGACACTGAAAAATGTCTTAGTCTGCAAGTGTCATTTTTCTTGGTCTTTGTCCCCACATAGTTAAATAATTTTAATCATTTAATTATTCTTGATCACATTCTTCTATTAATTAAATAATTTTTAATTATTTAATTAATTCACTTCTTAGCTTTATTCTATCTTAATCAATTAAATAAATTAATTGCATCACTAATTCCCCCTCTTCTTCAATAATTAAATAAATTATTTATTTAATTATTTCTTTATCATCATTCTCTATAGTTAAATTATTTAAAGTTAATTATTTAACTATTCACTTATCCTTTAGTTCTTCTATAGTTAAATAATTTTTGAAATTATTTAATTATCTCCCAACCCTCTCTTTTATTAAATAATTAATTCAAATTAATTATTTAATGATCTTTCCCATTTTATCCTATTTAATTAAAATGATATTATAAATTGTTTTAATTAAATGCCCACTTGCCTTTTTCCCCTCAAATAAATAATTTGAAAAAATTATTTGTGCCTCCACTTTTCTAGAGATTCCTTCTCATGAATCGATTATTTTCAATTTTTAATTTCTCCATATTCTCCCTCCACTTTCTCACCTTCGAATCTCAACTGTCGATCATCTTTGGGCTCTTTCTAATCTTGACCGTTTATTTTGTAACCTTCCCTTTCCTGTGTTGCATGTCTTCTCATTCATTGATCTTGGAATCTTTCTAGAAGATTGATCTTGTTCGTCCATTTGAATGGTTGTCTATAAAAGAAGCCTTTTTCCTCTATTTTTTCCTTAACAACCACTTATCTCTAACTTTCTTGCTTACAATTTGCATGTATTTGCACAAGTTAAACAACAAATCTGATGGAATATTTGCAAAAGAAGGAGAGACAAAAGAAGTGATTCAACTTCAATGGGGGTTCTTTCTCCATTTGATTGTTTTCTCTTGTTTACATTAGGTTATTAGCTTAGTAGTGTTGTGGTTGTCACTATTATCTAGGCTAGCTTGATTTTCCCCATCTTACAAATACCATACTGTAACTTAATCCCATCCGCTTATAACAAGCTTTTTGGAAGCTTTAGAATTAGGGTTTTACAAAGTCATTTTTTATTTGTAATCAAGGATATGTAAAAAGTGTATAGTATTTGCATGATCAATTGCCACATACCAACAATCTCCCACTTGGAGATTGATCAGGACCACACCAAACACTAAAAACCAAAATCCCCTTAAACATAGAGGAAGATCATCATATCAATGGTGGTTTGTCCAGTGTTGCAAGATGTTGTCAATATCTATTGGGATAATTAACAAAGAAACCATGGTGACAAAATTATCTATGAATAGTTTTTGGAAACCCTACAATTGATTGAAGTGCCTTATGTATTCAATGTTTATAAATATAAATTTTAGGGATGGAGGTTGGTGAGTTTATTGAAGATGAACACCCATAGATGCTTATGAAATTCCTAAAATATTGGTTGATTGGGTTCTTGTAAATAATGATGTTGAGGTAAATATATTCCTCTTTATACCCATCTTCAAGGATAATCTAATTGTTGACATCATGGATGATCTAAGGAAGGTTAAATCCTTAAATAAATTTTAATGGAGCACACTCCAAAACTTGCACAAGGTGGAGCAAGTGCAAAAAGAAGAGGAGATAGATGTAATGATAAACATTAGCATAATGAAATTATTTATAAGGAGCCAAGCAAAAAAGAGCAAGAAGAAATTTATAGCAATTTTCAACACCGTGAGATATTCATCCCAAAAAGGAAGAAAGGTACACAAAAACACTTCCTAAACTAATCTTAGAGAAGAGTATTGTGCAATTTTTAGATATTTACAATAACATTAAGGAAAAACACATATAAAATCAGACAAGTGAACATGGGGAAAACTCTTTCAAGAGAAAAATTTCACATTACAAAATAGTTCAATGTATTATTCAATAATCTAAACACAATTACTATACACTTGTTGAGAAAACCTTTATAGAAGCATCACCAACCAAATATCTAGAGTAATTCTAACAACATAACAGTACTACACACTCACTAATTAATTTATCCATCTCAAGAATTTTCAAAATAGAAGAAGTAATACACAAAACCATCAAATAGTGATTAAAAAACCATGGGCTAAAACCACCCAAAAATGTCGTTCCCAAATACTAGTTACAAAACCAACACCTAAATCCCAAGATGAGTTCACAAGCTAAAAATAATATATTTTGTCCACCTATTATAAGTGTGTGATAATCCACCCATCAACTTAGGTGTTATATTTTTGCTTCATTATCTCTATTCAAAGATGTTTTCTGACACATTGTAACACACATCGTAAATTAATTGGCAAGCATAACTCCCTCTTATAACTATTTTCTATGTCATGTATGTTTTTATATTTCTAATGTAGGAGGCCCAACATATAAAGACCATAACTTTTGATCTAAGAGGCCATTGGGACCCCTTCTTCTAAATTGTAGAATTCAAAAATATTTATCTTACAAACATCTTGAAATTGATGCCAAACAATTTTAAAAAAATATTTTGCTCAAAAACAAAATCATAGTCCACATTGAGTTTTTTATGTTTCATAATTCAAAAATTAAAATTTTCACATACCTAACATTAGGAGCAAAGTAGGGGGTGATCCTTTGGTGAAGTGGTGGGGCTTCTTTCCAATAGGGCCAACAACCAAGGTTCAAACCCCACGAGGTCTTGCCCTACCGCATCAATAATTGAGACTAATTTTCCATGGTGTTAAGGGAAGACCCTTTGGTGAAATGGTGGGGCTTCTTGCTTGTAGAGCCAACAACCAAAGGCTCATACCCTTAATATCATAAACTTTTAAGTAGTTGCATCCTATCATGGCCTCGTTTTGGCTAAGAATCAAGGGGTATCTAAAATTTGGTTGGAGGGGAACTCTCTTAATGTTATCAATTGTCTCTTGAAGAATTTCCTACCATCGTGGTCTATCGCTCATCTTATCAATGATTCAATATCCATTATTAATTCTTTTGAGGAGATTAAAATCTCTCATGTCTTCTGAGAAGCTAATATGTTGGTTGATGGTTTTTCCAACTTGGGAGTGGTGGCGAGATTTGATTGGGATTCTTTTGAATCATTACCTCTTAATCTTAAATTTATTTCCAATGATGACCAACTTGCTTGTTTCTAAGGTAGTTGATTTTGGGAAAAGGTTCTTCATTGTTTTTTTAAGTTGGTTTATGCATGTTGAACCTTTGCCCTGTTTGTCTCATTATTGTATCCTTGGTTTCTATATAATGATGGTTTGGCTACATAGGCAGGGAAGTACCTTGAATGACAAGCCCACGTATTGTGGGTGTAATTTGCGTTGTTTTGTGGAGAGCCTAGTTTTTTTTTTTTTTACAAAACTTTCTGGTGTCGTTGGGTTCAGGCTCTTTTCATGCCACAATGGGTGGTGACCATTGTAGAATTGAACCGAGCTCTTGCGAGGAGTTCCAAAATAATGTTGTTGTGTGGGAGCACTTGGATTAGGGTGGGGTTACAAATTACATGCAAATAATTCAAGGCCCTTATCCTGATGCTACAAAGTTTTTTGTGAAAGGTTGGAATGGAAGGACTCTATGTTATAAGGGTGTGGAGTTTAAAATTGATGAGGAATTTATAGCAGAGGTCACTAGACTTTCGGCTTCTGGGAGGAAATTCTATAGAGATAGGGGGCTGCCAAGAAATCCTTTGCGAATTTTTTCAAATTCGATGAGAAGGAAAAGCTCTAAGAAATTGGGAGTGGTGGCTACACTAGTAAGTCTCTGAAGCCATTGTGGAGGGATCTCGTGTTGGCCATAATGCATTATTTCACACTTGAAGGTAGATTATATGTTGTGTACAGTTACCATTTCATGCTTTTAAATCACTTTTTTCATAAGGTGTTGGTATCCTTTCCTTTTTACCTTTTACTGTCTATGGAGAAGAGTATTGAAGATCACTAAAAAAACCCTAAGAAGGTGATTTTTCATGAAGATCTTATGAGTCTGTTGTTTTCTCATATTAAGCTCAAATTAATCTCAGTTTCCCCAAAAACTCTTGGTAAAAAGGGGGTTAAAAATTTTGGTTATGATACTGGGGACTTTTCCACATAATGGGATGGTAGTTTCGAGGAAGAAGACTTGAATTATGAGGAAATGTTAGTGAAGTTGGGTCTGAGGAAGGGCTTGATGATTCTGAAGAGTGGACCAAGGGCTATGAGACGGATGTGGAGTTGAGAGAAACCATGGTGAAGTCTGTGAGGAAGACTTCTAAGGGGAAATCTAAAGGCCCCAAGAAAGATAAATCTTCTACTAAGAGGAAGATTGAGTTTGTAACTAAGGTGGAGGCTCCTGGTTTGAGTGTGAAACCCTCTTTATGTTATGGCATAGGTGGTGTGGAGGATAGCTCTCTTGGGATTGGTGTTAAGCTTCCTTTTGATGTTGACGGAGTGAAGAATGCCTCTATCAGGGACCTTAATCCCGGGAAGGTCGGTGTGGTGGAGAACTCCCCTGCATTTGGTTTCAAGGTTCCTAAAAATGTGGTCGCACTTAAGAGGGCACCTGTTGGTGATAATAATACTGGTGTGGATGAGTTGTTGCCTGAGTTTGTGCCTATGGAGGTTCAGGGGATTGAGACATTCAAGCACTCTCAATATTTTTCTCCTATTGAGAGGGCTATGAAGATGGAGCGGTTGGAAGTGCTAGCTGATTTGGCTAATTTTCCTAACAAGGAGTGGATTAAGGTGGAGGTGGTTGAGGTTGAGGACTCCCCTACTGAAGAGGATGAGGAGCAGAAAATGGAGCATTCAAATTCCCTTGACTATAACCTGGAGCTGAATGATATGCCTCCTATCAACTGGAACGATGTCAATATGGGTATATTTTGCAAGATGGCCGATGATGGAACATAGAATTTTCTTTCTCTAGTGAAATGGTTGTTTTCTTAGGTGAAGGAGCTCAATATCCAGGTGAAAAATTGGTAGGATATCTATGTGGCTATGATATGAGGCAATCAGAAGTAATGGGAAATAAAAGGTAAGGTGAAAACTATGAATGTAATGCTACATAAATTAGTTGTTGATTTTGATCGCCTGGGGGTTTCTCATGAGGAGGGGATTTCCTCTTTGGAAATGATGGTCAATAAGATTTTAGAGGATAGAATTGGTAAGATGTCAGAAGATTTGAAAACTTTGGTTAATATCAACAACAATTCTTTGAAGATTATTGCTAAAGGTCTTTCCATTTTAAATGAGAAAGCCCTAAAATGGACTGGAAAACCTCTTGAGTTGGGTGAAATGGAGAAAGCAATTGATGATGTTAATTGCTCAAACCAGGTGGAGAAAATTGTGGAAGGATGAGTAGACCGGACCGTGTCTTAGGATGAGGAGTAAGACTAAAAAGAGGGTTGTTGTTTCTTTTGATGAGCTTAAAGATGTTGTGGATATGCATGAGGAGGTCATTGAGGAGAATATGGCCTCGGTGAATGTCTTGGAAAAAATGTTGTAGTTGTTGCTTTCTTTTTTGTTTGGATCAACCTGGTTGTTGGTATGTTGGCGAGTTTCTATTGTTTTATCTTTTCTCAGCATTTTGGTTTTTTGGGATGAGTGTTTTAGTTGCTTAGTTTCTCTTGCAGCTTGTCATCTTTGTAAAGGGTTTAGGGGCCCCTTCAAAACCTAATTTTCCTTATCAAAAACATTAGGATCAAAGTGAGACACCTTTCCTAACAAGCCCAAGCTCACTCATTTCTTCAAAAGCATCATCATTTCTTATCATCATACCTTGTCAACCCCTTCACCACTATTAATTAAATAATTTCAATTATTTGATTAAGCTAACACATTTTCCTCTTTAATTAGATTTTGTTTAATTGTTTAATTATTTCATCATTTTCCCTTATCACTATTAGTTAAATACTTTTTAATTATTTATTTAAATTATCATTTCTTCTTAGAAACACTAATTAATCATTTTAAATTATTTAATTAATTAATTAATTATTTTCCTCTAACCACTTTAATTAAATATTTTTAATTATTTAATTATTTCTAATTATCTTCCATCCACATTAATTAAATAGTTTTTTAAATTATTTAATGAAATTTCTAATTATTCCTTTATTCACATTAATTAAATAGTTTTAAATTATTTAATTAAATCATGCATTTCTCCTCATCCAACATAATTTAATTATTTAATTAACTAATATTTCCTTTAAAATTAAATAATTTATTTAATTTATTTAGTTTGACTTTGTACATTCTTCTAAAAATAAATAAAATCAATATTTTATTTATTTCCTAAATATATCATTCTATTTATATTCATCCAACTCTAAATTTAGTGTTTTGATTGAAAGGCAACCTCAATTCACTCTCCCTCACTTCCACTTCATCCCATATAGTCAGTCCTCTGATTTATGCAGCTACTTAACTCATCATCATAACCCTTCATCCTGACACATGTTGCATGCACATTATTCATGATATCACAAACATTCTCATTTGTTTATCATCTCAATCATATTACACCATTGATTTGATATGTGTAAAAGCTATAAAACATCCATCTTTTAGCCATTCAATCCCTCCACAAATTTGAAATTTTTTGCATCTATATTATACTCATTTTTGCATTGCTTTTTCTATCTAGGTTATATATGCTAACATTATTGAGCAATCCACATACTATTGAATTAGCATAATTACTTTCTTCAATGGAGTAAGACTAGGCATGTTAGTGGAGGCAAAGTAGTTAATTTTATTTGATTTTCCTTCATGTTTATGCACATGCTTCATTGAGGTAGGTTATTTCATTATTGAATTTAGTTTTTTTATTGTATTATTTCCATTTCAAAATTCATTGATCGTATTTCTCCTTTCACATTCAAGCACACTTGGTGGGACCTATGTCACTAATTTTTAATAGTTGTATTGAGTTTCCTTGATTTTTTACGTCACAGATGCATAACGATGCATTTGATCCTAGAATGGTGCTTCTAACAAAGAATCAATTCTTTTGACCACACAATGGCGCTTTGATAGAACTCCAATGCATTTGACGATTACAGAGAACATTTGATTTATATGCATTGTTTGTTGGCAAGTATAGTTCACCAAAGTGGCACTTTTGACTATACTTCAATGCATCTTATGAGAATAATGATGCTTTTGATAGGTAAAGTGGTGCATTTGATAGGCATATTAGTACTTTTGATTGTGTTTTAATGTATTTAATTTATACAGTGATGCTTTTGATTATGTGAATTTTATTTTTCTAACCTGATGTTGGCATGAACTTTTTGAACTAATCAAATTGTGCATCTTGGCAATGTTGGGAGAAGACAAGATAAAAAGAAACTACTGATGAATTTGGTGCAAGGTTTTTTCATTGCTTTTTATTAAGTAGTTGCACACTTCATTTAGGTTTTAATCAATGAATCTCGTGTTTGGTGAACGTTTAATATGCATTCTCTCCCCTTGCACCTAGTGCAAGCCTAGGGATCAAAATCACTCTTTGTTCACATTTTTTCAAGTTTAGCCAAAGAGTAGTAGTTGAGTATGCTCTCCCCTTATGCATCATGCAAGCCTACAGATCAAAAATTCTAGTATCTTATTTTTATTTATAGTAGGAGGCCTACTTTGCAATTTCGTTTCCTCAAGGCAACCTCAACCATGTTTATTGGTGGGGTATATAAAGGGGGGGGAGAAAAATTTTCCTCAAAGTGTGGCCAAGTCATTCAAGCCAAGTTGCAAGACCCTCAATCTATTGAGACTTTTTTGATGAGGAGAAGAGGGGATACCCCCTAGTCTCAAGCACTATTAGATGGTATCATTGTTCTAAAAACCACTATGAATTTTTTTTTGTAGATTCCTAATACCTTTGTTTGTTAATCTAGTTGTGGTGTAAGGTACAATATCATGCCTGAAGTTAACCAACATGTAACATCTTAAGGAGAGATAGGATTACTTTAGAGGTGTAAAATACCTTCAAGGGAAGGGGAAAGGTGAGCCCTTATGCCACTAAAACCCTATCTATTCCCTCTTGAGAGTGGAACACACATGCACAATCCTATGGTATTTTATCACTTGGTCCCACACTAATGTGACACACCCTTATTGAATAGTTAAGCTTGTTATTATGCTTGGCATGTTTTCTTGTGAAGAATAGTAAAAAACCATTCAAAAATACTACCTTGAAATCATCAACCATCTTGTTTTTTGTTTTATGTATCTTGCCAAATACTCTCAATAATCAATCCAAAAATATAAAATTTACCAATAATTACATAAAATTGTGCTTTTGAATCCAAAACTATGCTTTTGTGTCCAAAATTATTGATGCAGGAGCATCCAGTGGTGTAAGGGCAATCTTGCATCACCCAAAAATAGTTAAATTTCAAGTTTCTCAATTTTTAGATGTTTTTACATTTTTGGATACCCTTTTCGTCATAATGAAATTCCCAATTTATGATTTTTATTTTTTGTTCCTGGGTTGAAAGATATTGCAGTTTTAGTTTCCCAGATTTGCACCTGAAAATCTTCTGAGTTAGATTTGAGGCACTTAGAGTTCCCGGAATGGCCCCGAAACTTGTTGAAATCAACATAGTGGATTTTGAGCAAGTTATTGACTTTGAGACCTTTCCAATGGTTCAAATGGTTCACGAATCGGAGTCCTGGATCAAAAGTTATGGCCCCGGGAAGTTGGCGCACTTTCTAGAAGATACAATTGCAAATGCTCTTTTGAAATTTGAACTTCATGTTGTAAATTTTTGGCGCCAAACCACCTAAACTCAAATTTGAATGTTGTTTTGGCTCCAAACTAATGAGGAGCTCTATTTATGGGCTGGGTTTCTAATTTTTGGGTAACTTTTTGGGGACAAGCTCGCATATTGCGAAAGGGTGATTTTGTAGCTTTCTATAACTTGCATGTGTTGTAGAACTTGGGGATTTGAGATCCTCTGCATGTAAGAAGCTCCATTTTCTGAATAATAAAATTATTCTCTTATTGTGGGTTATTTTCTAAGTCTTAGGCTGCACCCTCATCAAATGGTATCAGAGCGGGTTTTCT
>VDFB02049217.1:6354999-6474999 GCA_007258455.2 Sequoia sempervirens | reverse complement strand
GCCACCCAACTAATTTTACGTCCAATATGTTTATGATTTCACACTAACCCTCTGCATATACATAAATATGCAATCACTCCTATGTTAATTTGCAATTGCTACTATGTTAATGGGTGTAACCGAAAAGATGCACAGAGATAACTAGAACAATAAATGACATATATTTGTTCTTACATAGATACATGTGTACATAAATTCTTACTTTGTTTTTAGGCTTTTAATGCCATATATTTGTTTGTAAATAGATTTATTCATTTATTCTAAGAATCCATAAAATCTATATTGTGTTACCACACTCTTCTCTTCATCAGGTTTGTTTACTTGTTTCTGTTGGAGAATGGTCTAACTAAGTCTTCATTTGCACTATGAAGTAATTCATTAAAAAATGATATTTTTATTTTGAGCTTCATGACGGGAGGAATGAGCTTGATACAAAGAGGCTTTATGAAACAATTGCTATGATTATGGAGTAGGGTGTCAAGAGTGTAGAATGTTTCATGAAGCCTCTATGCATCAAGCTTATGCCATACAATTGATAGACATGAAAGTATTTTTCCCTAGAGAGCATGTTATTTTTGCAGATAGAAATTTGGTCAATTATAATCATTGGTTATGTAGTTCATTTTTCAAATATTTGTATATTTAACTACAATTGCTCCTATGGTGATGGATATAATGCCAAGGATGCATAAAGATAACAACAAAGGACAAAAATTGTATGTATGTGTATATGCGTGTGTATATGTATATGCATATGTATATGTACCAAAAAATTTCTAAGTCAGTAACATGTTTTGGACATCCCAGTGTATTAGACTATGTATTCACATAGTGGAGAAAAAATCTCAAAAAAAATGTGTTACATTTGAATAATAAGTTTAAAATTCTACATCTATGTTGCATTTTCCATTTTTTCATGCCTATATACCCTAGGTTTCCTTATTTGTCCTTGATGATTTACTTCAACATATTCTTATGTGTTCTTCCCAACTTTTCAATTGGTAATAGGTAGCAATAATCTATGCAAAATGAGTATAACCCCACACATTTCATTGAAAATTTGAACTACATCAACTCAAAGTAAATATTATAGACAAATAAAGAAACTATAAAAGAGCTATTAGAATAACACTGAATAGCCAAAAATTACTAACCCTAACCAATTTTTTTTACAAAAGAAAAATATTTAACTCCAATTTTAATTACTCTTTTTTGATGAGCATGTTACTTTTGCAGGTGGAAATATGCATAATTGTAGTCATGGGATATGTAGTGCATTGGATAAATATTTGTGAAGTAGATATTTCACTTAAAATAATGGGGATGAAATAAAAAACAAGCTATTTTGGCCTACATACGTGTGGGCAAATGTTAGAAAACTTGTGGTATTTGTGATGACTTTAAAATTGAGGGAATTTTCCAAGAAATCATCAGTTATGTTGTTTTCCATGGATTTCAAACATTTCCAACTACATGTTCTGAAACCCAGGAGTTCTTTGGTGCGCATATGTCAAATTTCCCACATGGTTATCATGTCAATTACATGTTACATATACATCTATTTTAGGAAACTCTTTAACAATATATCCATCTTTTTTTAGTTGTTACATGGGAAAAAATAGTTCAATATAAGATATCATATATGGAAATGGCAAAATTTCCCTTGTTTCACCATTATGTGATATATGATCTAGCTCCATTGAATTTTTGATGGGCCTTGCATACTTTTATTGCTTGGAGTTTTAACTATAGCCCATGAGGCTTCATGATGTCAATATGGCAAGGAGGAGAATGAGAATGAGTTTTGTGGTTTTCCCTATCACTAGCATATGTTCACTCCTACATATCAACAACATATTGTATTATGTTGACTACATTTCTCCATGCTTATAGAGCTGTCTTTTCAACTTTGTAATTGAACTATTTAAACCTTTTTCTCTATGATGATACCTATTTTCTTTAGGTTATGAAAACAATTATATGATGTGATTCTAAATGTTTTCATGTAAATAAAACCTTGCCCATCTCTTTAAACTTATACACAACTAACAAAATTTGAAACATATTGATACAAGATTCAAGCTATGTCCTTTGGTGGTAAATATTGAAGAAAAATAGAGAATTGTATAAAAGGTATTAGAATAAGACTAATTTACTACTAAATATTATACACAAAAAAATAGATTAAATACGGCTTTAAAATATGGAGTATAGGAGAGGCAAACTACAATTGTGAATAGTTTGTTATGGGGAACTAAAAAGAACAATATCATGAAGAATAGTTTTTTACCATGAACTTGAAACAAATGAGGAAAAAACAATAACATGAAACATATTGATAGAAGACATCACATAAAAAAATTTGAAAGCAATGCAATGTTATAGGTGAATTCCATGTTTGTACTTTATACCAATCCACAAAATTCTAGAATTTTGAAACTTGAAAACAATAGTTCTTTTATAACTTCTCATTTTTGTCTAAAATATTCAATGGAAAATAATCTAGCTTGAATTTTGAATTGAAAACATAACTATTACATAGATTGCATTTGTTGTATCAATATCCACTTCCTCATAACAAAATTGTCATTATTGTAGTTCACCTTTTCTATTCTACATGTTTGTAAGTTCTATTTATTGTGTGTTGGATATTTAATTTTCACTATGGGATGCTAAGGCTTCTATTTTGAAAATATGAACATAACTTATTCCTATATATATATATATATTTGTACATTCATTAAGCTTGTCCTACTCTTAGCATGGCGTATATATACATACATACATATATATATATATATATATATATGTACATTCATTAAGCTTGTCCTAGTCTCTGCATGGCATATACCTACATCTTGTTTAGATGATCTCTTCTACTGTAGATGCATTACATATTATTTGTTATAAGCTATACAACTATTTATATTTCCTAATTTAGATATTGTCTACCAATTACACATGTTCACCGCACTAAACTTCAAATTTTCCCTCTAACTAACTATATCTAATTGAAACCATTTTAGATTGCAAACATTTTGAACTATAACTGCACATCTCCATAATACTAAATAGCTTTTTCTTCACATCTTTCACATGGTGTACAAGCTGCAACTATGTTCTATTTATATAGAAGGTAAGGCTATATATCCTCTATTCCATCTCTTATTTCATGACTACATGTCAAATTCTTTGTCATAAATGGTACAACTATATATATTTTTAAAAATGTATAGCACCAATTTCAACTAAAGAAAATTATCAAGTTAATGCTATGAGATTTCCACAATCTATAATGCTTAAGACTTTTTATTTCTAGATATTCGATTGTGTTTATAATTTTGGATGAAAAATATCAAACACAATCAAATATCAAAAAACAAAAAACTTATGTACCCAAACATTGGCTTCACCATTGATCATAGTGGTGGGAAGTGTATGTTCTTGCTTAGGCATATGGTTATAGGCCATGAGCTTGCATCACCCAATATGGCAGGGCAGAGAGTAGGCATTCTTTTCTTCTATTCATACAACATCTAGCTACACACAATAGGTATGCCTGCATCTTATCTATGACTTCTATTTTGTAAATATGAACATAATTTATTCCTATGTTTACATATATATATTTAAACTTTCATTGATTTCCCATGCTTTTTCTTTTAATATGGTGTTGTCTCTTATTTCATGACTACATGTCAAGTTGTTTTTCATAAATAATACAACTATGTATATTTCTAAAAACTAATAACACTGCTTTCAACTAAAGAAAACTCTTAGGTTATATGCTCTTGCTCGGGGGTTTGGTGACAACCCATGAGCCTAGATGGCCTGATATGGCAAGGTGGAGAGTTGGTCTTATTTTTTCTATTCATACTACATCTAGTTGCACCCACAAGGTATGGTTTCATCTTATCTAATATTTTTGTTTAACAAATATGAATGTAATTTATTCCCATGTTTATATATATATGCACATTCATTGAGCTGCCATGATTTTGATTTTAATATGGTGCCCACATTGCTTTTAGTTTACTAACAAATAGAGTAATTGTATACCAATAGGTGCATTATCTAGCATTCAATATTGTAGAGAAATGGGGAAATTGTAACATATCCATTAGTATAACATAGATACATATATTTATGCATATATATGTATACATGTACACATGTATATATATTCATATTACATTCATATTACATATATATATATATATCCATCGCTCAGGACATCTCCGACACTTCCTATGATTCTGAAGTGTTTTCCCTAATAGTTGTTTTATAGTTTCGCTATTTTTTCTACAATATTTAAAGAAAAATAATGTAGCTTCAATTTTGAATTGACAAGCCAACTATTACATAGAATTTCCTGTTGCACCTTTTCTAGATGGTGATAGAATTTTTGGTAAGTAGGAATATTTTTCAAACTCAAATCTATAAATGGGATATTAACAAGAACCATTTTCCTTTTCCTAATTTCTTTGGCCTCTGTATGTTTTCCTACTTCTCTTAAAGTTCTATTTGATGTGGGATTTTTGACCATCTATCATTTACTTGTGATTCTAAAGTGTTTTTCTAACAATTTTTTTAGAGTCTCTCAAATGGAAAATCATCTATAATAGATTTTATATCAAAGTTTAACATATGGAGAGTACAAGCTGCAAACCATAGATATGGAGAGTTTCTTATACAGAGCTTCTGATGTAAAAAATGCATATAGTACTAATGCATATATATATCTATATATATATATAACCAACACCACAATGGTTGTTTTTATAATACAACTTGATCAAAGTATACTTTCCCACAATGTAACACTCAATATAGCATTTACTTTGTCTTCCCACATTTACTACCCTTGCCTCCATTGTACAATAATGAGAAAATGCATTGACACTCCCACAAGAAAACACTTACATTTTAGCTTCCAAATATTGAGGACACCAACTCCATCAGATTGTGGAGCACAATATTTTGAAAACCCTCCAATCTGCTATAAAATAGAGGTGACTTTTACAATATTATGCTATCAAACAAGCACCATTGTGATGCCAAGCAAAAAAAAAAAGGATATAAAATGCACAAAAAACTCCTTTACAATTCTATTTTTCTATAATATTTAGTGCCAAATAATGTAGCTTGAATTTTGAATTGACAACCCAACTGTTCCATAGATTGCTTCTCTTCTATCACTATGTTTCATGATATAGAGAAATTGTAATAGAAATATTAGGAAAACACTTTATGAATTAGGAATAAATGATAGATGATTGAAACCCGCATGAAACATATTGATACAAGATAAGTAGTCTCTTTAAGAGGTGGTTTGTGTAATCAAAATTTCTCACATGAGAAAACACTTGCCTTTTGCTTCTGCATATCAATGCAACTAGCTACATCGGCCACACTATTCTTGGTCTACATATATGGATATACATTTCTACCTGTATCTATATTTTTAAACATCAAATGGGTATTTGAATATATGTGTGTGTGTGTACCTCTCTATGTTTCAATAAATTCAATACCATTTCCCTTTCTACAAATAATATTTATAGTAAGTGTGCTTTCTTGCTCAAGGGTTTGACTAGAGCGTGTGAGGCTTCATGATGCAAATATAGTTGGGAGGAGACCGCTTGTGCATTTAGACCTTTTTCTTTCCAACACCATATATTTCTTGTTGGTTATATACATGGACACACAAATTATTTAATATGATAGCCTATGAAAACCACACTCTACTCTATTGATTGTATTTCATATTATTCCAACAACTATCTTTTCAACTTTCTGAATAGATCCCTTATCAACAATTCTGTACCATAATGGCATGTACTAAAAATATTCCATATTTAAAACATACATAGATACAATGGACATTCAACAAAATTAGTCTATTGTAAACTATCTATTTGAAATTCTTCTTCCATGGTCATAGAACTTGATTCAAAACAATTATTCCTTGTTTCAAACCATCAATACTGAATGTATATGTGTGTGTATATATATCTGTGTGTGTGTGTGTATGTGTATATGTGTGTGTCTATATATATATATATATATTCCTCTCTCTATATATATACATACACACACACACATATATATATACACATGTATACATACATATACATATACATATATATATACAATATGAGCTATATGTGAAAATAAATGGTTGGAAAAATAGACAGATACATATGTGCATATATATATATTGATGAAAAATAAACTAATTGTATAAGAGGTGTTTGCATAACACTTATTTGGTACTAAATATTATAGACAAAAAGTGAAATTGGAAAGAAGGGTTCACCATTCTTGACCTGGTTTCCTTTGTGTGTGGAAAGAGCATGGTAAGTGTTTTCTCATAGCAGGGTTAATGCTTCCTTCCATTACTATATGACGGAATAGATTCTTACAAGGAAAGCAGCATTAGTAACAATTGTAAGATGTATTCAAATAACAATTAACAATCACATGTAAATATAAAATGGATAGAAACCTTTGGCCTCCTTTCAATTTCTTTGGTCTATGTATGTTTTCATATAATCTATTATTTACCTATGGCTCTTTTTTTTTTCCTAATTTATATAAGATGAACAATCTTCCTAAGAGTTGGCTTGTCAATTCTAAATTCAAGCTACACTATTTGGCACTAAACACTATAGACAAATAGGTAAATTCTAAAAGAACTATTAGGGAAGTACTTATGAATCACAACAACATAATAGGTGATCATAAATCAACTTTACAATATGGAGCATGGAATAAGGAAACTATGATAATGAATAGTTTTTTATAGGAAACTAAAAAAAGAAATATCATGAAGAACAATTTATTATTGTGAACTTGAAATAGATGAGAAAAGAAAGTATCATGAAACATATTGATACAAGGAATGTAATATGTTCCATCCAAACAAAATAACCATGATAAAAATTTCAGAAATTAAAAAATTGGTAACATTCTTTCTTACAAGAATAATAGAATAATTTATTGTAGGGCATTTTGAATAGATGAGGCAAAAATAATATCATGAAACATATTGATACAAAATAACCAATCTATGTAACAATTCAGTTGTCAATTCTAAATTCATAATTTTTTTGCAACTCTTATCAACCAATGAGGCACATTTAACAACATACTTTTTTCAAGAGGCAATCTCCACATTGTCATAAAAAAACTAGGGCAAGTCTCCTTTATTTGTCTATAATATTTACTACCAAGTGATGTAGCTCAAATTCCCAATTAACTCTATGGCATTATACCCATTTTGCACAAATTATTGCCACCCATTCCCCTCATGAAGAGTCTACTATGGGGAACTAGGGAAGAGAATATCATGAAGAATAATTTATTATGAAAAATTTGAAATAGAGATCAAGGCACAATTTTTACAATAGTTTGGTATCAAACCAGCACCACAATGGCTCTTTTGATAATGCAAACTAACGAATATATTTTCTACCACATTTTGGGCTATAGTTTCCCTTGCTAACCTTGTGATGTAGGAGCATCCAGTGGTGTAAGGGCAATCTTGCATCACCCAAAAATAGTTAAATTTCAAGTTTCTTTGTTTTTAGATGTTTTTACATTTTTGGATACCCTTTTCGTCATAATGAAATTCCCAATCTACAGTTTTTATTTTTGGTTCCTGGGTTGAAATATATTCCAGTTTTAGTTTCCCAGATTTGCACCTAAAAATCTTCTAAGTTAGATTTGAGGCACTTAGAGCTCTTGAATCGGCCCCAAAACTTACCAAAATTGGCATAGAAAATTTTGAGCACATTATTGACTTCGAGACCTTTCCAACGGTTCAAACGGTTCGTAAATCGGAGTCTCAGATCAAAAGTAATGGCCCCGGGAAGTTGGCACACTTTCTAGAAGATACAATTGCAAATGCTCTTTTGAAATTTGAACTTCATGTTGTAAATTGTCAGCACCAAACTGCCTAAACTCAAATTTGAATGTTGTTTTTGCTCCAAACTAATGAGAAGCTCTATTTATGGGCGAGTTTCTAATTTTTGGGTAACTTTTTGGGGACAAGCTTGCATATCGTAAAAGGGTTATTCTGTAGCTTTCTGTAACTTGCATGTGTTGTAGAACTTGGAGATTTGAGATCCTCTACATGTAAGAAGCTCCATTTTCTAAATAATAAAATTATTCTCTTGTCTGTGTGTTATTTTTTAAGTCTCAGGCTGCACCCTCATCAAGTGGTATCAGAGCGGGTTTTTCTTGAGCATGTGG
This sequence comes from Sequoia sempervirens, assembly GCA_007258455.2. Taxonomy (NCBI): domain Eukaryota; kingdom Viridiplantae; phylum Streptophyta; class Pinopsida; order Cupressales; family Cupressaceae; genus Sequoia; species Sequoia sempervirens. Next base: position 6,466,743 of record VDFB02049217.1, on the reverse strand, counting down.
ACAGATCGCCGATCCTAAGGTAGTTCTCACTAGGACTGTGGTTGTCGGTCGAGGTCAAGAAAGATGCCTCCAAGAGTGATGCCTGGTAGGCGTGGTGGTGCTAGAGGTGGTTGAGGCGGCAGAAATGTTGGTGGAAGAGATGCACTGGCAGTCCTCTAGAGACAGATTGATGCATTTCAAGAGTAGTTGAGAAGAGGGTTAAACTTGAGGGAGGAAAGTGGGGATGAAGGAGAGGAAGAAGGTTCAGATGTAGAAGAGGAAGAAGAAGCAATTGGTCAAGACCAAATGTGGCTAATAAGGGCCATTTCGAAGATCGGGAAAAGACCTAGAGTAGAAGTCCCCAGTTATTCCAGAAGTCTGAACCCAGAAGAGTTGATCGACTGGATCAACGAACTAGAAGAATATTTTGAGTATGAGGAAATAGAGGACCCAGATCAAGTTAAGTTTGTGAAAATGAACCTGAAGGGCCATGCCAGTATTTGGTGGAAAAAGGTCCAATTGGAAAGAAATCGAAGAGGAAAAGGCAATATCACTAGATGGGATCGCATGCTAGAGAAACTAAAGAAGTAGTTCAAACTAGTGGACTACGAGTTAGATCTGTTGAAGCAAAGAAGCAGATCTGTGAAAGAATATACTAAATATTTTTATAAGATAATCATCAGAACAGGTCACACAGAGGCCAATAAGGAGAAGGTGGCCCGATATCTTAATGGGTTATGATCAAGAATTTAGGAGTTAAGACTAGTCAGAATGACCACCATTGAGGATGTGTATCAGTTTGCTCTGAAGGTGGAAGAGAAGCTAAACAAAAGATTTGATGGCAAGCAAAAAGGATGAGGAGGTCAAAGCGGAAGGGGCAATGGAAGACTTTCAAGAAGCATAAATGATGATGAAAAGAAAAGTGAAGATGTGGGTACCAGCCAAAGCCAAAGGAATGACAACTTCCACCACCCTCGTGATCAAAACAGTGGTGATCAAAGAGGTAGACGATGAGGGAGATATGGACAAGGATCTAGAAGAGGTGGTTTTAGAGGAACGTGTTTCCAGTGTGGTGAAGAAGGGCATCAAGCCTATGAATGTCCACAACACTAAGGAAGGGCAAACAAAAGGCCAGAAGGTTGTGGAAGGGTTGCGCATGAAGATGAGGAGGCCCAATCTGAACATTTAGATGATGCTGAAAGGGGAGAAACCCTAGTGATTAGGAGAGCCCTAGTGACTGAGGAAAAGGAACCAGAATAAGGAAGAATCTATTTCACACAAGGTGCAAGTGTGAAGGAAAATGTTGTGATGTCATTATTGACGGTGGGAGCACTGATAATCTGGTGTCAGAGGAGATGGTCACAAAGTTGAAGCTAAAGAGGGAAAGGCACCCGCATCTGTATCGGATTGCCTGGTTGCAGAAAGACCATAAAGTTTTGGTCAATGAGCAGTGCCTAGTAAAGTTCAAGATCGGGAGCTACCATGATGAAGTACTCTGTGATATCATCCCCATGGATGCATGTCACATATTGTTGGGGAGGCCGTGGCAGTTTGATAGGTGAGCTATACATGATGGCCATGCAAACACTTATTCCTTGACAAAGAGATGGGGTTAAATCACAAGTGAAACCCACAGAGAGGTGACCCCGAAAAGAAAAGGTATGCAGTAGTACTAGAATTTGTTATGTAGATGGAAGAAATTTTTTAGAAGGTATGAAGCATAAGCATGTGTGTTATGCATTGATTTCTAGAGTGAGTAAGGAGGATAGTGAGAAGGTTCCAGAAGAAGTTTCTGGGATGTTGGATGAGTTTCAGGATATTGTTTCTGATAATGTACCTGAGGGTTTACCATAATAAGGAAGATCAGTCATCAGATTGACTTGATTCCTAGAGCAGGTTGCCAAATAAGGCAGCTCATAGAATGACTCCAGTGATGAGGGAGTTGAGCAGACAAGTTCAAGAGTTGTTGAGAAAGGGTTTGATCACGAGAGAGTTTGGGTCATAATGCGGTACACTGCTGATTACTAGCACCAAATAGGATGGGGAGTGGAGGATGTATGCAATTCATGAGCCATATATAAGATAACAATCAAGTACAGATTTCCACTGCCAAGGATAGATGACCTGACAAACTATTTGAGTGGAGCTCAGTACTTCACAAAGATTGGTCTGAAGATTCGATATCACCAGATCCGGATTTGAGAGGAAGATGAATGGAAGACTACCTTTAAGACCAAAGAGGGCCCATACGTGTGGTTAGTCATGCCTTTTGGGCTAACAGTACACCAAGCACATTCATGGAAATAATGCGGTACTAAAATAATTTACAGGAAGTTTTTGTGTATTTAGATGATATTTTGATTTTGGTAGGCGTTAGTTGAGCATAGGTCACTATTGAGAGAATGCTGAAGTTGAAGAGAAGAAGCTGTTGATTAATGCGAAGAGTGGGTTATTGAAGAGGAGTTAGTGTACTTGGGGTTTGTTGTCTCAGGAGAAGGTCTCAAGATGGACCTAGTGAAGGTGAAGGCTATTCTGGAATGGCCTACCCCAAGAACTACTACCGAGGTGAGATCTTTCCATGGTTTGGCTAGTTTTTTATAGAAGCTGTTAGAAGCTGAGTAGTATTTGCAGACTGATTGAAACAATGAGAGGGATAAAGGGAGTGGGAAGTGGAGCAACTTGGAGGACAAAATTTTGAACTATTGAAGCTGAGGAAGGTGTGAGCAACCTATTCTAGCCCTCCAGTTCAACAAGGTGTTTGGTGGATTGTGATGCCAGTGGTTGTGCCATTTGGGCGTGTTGAGCCAGAAGGTAGAATCCATTGCCTGTTTTAGTGAAAAAGTTAAATGATGCGATGAAATTATTTTGTATATGGTGAGGAATTTTTATATAAGAATGTTCAAGCATTAAAGAAATGGAACATTTATTCAGAGGACTTTTTCTATATCGCGATCATCATACCTTGCGATTACCTAAATGGTCGGGGAAAGTTAAATCAGGGCATATGAAATGGGTAGAGTTTTTGCGAGTTACTTTGCTTTGTTTTTGAAACAGGAGTGGGAAGTCAAATAGGGTTGCAGATGCCTTAAGTAGGAGGCATACATTGATGACAAAGATGCAGATTGAAGTGGTTGGTTTCAATGAACTCAAGACACTGTATGCAGAAGATCCAGATTTTGCAGAAGCTTGGAAAGCATGCAAGGAACCTGTTACAGTGGACAGGACAAGGTGGCTGGATTTCATAATCCAGGATGGCATGTTATTTAAGGGAAGTCAATTGTGTATCCTAAGGAGTTCCATGAGGGAGAACCTGATAAAGGAGAAGCATAGTGGAGGAATGGCAGGACATTTTGGTCGAGATAAGACCATTGCCATTATCAGTGCGCATTATTATTGGCCTCAGTTGTCATAGGATGTGAAGAAGTTTGTACAAAGTTGTAGGGTATGTGTCGAGGATGGCTAAGGGTGAGCCAAAATATAGGCTTATATCATTTGCCACCTATACCAAAAAAGAGGCCTTGGGAGTTATAAGTAGAATTTTGTTCTTAGTTTTCCAAAAAGGAAGCAAGAGGAATGATTAGGTATTTGTGGTGGTTGATACGTTTTCGAAGATGGCACATTTCATTCCATGTCAGAAGACCCATGATGCAGTCCACATTGCTGACTTGTTCTTTAAAGAGGTGGTGAGGCTACATGGTCTGCCAAAGAGTATTGTTTCAGATCATGACACCAAATTTGTGGGGTACTTTTGGAGGACCTTGTGGAAGAAGCTGAAGACAGAGTTGAAGTTCAGTTCTGCACACCATCCACAAACAGATGGGCAGACAGAGGTTGTTAATAGGAGTCTAGGTAACCTACTGAGATGTTTGGTAGGAGATAAACCCAAGGAATGGGACTTGATCTTACCCCAGGAAGAATTTTCTTACAACAATTCTGTCAAGCGAGAAGCTGTGAGTGATCACCATTCAGTTGTGTATGGGTAGCTGAAACAACTCCAAATTAGGGAAGATGGACCAAAAGAAAATAAATGCTGAAGTCAAAGATTCTGCAGAGCACATCAAGAATATACATGAGAAGGTAAGAGAAGATATTAACAAGATGAATATGTAGCATAAGGCTAAGGCAGATCAGAAGAGGAGGTATAAGGTGTTTCAGATTGGTGATGAAGTGATGGTCCACTTAGGGAAAAGAAAGGTTTCTAAGTAGGAACATATAACAAATTGAAGATGAAGAAGTTGGTCCTATAAGATTTTGAAGAAGCATGATTTAGGGGTGCATATGAATTAGAGTTGCCCTAATCTGGAATCAACATTTCCCTGTGTTCCAACTTATTTGAGGTTGGTATGCTGGAGGTGGAAGGAGGAAGCACCAACAATGGGGTAGTATGGCATTCTAACCTACTTTAGAAAGGGAGGAGATTGAAGCAATCTTAGATAGTCATACGGGAAGGAGTACCAGAAACAGGCAGTATGAAGAATATTTGGTGAAATGGAGAGGAAGGCATGTGGAAGATTCATCTTGGTTATCTAAGGCAGCGGTTGACCGGTTGGGTTTTCCTCAACCATCTGAGACGTGACAGGTCACTTCTCAAATTACCCTGGGTGTCTGATGCAGGAGCATCCAGTGGTGTAAGGGCAATCTTGCATCACCCAAAAATAGTTAAATTTCAAGTTTCTTAGTTTTTAGATGTTTTTACATTTTTGGATACCCTTTTCGTCATAATGAAATTCCCAATTTACTATTTTTATTTTATGTTCTTGGGTTGAAAGATATTGCAGTTTTAGTTTCCCATATTTGCACCTGAAAATCTTATGAGTTAGATTTGAGGCACTTAGAGTTCCCGGAATGGCCCCGAAACTTGCTGAAATCGGCATAGAAAATTTTGAGTGCATTATTGACTTCAAGATCTTTCCAACAGTTCAAACGGTCTGCAAATCAAAGTCCCAGATCAAAAGTTATGGCCCCGGGAAGTTGGCACACTTTCTAGAAGATACAATTGCAAATGCTCTTTTGAAATTTGAACTTCATGTTGTAAATTTTTGGCGCCAAACCGCCTAAACTCAAATTTGAATGTTTTTTTGGCTCCAAACTAATGAGGAGCTCTATTTATGGGCGGGTTTCTAATTTTTGGGTAGCTTTTTGGGGACAAGCTCGCATATTGCAAAAGGGTTATTCTGTAGCTTTCTGTAACTTGCATGTGTTGTAGAATTTGAGGATTTGAGGTCCTCTGCATGTAAGAAGCTCCATTTTCTGAATAATAAAATTATTCTCTTGTTTGTGGGTTATTTTTTGTGTCTCGAGCTATGCCCTCATCAATTATGCATCTAATACCTATTGTTGCACTTTTGAAACTCTTGATATTTTGTTTGCGCATCTCTTAGGCAAAATTCCATATCTGATTCCTATTGTGGCACATTTGATAGCTACAGTAGTACTTTTGATTATCCTTTTGTGCATTTGATCATAATTTGGTGTATTTGACTATCATGTGGCACATTTGATTATCATGTGTCACATTTGACCATATTTTGGAGTATATGATCCATAGAATTATGCATTTGACCATACATCAACCTTTTTCTCTAAGACCTGATTTAACTTGTTCTGATAGCCTATAACACTTTTTTGACAAAGTTGTGTATTTGAACCTATTATATCACTTTTGAGCCTCCTTTGTCATATTTGAAACCTAATATGGCACTTTTAACCATATTGTAGTACATCTAATACCTAAAATGACACATTTTATTCATACAATGAATTTTTTGACCTATATTAAAAATTTCCAAAATTCTCCCAAATTTAGTTTCCAAAGCATTTGACCAATTAGACCTAAAATTTGAGACTTGTAGCACTGTTGACCTACAATCACCATTCATTATCCATTAGAAATTTGAAATTGACATCCATTTCATATCACCCTTTTTGTACTTTAGAGTTACTACCCTAGGCTTGTACAAATTTCATTATCATCATCAAATCAATCATCCAAAAATCTAGCAACCAAAATAGTCATAATCTCATCTAGATCTTCCATATTTTATCACTAATTTAGATTTTTACTTGATAAATTACTTATTTCAAGTAGGTAGTTGAGTTAGCATCAATCATTTGTGAGAAAATTCACTTAGAAATATTGGTTGCTTCTAAGTTAGTGAACCCACTATAATATTTTTTCTTAGACTCACTAGTTTAGTACAAGTAAAAAAATTCCAAATCTTAGCACTTATCCATATGAAGATCTGCATTCACTTTGACTTACTAAGGTTTTATCCTACATCAATCAAAAACATCAACACACTTATTGATATCAAGCCTCCTTAGGGAACCTATACACAACATTTTATTGTATTGTCTAGGCTAGATTAAGATAAAAAAACCCAAAACATGACTATATATATATATATACTTACTAAGGGAAATAGGGTCTAGGAACATTCTAAAAATTTGTTGGTGGTTTTTACAACTTAGGTTAGGTGTGTGTATGGTGTAAATTTGGTTAGTTAGGTCACATATGTATATATGTGTATATATATATGTATACATACATACATACATACATACATATATATAAAATATATTGTTGGCAACACAAGGGCAGACAATTGAGAGGGGGGTGAATCAATTGTCTCAGAAATTCAAACTTATTCAACTTATTAACCTTATTCTCAGATTTGATCAATAACCATGAAAGTACAAATCAACAACACATTATACCCTATTAAAAGTATAAAGAAATGTGAATGGGGAATGCACATGCATTCAAGTGCCCTACCTAGAGCTCACTACTCAATTACAAAAGGAAGACTCACTTTCTTACAAAAAGGTTTGAATTACATCCACAAGATTTTGAACTAAGAAAATAGCATTTGCTAATGCAATATTACAGTTTTGGTTAAGCACATGAACACTTCTTCACACTCTGCTTTTTCCTTTGAATGATTAGGACATTATTCACACATCTCATACACAAGCACCTCACACACACACACACACCTTCAAATGGAATAAGCAATCGCTTATATATATCTGAAACAAGAAATTGCATCACTACATGTTGGCCTCAACAAAATAATAAAACATATGCAAACTGTTGACCCAAAACATTAAATAAATTTCAATGCGAATCAACCAATGTCGGCCACAACATAATGAAGACCCAAAACAAAATACTCAAACATGAAAACACTTCAAATAATTATTCCTTGAAGATCCACAACACGCTACAACACCCTGTTGGCCAAGAACATGAAAAACATGAACATGCAAGAGAAAATTTATAATCACGAGCACAACGATCAATGCAGACATGCAATACAAATAGAGAACAATCTAGAAACATCCACAAACATCATGAATCACTAGAGAAGCATCCATAGCAATTGAAATTACTAGAATCACACCATCTTCATTTAGGAACACCAACTGAAGCAATAGAAAGACTGTCAGAACACAACTGCTCATATCTTCACGCGGATCTCTGAAACTTAACATGGATAAAATAGATATACTTGAAAATAAACCCTTTAATCCACAATCACTAATCATCAATGTACTTAGCTAACCAACAGACTAAACTCCACTTCACCACTGACAACCTGCAACTTATATATTACAATTTTCTCAATATCCTCGACATATACAGCTTCTAATGTCTTCAAGGCCAATAGTGTTGACATCAATGACAACCACATATCAGTAACACAACCACAACATCCAACAATCTCCCCCTTTGGCATTGATGGCAACACATGATGTGAAAAAAAACCATTAATGCAACTATCTTTAGCACTTACTCCCCCTTAGGTTCTAACTCTTTTCTCCTCAACTCTTTCACACAACTCTTCTCCTCAAATGACTCTTCTCCCCCTTTGACATTAATGACAAAGATCTCTTTTCTCCACACAAGCTCTGAACCACATATCTGAACATCTGACTACTCCCCCTGAGTAGCAGCCACCACAACATCAATCCAGATCAAGATATGACTATGAAATGCATGGATTGATGCAAGTCAATGCATCTTAGTTCTGATTAGGAGTGGTAATCACCTCTAGCTTCCCTCTGAGATACTCAAAAGTATCCTTAGGCAATGGTTTGGTAAAGATATTTCCAATTTGTTCCTTAGTAGGCACATACTCCAATCTAACTTCCTTTTCACTCACCTTCTCTCTCAAAAAGTGAAACTTGATAGATATATGCTTGGTTTTTGAATGTAGTGCCAGATTCTTAGAAATATTAATTGCACTTGAATTATCACAGAATATAACAATAGGTTCATCATATACAACTCTGATATCTTTCAGCATCTGCTTCATCCAAAATACTTGAGTACAATTATTAGCAGCAGCAATGTATTATGCCTCTGCAATAGATAAAGAAATGGCATTTTGCTTCTTAACCATGAAATCATCTTCTTACCCAAGAAAAATGCACCACCACTAGTACTCTTTATGTCATTCACATCACCTTCCCAATCAACATCAGTAAAGGCACTCAAAGTAATATCATTGTCTTTAGGATACCACAGGCCAAAATCAACTGTCCCCTTCAAGTATCTAAAAATCCTCTTCACAACTGTTACATGAGATTCCTTAGGATCAGCTTGAAATCTTGCAAAAATGCGTACAACATTCATGATATCTGGTCTAGTTTGAGTCAAATAAAGCAATCCACCAGTCATCGATCTGTATCTAGTTTGATTTTCTTTTGGAGAATCATCATCTTGTGTCAATTTGCATCTGGTCACCATTGGTGTACCAACTGGCTTTGAATCTTCCATACCAAACTTCTTTAGCAATCATTTCACATACTTGGACTAAGATATAAAGATCCCTTTATCTAACTGAGTAATTTGCAATCCAAAAAATAATTTCATCTCACCAATCATAGACATCTCAAACTCATTATGCATCTCATCAACAAACTTCATGCACAAACTATCATTTCCTCCAAAAATGATATCATCAACAAAGACTTCAACAATCAAATCTTTATCATGATCAATCTTGAAGTATAGATTACTATCATTAATACCTTTATTAAATCCAAGCTTCAACAAATACTTGTCCAATCTGGCATACCATGCTCTTGGGGCTTGCTTAAGTCCATACAATGCTTTCTTCAACTAACAAACCATATCTCCCTGATCAGTCAATTGAAATCCATCAGGTTGCTCAACATACACTTCTTCTTCCAATTCCCCATTTAGAAATGTTGACTTGACATCCATCTGATAAACCTTGAATTTTTTGTAAGCAACATAAGTAAGAAATGGTCTTACAGCTTCAATCCTAGCAACAAGGGAAAAGGTTTCTTCAAATTCAATTCCTTCCATCTGAGAATATCCTTTACACACTAGTCGTTCTTTGTTTCTAACAACTTCACCTTTCTCATTCAACTTGTTTCTAAGGACCCATTTAGTTCCAATTACATTTTTTGTCCTTAGGTCTAGGAACAAGAATCCATGTATTATTCTTCTCAATTTGTTTTAGTTCTTCTTTCATTGCTTCCACCCAATGTTTATCTTTGCATGCTTTATTAACACTATTAGGCACAGTCTTTGAAATCAAACAATATTCTTCTACAATTTTTCTCCTAGTCTGAACACCTTTGTTCTTATCACCTATAATTTGATCTTTTGAATGATTTAGTCTTATATACCTTGGAGTCTTAGGATGTTCTGGAACTTCTGGCTCTTGTTCTCTCTCTTCTACACTTTCACTAGGACCTTCCTCTTAATTTTCTTGATTCACCAGAATGATCTGAATTTGATTTTGAGTATGAACTTTCTTCCCTATGACTGAACTATTATTTTGATCATCTAAATCATATCCACAGGTTTTGGATTGTCTAACTATGTCTTCATCAATCTTGGCATTAGAACTTTCAACTACTTTCCTTAATCTCTTGTTGTAACATCGGTAGGCATTACTCTTAGTAGAATAACCAAGAAAGATTCCTTCATCACTTCTAACATCAAACTTTCCTATATCTTCATCTCTTCTGATAAAGCATTTACTCCCAAATATTTTGAAATATCTAATAGTAGGCTTGTGACCAAACCATAGCTCAAAAGGAGTCTTACCAATATCACCTTTGACTTGTACTCAGTTGAGAATGTAAACAACAGTACTCACAGCTTCTCTCCAATAGATATGAGGAACATTTTCTTCTAGCATCATAGTCCTAGCAACATCTTAAATTGTCACGTTCTTCCTTTCCACAACTCCATTTTGCTGAGGAGTCCATGGGGCTGATAATTTTCTCTTTATCCCATGCACTTCACAAAAATAATTAAACTCATGGGAAGTGAATTCACCACCTCTAGCTGATCTCAAACATTTAATCTTCAGACCTGTCTCTGTCTCAACCATAGCCTTAAAAATCTTGAATTTCTCTAGAGCTTCAGATTTTTCCCTTAAGAAAGTAACCCACATCAATCTAGAGTAATCATCAATAAGTAACATGAAGTACATGTTGGCAACTCAAGGGCAGACAACTGAGAGGGGGGCTAAATCAGTTGTCACTGAATTTCAAACTTATTCAACTTATTAACCTTATTCTCAAATATGATCATTAATCATGAAAGAATAAATGAACACATCAAAACCACACATAACACCAAGATTTTTATGTGGAAACCATGTTAGGGGAAAAACCATGGTGGAGATCAGTCCACAAGATTATACCTTGTTAAAAGTATAAGGATTTATGAATGGGGAATGCACATGCATTCAGGCACACTGCCTAGAGCTCACTACTCAAATAAAAAATAGGCTTACTGTCGAAAGGAAGACACGCTATCTTACAGAAAGGTTCTGATTAAATCCATCAGACTTTGAATTGAGAAAGGTAGCATCTACTAATGCTTGGTTACAGTTCTGGTTAAGCACATGAACACTTCTTCACTCTTCTTCACTCTTCTTCTCTCTCTGCTCTACCTTTGAATGATCTAAAATTTATTCACACATAGGACTCTTACACTTCACACACACACACACACACACATCTTCAAATGATAAAGCAATCGCTCTTATATATCCGCAACAAGAAATTGCATCGCTATAAGTCAGCTCCAAAGAAATAATAAAATGAATATAAACAGTCAGCCCAAATCAATAAAGATTATTCATGCGAATCAACCAAGGTCAGCCACAACATAGTGAAGACCAAAAACAACATCCTCAAACATGAACCACTTCAATTAATTACTCCTTGAAGATCCACAACATGCTTCAACACATTGTCGGCCAAGAACATGAAAAACATGAACATGCAAGAGAAAATCTTGGATCATGAGCACAACGATCAATGCGTACATGCAAAACAGATAGATCATGAACTAAAAACATCCACAAGCATCTTGAAACATCAAAGAAGCATCCACAACAACTAAACTTACTGGAATCACACGATCTTCATCAAGGAACACAAATTGAAGTAATAGAAAAACTATCAGAATACAAATCTTCATAACTCGATCAAATCTTCATGCGGATCTCTGAAACTTGACATGGATAAACTAGATATACTCAACAAGAAACCCCTTAGTCCACAACCTCTGAACATCAACGTAATAATCACACCGACAGAAAGAATTTCACTTCACCACTAAAAACCTGTAGCAGTTCTTATTACAATTTTCTCAATATCCTCGATATATACAACTTCTAATGCAACAATGCTAATAGTGTTGACATCAATGACAACCACATATCAGCAACACAACACAACATCCAACAGTACATGTCTCCTTGTAAATTTTGACTCTAGAAGGACCACACAAATTAGTATGAACAAGCTCTAACACTTCATTTGAACAATGTTGTTTGCTCCGAAATGAAATTCTAGTTTGCTTCCCTAACTTAAATTCCTTGTATATAGTATTAGTAGGCTTTACCAACTTAGGAAGATCTCTCACTACCTAAGTAGAACTTATCTTGATAATATTGTCAAATTTTACATGATATGTTCTCCTATGCCACAACCAAATTTCATCAACTTGAGCAATTAGACAACTTTTACCAGTAGCATTCAGGTGAAAGATGTTACCTTTTGTTTTTGTACCTGAAGCAATCACATTTATAGAACTCCCCAATATTCTACACTTTCCATCCTTGAATTGAAGATTGTATCCCTTGTCAACCATCTTTCCAACACTTAAGAGATTATGCTTCAAACCTTCCACATATAGAACATCATCAGTATTATTCTTACCATCAAAAGAAATACATCCTCTGCCACGGATTACACCAGCTTTTTCATCACCAAATCTTACAACACCACCATCATACTTTTCTAGGCTCACAAACTTACTTTTATCACCTGTCATGTGATGAGAGCATCCACTGTCAATCACCCATTCATCTTTCTCTTCAACTTGAGTAGCTAGGGCTTTCTCCACATTTGAGCAACTAACAAATTTAGTAGGGGATGGATCATTTTCCTTGATAGAAATACATACCCATTCATCTTCACTTGCATTCCCTTTATCAGATTCATCATCTGTCACACCTTCATCAGCAGCATAATAACACTTTCTTTGGAATCTAGACTTATTAGGTCTTGGCTTAGGAACTCTTTACGGACACCTTGATGCAAAATTACCTATCTTATTGCAAGAAAAACATTTAATAGGAAATTTTCCTTTATACTTACCTTCTCCTTTAGCTTCTCTCTTGACAATAAGTGCTTCAATCTAATCTAGTTTTTTCTCCTCTTCTTCAATCTCTCCCATTTCCTCCTCATACTTGAATATTTTTCCAGAAGAACTTTCTCTCGGATCATATCTTTGTTTATCTCTTCTAGAAGTAGTAGCCTTGAATGAAAATTCTATCTTAGGAAGAGCATCACAAAATTCACTCAACTCAAAAGTAGTAAGTTTACCAATCAACATATCTCTGGTTACATTTGTTAGAGTCTGGAGCTCCTTAATAGCAGTAGCTTTGACTTTGTATGCAACAGGTAAGGATCTAAGCACTTTAGCAAAAATATTTGATTCTTCCAATCGTCCACCAGCACATCTGATACCACACACAAGTTCATTCACTCTTTGCATGAAAGAAGTAATGTTCTCATCATCACCCATTCTCAACTTTTCATATTTCCCTTTCAGACTTTGCAACTTAGCAATCTTCACATTAGCATCACCTTCATACAAAGTTTCCAACTTTTTCCAGATCTCATAAGTAGTCATCAAATCCATAACATTTGTCATCTTATAATCAGTCAAAGCACTCAACAATGCTTCTTTAGACCTAATATTGTACTCGGATTCCTTAATCTTATCTGCAATATAAGGACCATTATGTGGAATAATATACCTATTCTTTGTAATTTTCCAGTAAGGTTCACCAATGCATCTCAGATAACACTCCATTCGAGCCTTCCACAGAGAATAATTTTTTCCATCAAATCTCGGACTATCCTTCTTGTATGTCACCATCCCGAATCACCTCAAGCTGTTAAAATTCTTCCAAGGAACCTGCTATGATACCAATTGTTGGCAACACAAGGGTAGACAATTGAGAGGGGGGGTGAATCAGTTGTCCCATAAATTCAAACTTATTCAAATTATTAAACATTATTCTTAACTTTGATCAATAACCATGAAAGTATAAATCAACAACACATCAGAAACACACATAACACTAATATTTTTTTACATGGAAACCCTGTTAGGGGAAAAACCATGGTGGAGGTCAGTCCACAAGATTATACGTTGTTAAAAGTATAAAGAAATGTGAATGGGGAATGCACATGCATTCAGGCTCACTACCTAGAGCTCACTGCTCAATTACAAAAGGAAGACTCATTGTCTTATAAAAAGGTTTGGATTACATCCACAGGATTTTGAATTGAGAAAATAGCATTTGCTAATCCCTGATTATAGTTCTGATTAAGCACATGAACACTTCTTCACACTCTGCTCACTCTTCTTCACACTTTGCTTTTGCCTTCGAATGATTAGGACATTGTTCACACATCTCATACACAAGCACCTTGCACACATGCACCTTCAAATGGAATAAGCAATCACTTATATATATATCCACAATAAGAAATTACATCGCTACATGTCGGCCTCAACAAAATAATAAAACATATGCAAACTGTCGGCCCAAAACATTAAATAAATTTCAATGTGAATTGACCAATATCAGCCACAACATAATGAAGACCCAAAACAAAATACCGAAACACAAAAACACTTCAAATAATTATTCCTTGGAGATCCACAACATGCTACAACACCCTGTCGACCAAGAACATGAAAAACATGAACATGCAAGAGAAAATTTATAATCGTGAGCACAAAGATCAATGTTTGTGTGCAACACAGATAGAGCACGATCTAGAAACATCCACAAACATCATGAATCACTAGAGAAGCATCTGCAGCAACTGAACTTACTAGAATCACACCATCTCTATTCAGGAACACCAACTGAAGCAACAGAAATACTGTCAGAACACAACTGCTCATAACTCGATCAAATCTTCACACGGATCTTTGAAACTTAACGTGGATAAACTAGATATACTCAAAAAACAAACCCTTTAATCCACAATCATTGATCATCAATGTACTGAGCTAACCAATAGACTAAAGTCCTCTTCACCACTGACAACCTACAACTTATTTATTACAATTTTCTCAATATCCTCGACATATACAACTTCTAATATCTTCAAGGCCAATAGTGTTGACATCAATGACAACCACATATCAGCAACACAACCACTATGATAGCATCTATGATGGTATCTTTGCTATCTTGGTCCCTAAGCTCCATAAAAGATGCCTTATGACAGCTATAAGAGCATCTATAGGAGGCCATAATGATTTGAAATTGATGATTCCAAGGTGGTGGTGTGAGGATTTATCCAATTTGGATGCCATCCTTCATGAGTTACATTATTCTATATAACAGGTACTTGAAAGTGGAGATGGCAATGTTTTTCTTCATGTTTTATTTGTAGGGGTTATGTTGTCAGATTGAAGGATAAAGAGGAGTTAAATTGGATTTATTGTAATCACATTTTTCTGATAATACAAGCTATTCACCTCTTCTTTGGTGGAGTTCTTCCCAAAAGGGTTTCTCCATGTTAAACACTATGTTTGGTGTTCAGTTTTATGTTCTATGATTTCATTGTTATTGTCGATTTACACTCAATATGGTAAAAACTATTAGATATAATTTAAATTTTATTTAAGATTCTATTATTTCTATTCACCTTCTATTTTCTAACATTTAGTATTAGATCTTGGCTAGTTTTGTGTCTTGGGTGGCAAAACGGAGGTTTTTTGAGCTATAGTGGGAGTTTGGTTGATCTATTTTTTATTGAAACCATGGCTGCAACTTCTTCTCGTTTGGACATAGAAAAACTTAATAGAGTGGGATATGAGTTGTGGAATCTGAAAATGGAGGATCTCCTTGAAGAACGAGATCAATGGGCAGCTATAACAAATGAAAAGAAACCCAAAAAATGAATAATGAAGATTGGGATAAGATGGATAAGAAGGAACATGGTACTATTAGATTGTGTCTTGTCAATTTTGTTCTCCTGAATGTGTCAAAGTAAAATACTACACATGCTTGATGGAAGCGAATAGGTGAGATCTACCAAGCAAAAAGTTTGGTAAATAAACTCTACTTGAAATGAAAGTTATTTTCTCTTAAGACGAAGGAAAGTGAATCAATAGCCGAGCATTTAAATTCATTTAATTTGATTTTGATTCAACTATCCTCTATAGATCTTAATGTTGAAGAAGAAGATAAATGCATTATGCCTCTTTGTTCTTTGTTCTTTACCTAATTAATGGGATAATTTTTTTCTTGATATCACTGTCAACCTCAAAGATCCAAAGATGGATACTCTTGTAGCAACTTTTTTATCATAGGAAATGAGGAAAAAGACTATGGATAGTTTGAGTGATGCTCTCAATGTCAGGGGAATTCCTAAAGAAAGAGGGTCTAAAGGAGATAAGAATGGGCCTAAGGACAAGTCTAAGGGCATATCTAAAACTCCTGGGAAGGAGAATAGTGTGAAATGTTGGGACTGTGGAAAAAGAGGACATGTGAAGAAGGAATGTAGAAATCCAAATAAACATAAACTATTAGAAAAACAAAAGTGGCTCTATTCCTGCAATAGCGGCCAAAAATTACGACAACAACATTCATATTTTGAGACTGGAGCGACCCAATTGAAAAAAGTGGTTCTTACAAAAGACGATAGTGACCCAGAATCTGCCAACTAATCGCAAAACTTGATGAAAATTATTAGATCTAGGATCTAGGTCCCACCAGGTGTACAAATTTATGTAAGGGGGAATCATGGACCAGGATTAGTATCAATGAAATCAAAGCAAAAGGATAAAACCTAACCTACTCATGAAATGTAATTTTCAAAGCTATGAATTTAAAAAATGAGATTAGCACAATCGAATAGAAACAAAAATGAATTCAATCTATACAATCTTACCATCCCATGTCGAAGTTTATTCATGTTGATTTTGATATGTTGGATTGCTCTTCAACACAAAGCCTCCATGGTTTACAAAAGCTTGATAATGATGATGATGACCTAGAATGCAAGAGTTTTTGTTGAATTTTCTCAAGAATCACACTAGCATGACCTTTTAACCAACTCTCCAAATGATTTATGAGAGGTATGAGGGTTGTTTTATAGATTTTCTTATTTCAAATGAATGATTTGGATGCAAAGATGAAAGATCAAGATCAACGGTTGAGGTTTGTTGAGAGGAAATAGATTGAGGATTTAACTATCTTGATTAATCCAATTATGGGAATTGATTAGATAATTAGTGGGATTGGTTTGAATAATTAGTGGGATTGGAGTAATTGGCGGAATTAGAAAATTAGACTGAGTGATTCGTGGATATGATTTTATCGATCAAAATATGTTAGGATAAATAATTAATTAATCTTGAGAGGAACATGCAAGATTAAATTGATTTAGTAAATAAAAGAATTTATTAATAGACCATGTTGAGTGAATTTTGGGAAATTGAATAATTGATTTAATTATTTAATTTGGAAGAGGGAAAGTAGATTAATTAAATAATTAATGATAACTATTTAATTAAATTAGAAGAACAAGTAAATTAGAGACATAATTAAATAACTAATGTTTATTTAATTAATCAAGAGGAATAAGGTTAAATCAGTGATGACAATGAAATTAATTAAACAATTCAAGATTATTTAATTAATAGAGAAAAATATGGTTAATGATGCAAATGATGTTTAATGCAATAATGATAATGAAAGTGATGTCAATAATGGATAAATGCAATTTTAGGATGTGTGATATGCATTAATCCATTTTTACATGTCTACACTAAGAATGGGTGTTTTTTTAATAATGGGAGGAAAAGTGAGGGTCTAAGCTCTACAAGCCAAGGTTGAGTACATTAGGCTCAAGTGAGTGTTATGATTTACTTTGTTATTGTTATTATTTTTCCAAAATCTAGAATTAATTTTTTTGCTACAGGAATAGGCATTTGGTTGTAGTTGAAGTTGATCCTATACACCTATAAGAAATTATTGTAAATTGTAAATAGAACCAAATGTAATGCAAGAGACTCAAATTCTAAACTATCACAAACCTTAGATAGAGCACACAAAAGAGAAAATAAACAAAACATAACATCAAGATCAACATAATATATTACCATAATCTTAATTGTGTTTGATTTTCTCCTTGTTGTATTTGAATGTGGATGCTCTCTTTTCTTGAATATCACCCAATTTAAATATACCTAGATTGAATTATAATGGATGATAATGAGGAATGGAGTACTTGAATTTATAGATTTTTAGAATGAGGAATGGATGGTCAAGATCTAATTGTGAGATCAAGGGTGGAGAAAGGTTGAGAGGAATTCCCTAGGATCTAGGAGAGGATGAAGGGTGGAGACGAAGGTAGTTATAATGTGCTTGGCGAGGATTAACTTGGAAATTTTAGTAAATAGTTGTGGGGATGAGGGAAATTAGGGCCATGTGCACCTAAAAGGGTTATAATTTTGGGATGTGTTCAGAGAATAAGGGGACCATAAGGACAAGTGTACTTATGTGTCCAATATTCTTGGAAAGTGTTGCGAGAATAATGGGAGCACAAGGGCAAGTGTTCTTAGGCCCCCACTATCCTTTGAAAGTGTTGAGAGGATACTGGCTTAATTAAATAATAATAATATTTAATTACTTTAGCCACATGGGTGAGGGGGTGAGGTGGATAAATATGTGGAATATGTAATTAATTATTTATTTATTGTGATGAGATGAGAAAAGGTGGTTAGTTAAATAATATAATTATTTAATTAAATTATGATGCTTTAGGTGATAGGGATACATCCTAGGTTAATTAGGACTAGGTGATGGGTTTAGTATTAGTGATGAAATTGATCGATTAAGGATTAGGTGATGTAATTGTTCAATTAGGGATTAGGTGATATAGTCCTAGGGAATATTTTGTGTCTACATTTTGCCTCTCTTTGATACAATGCAACTAAGTAGTGTTGTTTCAAAGAAGAATAAAAATTAGGATCGAATGGAATGAAGCTTTAGTGGCAAGTTTCCTTGGTCGCTTAAGGATGATGATGGAATTCATACCTCTCAAGATAACTATTAGGTGAAATGGAAACAAATAGGTATCTAAAAAAGACATGATGTGTCATAAAGGATAAAAGGCTACTTGAGAGAGATCAAGTTGGGATGATGTACATGCCATGAATATAGGATTGATTATGGACTAAGGATTGGGTATGTTGATTGATGTTGCTAGGATGATTAAATTGGATTGCATGGATATACATATTGGATGATGAAATCTCACAAGGATTTAATACAACAAAATGACACATTATTGGGATTATAGACCAATGATGAGATCAAAGATGTAATGGATAAGGAATACATGTTGTCATAGTAACTTCACATGCAAGGAGCAACCTTTGTTTTGTTGTAGCACTTAGTGTTATGCACCATTATATAAGAGAGCATGATAATTATGTATCATGTGCATATGGACTCACACAAAAATAAAGAAATTTGCAAAGGGAATAAGGATCTAATAGACATGTTGTCATTATCATGCCATCATAT
Organism: Sequoia sempervirens; assembly: GCA_007258455.2. Lineage (NCBI taxonomy): Eukaryota > Viridiplantae > Streptophyta > Pinopsida > Cupressales > Cupressaceae > Sequoia > Sequoia sempervirens. The sequence continues at coordinate 6,447,634 of VDFB02049217.1, read as the reverse complement.
GAATGATGAAGGTGAATGTGACGATGTGAGTGGTGGATCATTAAGACTAGAAGAAACATAAAACATAAATCGAAGCTAAAAGATAGAAAATGCAAAGAAAATGAAAATAGTGTAGTGATTCAAGGAACACACTATCATAAGCATGTCATCATATGAATTATGAATTCAACTGTAATGACCTGTGAGATATGGTACACTAAAACTAGATGCAATAAATAAGAAAAAAGTCAAAAGAAAGAGGAAAACTAAAAAAAACAAAAGACCCAACATGACACAAACAAAGAGAAAGAAAAATACCAAGAAAAGGACAAGGACAAATAAGAAATTAATCAAAATCATGCTAGAAAACATGATTTGGTAACCAATGAAATGTTGACCATGGGTGGATGGTTAATGGTTAAATTCCAAACAAGGATTGAATTGTGAAGTGATGTGATGATAAATGGTGATGAAAAGGTCATGCCACCGTGGGTATATACATGTGCACCATTCCATAAGAAATGTTAGAAAGGGGATGCCACCAAGTAAGTACAAAATCAACGAAAGGGTATGGATGGAATGGAAGGAAATGATGGGGAAGGAAAATAGATGGGCAGATGAGAGTGGCAGAGGGATGAAAATGAGGGAAAATGTTGGTAAATTGAGCAATATGATGAAGGGGGGTAATATGAGTAGGAAATGTATGCCAGGGTAATAGAAAAAATGTAAGGAATATGATGGATTGGCAAGGAACTTGAGTGAAAAATCCTAAGAGGTAAAATGGGGTGAATAAAATGTGATGGTAGGACTAATATAGAAGATCGCATGATCATAGACTAGAGTGGTTGACTTCTACACATGATGCATGTTTACTAGGTTTTCATCATGGTACTTTCCCAAGGAATCACAAGGAGTGGTTTTCACTAGTGGACAAATTTATTTCTTTACTTATTTTTTGACTTTTTTATTTTTTTTCTTTTTCTATTTTCTATATTTTTTCTTTTTCTATTTTTTTACATTTTTTCATTTGGTTCTATTTATAATTCTAAATATTTTTTTACATTTGGTTCTATTTACTCTTGTATCACTTACATCATCATCCTTAAGTTATTGGGGCAACTTGAAATTGAAGCTTCATTCCATCCTACTTTTTATTCTTCTTTGACACAACACTACTTAGTTGCATTGTATCAAAGAGGGTGAAAATATAAACTCCTAAAATATTTCCTAGGACTATTCATCACCTAATCCCTATTCAAATAATTTCATCACCTAATCCCTAATCGATCAATTTCATTACCTAATCCCTAATCAATCAATTTCATCACATAAACCTAAACCCATCACCTAGTTCTAATTAACCCAGGACATATCCTTTTCACCTAAAGTCGCATACTTTAATTAAATAATCATATTATTTAATTAACCACATTTCCCATCTCATCACAATAATTAATTAATTAATTATATATTCCACCTATTTATCCACCTCACCCCCTCACCCATGGGGCTAGAATAATTAAATAACATTATTATTTAAATAAGACATTATCCTCTCAACACTTTCCAATAATAGTGGGGACCTAAGAACACTTGTTCTTGTCATCCCATTATTCTCTCAATGCTTTCTAAAAATATTGGGCACCTAAGTACACTTTTCCTTATGGTCCCCTTATTCTCTCAACACATTCCAATCTTATAGCCCTTTTAGGTGCACATATCTCTAATTTCCCTCATCCTCACAACTACTTACTAAAATTGGTAAGTTAATACTATCCATGCCCATTTCTAACTGCCTTCATCTCCACCCTTCATCCTTTCTTAGATCCTAGGGAATTCCTCTCAACCATTCTCCATCCTTGATCTCACAATTAGATATTGGTCGTCCATTCCTCATTACCAAAATTTATAAATTCAAGCACCCAATACCTCATTCTCATCTATTATCATTCAAGATAGGTGATTGTTGTCGATTTGGTTATATTCAAGAAAAGAGAGCATCCACATTCCAATACAACAAGAAACAAATCAAGCACAATGGAGATTATGATAATATCTTATATACTGATCTTGATGTTATTTTTTGTTGAATTTTTCTTTTGTGTGTTCTATCTGAGGTTTGTGATAGTTTAGAATTTGAGTCTCTTGCATTATATATGGTTCTTTACAATTCTAAATCATTTCTTATATTTTGTTGACTCTCCTAGGGATTACCCTTGTATTTCATGCTATTTTGCACATTAGAATTTTGTGGCAATTTCTTGCTAATTGTTTGTACAAACCATTGAGTGAGTTTCAGGTATCAATTTTTCATAGGTGTATCTAGGAGTAAAATGGACTACACTATTATGATTAGGACATCTGAGAAATGAATTTTGAAATAAATCACTTAGCATCTTGCTGAAAAATTCTTAGTGTTTGCAAGCTTGTACCAAACATATAGTGTATGAAATTTTGTATATTCATGTGAAATATGTACCATCCATATTGTATAAATAGATGTACTCCTGCATAGAAAAAAATCATGAATTGAAGGTATATACATAATCAGAAAGAAGTTTATTGTTTTTTATTATAAAAAATGGAATTTTGAAATTTGCAATGTTATACACAACACAAGTGAGATAAGATATACATGGTACATTACAGAATTATCACACCTATGAGTGGATATACACATAAATATCATGAATCCAAGTTGATAGGGGCACATACAAAAGGTATACACATAGAGCATTGAGCATATACACACAGTATATGCATATGGACTAGTACCAAAAAATACATGTGTAGAATATAACATTCATTGGAAATCTGATTTGAAGATGAACATTGTGGTATAGGTAATTTTTGAAATTTTTACTTCAAAATTCAAGTAAATTCATGTTTATTTTACACCTTCAATTGGTCATAACTTTCACATTTTTATCGTTTTCTAGTGCTTTTTTAAAACATATCAGAAAAATTCAAATTTTTTATTCTTTCAAATAATTTTCCTTAGGACTTACTATTTTTCTATTTTTTGTTGAATTTTATGTGCAAGTATTTTCATGATTTCAATACTTTCAATCTTATAAACTACTAGCTCAAGTGCTTTTGTAGGACGTTTTGTTGAATAAACTTATTACATGTGTAAGTCCCTACCTCACAAGTGATTAATACAACCCTAATTTGTTATATACTTTTCCTAAATAGATGGTTAGGTATATTGCAGGTGATAAATAAGGTGATTGTGTGACAATAATATTATTTTCATTTTTACTTTGTGTTTTATCATCATTATTCTATTTAATGAAGATGTATGCACATGTTAATTATTGGATATGACTTGAAATTATAAGAAGGATTGTTGTGTCATATTATATTTTGATGATTAATTAGCTATGTTAATGGTTCATGATTGAAGTTATGAGGATTTGATTCATTTGATTTATTATTATGGTCCAACTATACTTAATTGTGTTGTACAAGAAAGTAAGTGTGTCAATAAGATAAAGGAGGAAACATCCATAGCAAATCTAATACTTCTTTAAGAAGTTATAATTTTAACCCTTGTATACTCAAGAAGTAATAAGGTGTAAATTGTTGGTTAATTGTGCTTTAAGGGTTTAATGTGTGGGCTAGGTGTGAAGTGTTTTGTGGGGTAATTAAGTGTTAATACCATGTGGTTAAATGTGTAAGTGGGGAATTAGGTTTGGGGGCCCTTAATTAGGTTGAATTTTGGATGCTTTCTTTCATGATCTTCTAAGAGGTGTTAAAAAGGCTTATTTTAAGTATTTTCATCATTTTTAGTACCCTAAGGTAAGTACTTATGGGTTGGGTACCTATTTATGGCCATATCCAAGACATGACCCTTATTTATTTCCCATTAAGGGAAGTGGTGGATTTGGAAGACCTTGGGGTAAGGGAAGAGTGTCTTGACCTCCAAAATCATTTATAAGATGGGACTTAGGAGATGGAGTGGCCAAGTACTCCATCCTCTCCTTAATGAAGGAGAAGACTTTCTTGGATAAAGTGGATTAGATTCCTTCCCTTCCCATCTCCACAAATTTTCCCATACATGTGTGAGAACTTGTGGGAGAGTGTGCTTGAGGATTGAATGAGAGAGTGACAAGTGTCACTCCCTCATTCAAGAAGATTCAAGTTCAATTCCTTTATCTTTCTTTGTGAAGAGAAAATTAGTGTTACCCACTTATCCTTTTTGGAGAATCCTTTTTTTGAGTTTTAAGTAGAAATGAAGGAAAACTCAAAAGAAGGAAGGAGCCCTCACATATGGGATGGTGTTCAAGAAGCATAGACTTAAATATAAGCTCATTTTCCTTCCTTGTTGCTATCAAGTTAGTCTTAGTATAAAATTTGTTTTCGTGTTATTCTTGTTATTTTTTTGAAAGTAAGTTGAGGAGACTTCATATTGGTTGAGTATGTGGCTTGAGAGTTTGTTTGGTGAAATGGGAAATAAAATTAATGGATAAACTATTGAATAGCCTAGATAACTGAGAGGGGCGCTGAATTAGTTATCCTAAAACAAATTCTTTTCTTTAATTAATTTGGAGCAAGCTTAAATCAAGCAGATAATAATCAAACAGATATGAACATGAAAGCACATAACAACATCATGCACAATGAATAACATAATCTATATGGAAACCCAAGAAGGGAAAAACCATAGAGAATGCTAATTCTCAATTATAGAACACCGGTTAAGGTGATTTTTACAAAGGCTCACTACCAAAAATGCTCACTATAGGTAAGGCTCACTGTCGATGGGCTCACTGCCCAACTAATACAAAAACATCTAATTAAAAAATAGTCTCACTGACAAAATGAACTAAAGAAGTTGCATCTACATATTCATGAAGTCAGTTTCAGTTTAGAGCACAATATATGTCTATAGCAAATCCAGTCAAGAATATTCTACCCACTTTCCTTGCAAAACCTCTGCACTACTAATTACTTCTTCCTAACACTTGCCTTCTGTGTCCTTCTCTATTTCTTATCGCATAATCCTTTGCAATTTTGTTCATACACACCACTCCACTTGTCTTTAACCAAAGAGATGTTATATATATATATGTGTGTGTGTGTGTGTGTGTATGTATATATATATATATGTATGTATATATGTATATGTATATATATATGTGTGTGTGTGTATGTATAATGTATATATATATATATATATATGTATATATATATATATGTATGTATATATATTTATATATGTATACATATATGTATATAAAAGTATACATACATATATATATGTACCTGTAGAGCAAAGTAAGTCAGCCTAGCAAAACATGTTGGCTTGAAGAACAACCTTGAAATATTATATAAGTCTTGGCATGCTAGCACCGGACCCAAAAGATAGGTCGCACATAAAGATCTTCTAACCATGTTACCAAGGGACCCATAAATGGGTCATACATAAGATAGCATAATTACTGAAAGATAGAAAACTTTGAATTACATGAAATATATTCTAGAGCCGATGGAAATGCCACAACCAAGACCAAATCTTGATTTCCATCAATTTTAGTATCAACCGGAGAAACACAATTAGACATACCAAAACTTATAACATGCTACATGAATGTCCGGATAGCAAGGATACCCAGAATAAGCTTTGAGCACAATAGCCAATATCAAAAGATTAGTCTTTATTATTCTGCATTAACTGTCTTCCACGGATGTCCCAAAAAGGAGTATTGTCGTATCCGGATCAAGGATAACATCCATAATACACAGTATCATAGCACATGATAGGATAGATCATTTATGTATATCATCCGGAGCACAACCTTTCGAATCCCAAGTTTTGACATCAATGACAACAATGCCAAATCTTCTCAACAACTTCTCAACATAAACTACTTTCATTTTTTCATACCAAGATTATTTGGTCTAAATCTTTTTCTTGCTCAAGGGTTTGGATGGAACCCATGAGGCTTCATGATGCTAATATGATTGGGTGGAGAGAATTTAATTGTTCTTTGGAATGTGGAGAAATTTAAAGGATGAATTGCATATATTGTTCAATGAAAAAAAATGTAATGGAGCAATTTCTTATTCATTGGCATGTCTCTTTATTAGTTCTTGGGAATGTTGGAGTTATTCTTTTGTTGCTTCCATTAAGGTTAAATGAATAATTGCGCCTTTCCTTGTATTGAATAATCCAATAGTATGTTCATTTGAGTTGCAAGAAGAGAGATTGATGTATTGTGAGTTAACTATGTATCTTGAAAATCTCCTATTAAAAATCTTGGAGATGAAGATCCAAGGTTATTTTGTAATAAATTCCTTTGTGTTTAAAGAAATGCATTTTGTATGCTAAAATAAGTTAAAACTCCTCTTGCAATGAAAGGATTATAAAAAAGTAATGAGTGTAGAGGTTCTCATGTTTATCATTTTAGGAGCACTATAGTGGAATGAAATATTGGTAATGGGTAGTTAATTTAATGCCATGAAGGAATGAATGTACTCATTTTAGAATTGTAATGAAATAAAATTTATTGAATTTTGTTGCAAATATTGGTAATTAGGAAATTCAAATAAAGAATTATTTATGATTTTTTAAATCTCCATATCCTCTATTCATAAGGTGAGTAAGCAACTTAGTAAACCAACTTGAAGTTCTCAAAGGAAATGAAGTAAAATAAAAAACTACACTTTTTGAAAGATTAAAGTTTATGTATGGATATAAATTATATATACCTATATAATAGTTAAAGGAAACACAATATAGTTTTATTCCAGTCAAATTTCCAATTATCTAATATATATGTGTATAAATATCAACTATTGCATAGAACATATATATTCATTTCTTATACGGTGGTAAAGATTTTATATTATATACAATAAATTGTATGTTTTATATGTATAATATATAATATATAAACATTTTTTATATCTTAAATTAGAAATTTTAAAATATTATCAACTTAATATGTTAAGCATTATAAATATTTTAAAAGTTTTATGATTTTAAAATACATATAATAAAAGAAATAATTTTGTAGGGGGCAGCAGGGAGTCTAACCTTGTCGTGCCCCATAGAGAAGAGTGTCGGTAGGGAATAGCCCATGTCGCATCCCCCTTTGAAAGGGGCGCAACAGGGTAAACCCTGCCATGGCCTCTATGTGAGGTGGGGGCTCATCTCCCATATATGGGGTCGACCCCTATGCACTACTAATTTTTAATTTGATATTTTGAAATATATTCAGAATAAAATAAATAAATGAGAATAAAAATGCATTTTAATTCTATATATTTCCATATTATTTGGTCTATTTAAAATAAACCCCCCTTCAATGCAGACTAATCTACAAAATACAGAGGTGCCCCACACAAACACAGTGATATATAAAAAATGTGTATAATAATGCAGATTTGGCCATGAATAAGAGGAAAAGAAAATATATACTCGAGCATTCATTCACAGGTCAAATAAAATAAAATATAAAGACATGGTTTAAACATTTGTTATGAAAAACTAGCACAAGAATAGGGAGGGTCTGGGATTTTTTATGCACAGTAGAATGCATATCTAAGATATTATTGTCCTAGCCACAAAGTAGAGATAGATCTGCAAAAGAAAGCAAAGAATAAGGTGTTAAAATTAGAAAATATTGGAAGATTTGAAGATATAGAAATGAGTTTCAATTGAAGAGGAAGAAAATATTGAAATCTATAATAGAGAAGTAAAAGGTAGGCTACAATTGCTTTATCCACCATAGAAGCAGAGTATATTTCTACTACTCATGTATCTAAGGAGGAAATTTGGTTACAAAGGTTGTGTACAGGTATTGGTTTTGATTGCAAAATTATTCAGATTAATTATTATAGTCAAAGTGAAATTCATTTAGCTAAGAATCCAATGTATCATGCACGAACTAAGCATGTGGTAGATTAATTGTTATAGTCAAAGTGTAATTCATTTAGCTAAGAATCCAATGTATCATGCACGAACTAAGCATGTGGCTATACAGTACCATTTTTTCCGTGAATTGATTTCTAATGGTTAGATTGAGTTAAAGAAGATTGACACACAAGAAAATGTTGCAAATGTACTTACCAAACCTATCAGTATGATGTCAAGTGGGAGAATGTTGGGATAAATGTGCCATCAACCTTATAAATATCATGTAATTTAATTACTCCTAATATTGTTTATAATTCACTCATAAGGGATGGAAGGTTTCCCGATAGTGGTAATTATTTTTTTACTGGCCTCGATATTATTGTTTTACCAACAAGGAGTTATTGTGTTACTTTTACTAGATAGTTGCCACAATCTGACATTATGATATTTTATGAAAACCATCATAAATTGTATATATGACAACTATGGCACCTGCCATAAGATTTTATGATGACTATGATAGTATCTATGATGGTATCTTTGCTATCTTGGTCCCTAGGCGCCATGCATGAAAGATGCCTTATGAAAGTTGTAAGAGCATCTGTAAGAGGCCATATGAGCTGAAATTGATGATTCCAAGGTGGTGGCATGAGTATTTTTCCAATTTGGATGCCATTCTTCATGAGTTGCATTCTTCTATATAGCATGTGCTTGGAAGTGGAGATGGCAATGTTTTTCTTCAAGTTTTCTTTGCAGGGGTTGTGTTGTCAAATTGAAGGTTGAAGAGGAGTTAGAATGGATATATTGTAATCATATTTTTTTTATAATACAAGCTATTCATCTCTTCTTTGGTGGATTTTTTTCCTGAATGGTTTTCTCCACATTAAACACTGTGTTTGGTGTTCAGTTTTATGTTATATGCTTTCATTGTTATTGATGATTTAAACATCATATTCTAAACACTATTAGACTTGATTTACAATTGATTTAAGCTTCAATTATTATTGTTCAAATTCCATTTTCTAACATTGTTTTATATGGAATGGAGAAAATTTGGTTTGTTTACAGTCAAATTAGGCTTGTTTTGAGGACTATGGTATGACAATAGAGATCAAATAGATTGATCGGGCCCTAATATTGATAAGGAAGGTGTAAATAGGCATATATAACATATCTAAACATTATTCTAATAGAACTTACTCATTCAAGCACAAGAAATCACAAAAATATAGTCATACTGCCTTCTAGGATATTGTAGACCAAGCATTTGATGAAAAAGGCATATGTATGTGTGGAATAAATATGAAACTCGGTACACTTTTTTGTACACCTATAAGCATCAAGAATCCAAAATTTAGAGAATTTTGGCTAGTTGGATCACAATTTGATCCCTTGCCCTAGTTTGAGGTTGAGAGCACATAATTGGTCCTAAAATCAAAATATTGAGTGTCAAGACCTCAAACAAAATTTATTAGGCTTGCTTTGACCTTGTTAAGGTTTCTAAACCTCCACAAAGGTGAAGTGATTTCTCAAATTGGCACTGTCAACTTCAAGCTTGTCCTATCTGAAACCCTCATTAACAACATGACAATTTTTTATGGAAACATGAACAAAACTCACTCAAATCACTTCAAACTTCACACATTTGCATTATTCTTGTCATGCATCATCTTTACATGCATAATTATCATGGATTTATGAAGAAAAGGTTGTTTTCCTATGTTTAGCTCATCAAAATCTTCTCCTAAAGTCACTCAACTAACCCTAAAGAAGCTCAAAAAAATGCTAGGAATGGAAAATCAATTAACTATCACTATAGCACACCTATCTAACTCCCTTTCCTCCTCATTTACATGATGACAAGGTTTTATGGCCTTATTTAGTTTATATCTACTTATACTTGATTTTTATAATGCATTTATAAGGCCTTATTTACCTCCTCCATGATATTTACACAAATTTAAAATTTCAACTACATACAAATGGAGGGAAACAAACTTGGAACATACCTAGCAACCTAGACCTTATGAAAATATTATCTCTCCTAGCTAGCAGGGGTGCTCCTACATCATGTCTCCAAAATCATCAAATATCCTTTTGTCCAAATCTATAAACATATTTTTAGTAGTCCATTAGAGACAACATATTCATACCATATCACCAAACTACCATTTTACATCCCCATCTCATAAGGTCTTCAAATTTGTATTCCTATAACAAGGTCTCAACATAAGAAACTCGTGGAATCCAATCAAAGTGAGTGAAGCATAATCACAACATGGGTGATACACAACTTAAGTTTGGAATGCCATCTCATTTATTCAGCCCTACTGAGTATCAAACACCATGACCTCTACCCCCATATATCCTCATAGAATACATCACACATGATTATGATGAATTGACAAACAAGAAATTATTAGATATGTAACAAGATCTAGAACTAAGAAGAGAAATGGATAGCCTCCTTGATTTGGACCCAAAAAATTGTTTTCTTACCCTCACACAAAAAGGTGCTAAACTACCTTCAAAATTTATCATTTCCACACTTAGGGAACAAGACCTTACAAGTATCATGCCATTACATGTTCCATTTAATGCAATTTTACCCACCTCAATCTATCAATGTATCTATGCCTCAAGATTTCATGCCAAATATGGCAATTCAACCATCCATAACTTCTCATGACATGGATTTCATACCATTTCCAAAAAATATATTAATCTACTCTATCAAAATCCTTTTGTGTTTAATAACACAACCACGTATATCCCAAATACATAAATTCCTTCATCCACACCTCATAACACAAATATTCCCCTTGCTTCACAACCCATCACATCAAACTATACAAATAACCCTTTTGCATCACAAACTATTTGTAGAGAAGGGGGATTTATTGCTCTTGAGTATCTTGGTCACCAAAAGAATCCCAAGGAATTAATTTCCCTAAACTGCCTCAAACTACCTAATAATTTGAATCGAGAAGATCAAGATTAAATAGATTGCAAAATGTATGAAAAGAAGAATTTTAGGAACAATAACAAGCAGACAACCTTGAGGACTGAAAGAGTAGATCACTGAGATTTTTGAGACAAAGGGAGAATCTCTTGGCCTAACAATAGTAATACAAGAGCGAGATGTCAGCATGGTGTGTTACAGTCCCAAAGATGTGCTAGTTTCATATACTGACAGAGCACTAAACCCTCAGACATAACTCCAAAGCACCTACTAATTATCTCAAATCTGAGGTTTGTTTAAGCTATTAATTTGACATAAAGCAAGAATACAAATAAATTGCAAGGAAGGCAAGATAATAACTTACAATAGGTCATGTGCTTTGAAGCCTCCCATGAAGCTCCACACGATCAACCTACACATAAGGTAAATGAGGAAAAATGTTGGGGTGGTTTTGGGGCTTGTCGTAGTCAAACCCTCATTTTGGTGTTCCCACTTCCATGGACCACCAAATAGATAAAGAGAAATGGAAACAGAGTAAAATAGACACAAGAGTGGTAAAATCAAACCCTAATATGGAGGAGAACCTGTACCACGAGATAGACACCAAAGTGATAAGAGAAAACCCCACTACGAAGGAGAACTTGTATCACGAAATAGAGACACAATAGATAATATGTTATCAAATTGACAAGAAGAAAAAGAGAATTACCAACAATTTGCATCCCCCTCTCAACTTGATAGATATAATGTTGAGTGCTTGCAAGAGAGCTTTGGCTATTGGAAAGGCTTCAATCTGGTAGAGCTTTTTTGTAAGAATGAGATGGAGAAGAGAAGAGCAAGAAGAGAAAGTTAGAGTAAGAGAATGTTGCAAATGAGAGTGAAGAGAGAGGTTTTGTTCAACTGCATAGGTGAGAAGATACATTACTCTTAGAATCCTACCATAGAGACATGTGTCATGGGTCAAGAATTTCAAGATTCCCTATTTGAACTTGTGAAATTACGGGGATGCTAGAGTGTCGCATGGATGTTCACACACCGCGTAGGCATCCAACTCATCATTTCATGAGAAATAAAGTGGCAGACTACTGTCGCTTCATCATTAGTCCTTATGGAGTTGAAATCGTGAAATTCTAACTCAAGGTTCTTGCCATAAATGTGACTAGTTTCCATTAATGTGAGGGTCAAATACGCAAATGTGAAATTGCCACAGGGTGAAGTTTTATATTATATTTTCCCCCACTCTAGTGAGTTGATTTTTGGGGAAAATTAGTTACACTAAAGTGGAAAAGAGAAAATTAAAGCAAACTCAAAAATTTGAAAATTTTATAGATTTTTGTGCCAAAAAGGATACTATAGAGGTTGTAGAGGTTGAGCAAGCAGGTACTGATGATTTCCCCAACAATCAATCTCAATGAGAAACCATAGCATCTAACATGAAGTTTCATTTTGCAAAACTCAAATTTAGGTCAACTCGAAAATATGAAGAAGCTACCAATGAAGAATGCTCAAGAAAAATCTAGTGGTTCAAAAGAAAAATATGATGAAAAGGTGAGTATATGCCCCCTCCTAGTTTTTCCCCCAACTATGTGGGAAAATTTGAAAAATCTAAGTGTTTTTGGGCCAGGGAAAATGGACCCTGGGGGACCTATATATACTTGGGTGGGGCCTCTAGAAGGGTCATTTTCACTATTCATCGCAAGCGATTTGTTCACTTTTGTGAGAGAAAAGTCAACAAAATGCCTTCCAAACAAGATTTTGAGGAGCCTAGGATAGAGAACCAGTGTTTAGTAGTAGCATAGGGAGGTGAGGTTGATCAAGTGAGTCTGAAGTACCCTCTTTTGTGCATTTTATAGCATTTTTTAGTGGTTTTTTCAATTTTTGTAATGCAAGCATCCCAATAGCACAAAGGCATCCAGTCGGCATGTTGGTGTCCTACCAGTGCACTACTGGCCTTCAGCTGCATTGGCATTTGTCTAGCATTCTACCATCCAAGCAGCTCCAATGGCATACCTCAGAAAATAACATGACACACAAACATCTACACAACATGCAAACATCTGCATAGCACATAGACATCTGCACAGCATGCAGACATCTGCACGGCACGCAGACATCTGAACAGAACACTTACATCCCAGAGGTCATTCTTAGAAAAGTTTTGATGTAGAAATTAGAAAATTTTGATGCAAATGGGTTTGACTTGAATCTTTTTATCATTGTATAGGATTACCTGAAGATGCAAGAGCATGATGGCAGATGTGTGTTAAGGATGCTCCACGATCAAGCAGCATGCATGTCCCCTAATAAGGAGGGACATCTTTGGTGAGTAGGCCTATGGTGGTCCTATACTATGCCCAAGATGCTTTATCATGACTGTATGCTCGTGGTATTGATGGAGAGGTAGGACCTAACCACCTCTACTTTCCACCTCCCGATAGGTGAGATGACCTTCACACTACAAGACATGTACAGGATCACCGGTCTCCCCATCCACGGACAGCAGGAGGAACTCGATGAGACACGCATAGCCTGAGAGTGATTTGAGGGCCTATAGTACTGCACAGGGCACATAGACCTTGGTGATGGCACTGACCACATATACATTTGCTAGTTCAAGCATGATTACACGGTGTTCCCTCTAGTGTGAAGGCTGATGGTAGTTACAGTCACAATGCGGGTGACTATGGATAGATGGGGCTCTCACCTTCATGGGGCCTCCTCCACACTATCAGTTTTATGGAGGAGCAATGGGCCATTTTCGCATGGGGTCAAAACATGCTCACATTCCTATGCCAGGAGTTGGGTAGGTTTGTGCACTGAGTATGAGAGCCTCACTGCTTGCTCACTTTTATAGGTGTGGGTGTTCGCCCATATCACTTGCACCTAGCCAGTCAGGTATCCTCGAGGGATATCCCCTGGCACATGGATGGCACATGCATACAAGCTAGTACGTTAGTGGAGGTATGGGGACCTCCATTTTGGAGATTACAGATAGATACCCTATGGTCAGACTAGATTATATGGTGATCATATAGAGGCATGGTGTGAGTGAAAAACCAACAATAGCTTTGTAACATGTAGTGTGAGTGATTTTTGGTCAGTCGTACTAATTTTGTGATTATGCCCTATTATTGGTAGTGCATTGTGTGACAGTTCGATACTATACAAACTATTTTTTTGATGCCCCCATCATACATGTGAGCAATTAGGAGCACAGATAGGCTAGGAGATTTTCGGAATCCCAACCATAGCAAACATCATTTTGAGCGATGATGAGGTGGATGATCGAGATCAACCCTCGATGTTTCCCATAGATGATGTTGGGGTGGCCGTCAGCTTCAAGACCTAGTGGTTGCGGCATGGTCCTAATCTAGTTTTCCTAATAGATTCCCTTAGAGGTGATGTTGGTGGCCAAGAGAAGGAATCACCAATAGGAGGAGATGGAGATGGAGGTGGAAAAGATGAGTAGGAGGGAGAGGCAGTGGCACAAAGATCGAGGTAGCGGTGGAGGCTCTCATTCCTCCAAACATTGTCCTAGTTTTAGTGGCACCACCACCACCTTCAGTAGTCGTCATCCCCACCATAGCAATAGCAATGAGTGCAGGAGGTGCAAGAGGTGTAGATCCTAGTGTCACTTCTCCCCCTGACCCACACTAGTAGGACGGGAACCTAGGTACAAGATTCATTTATGTTATTTATTTTTTAGTACTTCTAGTTTCATCTCATTTATATATATGTATACATGCTTTGATATATCATGTGGTATTGATGTGTCTACTATTATGTCATTGTAGTAGGCACACAGGAGTGGACCACATTCATTATGTGGTGTATTTTAGAGGTGTCCCTAGCCATACTAGTCTAGGGGAGTGTCCTAGTCACCTATAAGTTGGCTTCAGCGAGGTGACACGCCCAAATTTTGTATCCTATGGTGGTTCTCAAGATAGCCTACGAGCAGGTGTAGGTGGAGGCAGTGCAGAATATTATGGTCATCACCACCCTCACTAGTTAGAGGGATCAGTAGTCGACAGAGTTGTAGGTCATTCTCACCAAGAGAGAGAAGGAAAAGAAGAGAGTAGAGAGTGCCAAGAGGGCATGTGATGCTCTTCAAATCCAACTCAATGGCCTCGGTGGACAGGCAGCAACAATGAGGTTGGTGGTTGATCCATAGTTGTAGGAGGATTTAAGGAGGGAAGAGCTAGAGATAGTCGAGCTACGTGGCGATATTAGAGGATTATGAGAGAGCATGGTAGTCTTTCAATCTCACAAATCCCACTTTGTTGCTTTCATCCAGCCTGGACCACATTCACCATCACGACTAGAGGGTTTGGGGAGCCATGTGCCCAAGGGCTAGATACCCATTTTGTTATGTGTCATTTTTGTACCGATGATTAATACATTGCATAGCATTTTTTTGTGTATATACATTGATAGATATACAACCACCACAATTTTTTTATGGCAGTGGTGTGATACATGTACATGACATACATTTGATATATATATGATATTTTGGTTCTAACATTATGGTGTTCATATTTATGTGTATGCTTTTATTTTCATGTATTATTATGTGATGGATGTTATACTTATGGATGTATGTTTAGATTAGATGCTATCATGATCTAATAAACACACATGGATTTATGTTAATTAAATACAATTATGATCTAATTTCCTAACCAAAAGATGTAATAAAATGCAATGCATGGACACATAGCATAATAAAACACATGTATGTATGTAATTCCTATTTAAAGAAATTAACCGCATGCACACATGTTCACATCACAACACAAAATGTAATAATGTGTTAATGAAGGAATGACATAATATGATACATTTTAATTTGTGAGGGATGAGTGTTACACTCATGACACATACACTATGCATAGTATTGATGAAGATGCATCACATTGACAGGTTCTTTTAGAGGAGTTTCATCCATAGATGACAACCTGTAAGAACCAAAACCATACATGAAGATGTCAATGTAAGGGCCTAACCAATTAGGACTAAACTTCCCCTTCTGATCAGGTGGCACATTTACATTTCTTTGATTCTTATAGAGAACCAAGTCACCTACCTTGAAATTCATAAGAAGAACACCCTAGTTATAGTGTTTAGAAAGTGATCATTGATAAGCTTGAAGGTGATCAAGGAACTAAAATTGGCGCTCATTAAGCAACTAAAGATGATGCAAACAATTAGCATGGTAAATTTCATCATCAATCAACCCTTTAATGAAAACTCGCAAAGATGGAATTTCCAACTCTAAAGGCATGATGGTCATGGCACCATATACAAGGTTGTATGGCATAGTTTATGTCATTGTATGAACACTCGTGCAATAAGCCCATAAGGTGTATGTTAATTGAGTATTCCAAACTTTATCGTGTTTGTTTACTATTTTTCAAAGAATGAGCTCAATATTTTTATTAGACACTTTGACTTGGACTTTAGACTGGGGATAGTATGGTGTAGAGAATTGATGTTGGATAAGAAACTTCTCTATGAATTTCTTCACCTCTTTGTTCTTAAATGGAGTACCATTATCAAAAACCAAGATAGAAGGTAGTTTAAAGCAAGCAATGATATTATTCAAAATAAATATACATATGGCTTCAGCATTCGTGGACAAAAGCGGAATAGCTTCGACCCATTTCATAAAGTAATTTGTAGTAGTGATGATAAAGACATGTCCTTTAGAAGAAGAAGGTGATATTTTACCAATGATATCCAACACCATTTTGTGAATGGCCAAGGAGAGGTTTAGTTTTGAAGCTCCTAAGCAAGTGCGTGAATAAGATAGCTATGTTGCTAACATTGCAGACACTTCTTAATAAAGGAAAAGGAGTCTCGCTCCATTGTTTGCCAAAACTATCCCATGTGAATCATTTTTTTCACTAGAGATTTACCACCAAAATCTCCACCCCCAAATCTTGAGTGGGGTTCTTTAAGGGAAAGGGGTATTTTCGCTTTAGTGAGACAACAAAGAAGAAGACCATTGTAATACTTTCAATAAAGAACATTTGACAATATAACATATCAGACTAAAAAATCTTGAGACTGAGTGCAAATTTTTTTCATCGCATCATTAGGAAAATCTCTAGTATTTAGATAATTAGAAATTTTAGAATACCATTCCTCCAATTCTAAATGAGAACACATGAGAGAATCAAATTCAAGTTGATCCAAGATAGCGGGAGAGAGAATAATATGAACCACAAAGTGGTATTGTTACATATCCTTATCTAAAGACACAAGGGAGGAAACACTCGCCATGGCATCCACATGTCAATTTTCTCTCCTAGGAACATTTTCTATCATGAAAGAGGATACTAAGATAGCTTATTTTGATTTTCCTGATACATCCTTGTGATTTTATTTACAATGAATTCAGAATCACCATGTATATGGAGATGTTTGATGTTTAATGCAATTGTGGCATGCAAGCCAGGAATAAGGGCTTCCTACTCAGCAATATTGTTAGTGCAATGGAATTCCAATCAAAAGGATAGAGGTACTAGCTTATCCTTGGGCAAGATCAAAACTACCCCCACTCCAGAGCTAGCTTGACATCTTGATCCATTGAAATACATCTCCCATACAAGCTCCTGATAGTTGTAAAAAAGGTCTTCATCCAGAAACAAATCCAAATTAGGGAAAGATTGATATGAGGGAGCTTATGCCAATTGATCGGAAATGGCTTGACCCTTAATGGATTTCTAAGTTATATTTACTTGATTTCAAATTCAGAAAGCAACATTAACCATTTCACTAACCATCCAACAAGATCAGTTCTAGTGAACAAATATTTCTAGAGATCACTTTTTACAATGACATGAGTTTCAGCATGAAGAAGATAATGTCTTAACTTTTGTGTTGTGAAGATGATAGCAAGATACTATTTCTCCATGGTAAAGTAACGAGTTTCATAATAAACAAGCATACGGCTGATATTGTTGGGAAAACTATTGTTAGTGTTCACATGTTTGTTAGAATTATAGGGTACATACAAAAAATATTTGTTAGGACCTTGTATATTTACGTGAGTTTGTTATATTTTGGTTATCTTGTATCCCTTGATGTAAGGTATTTTTTATGGGAGTTCTCCTATAATATAGGAGATCCAATTCCTATTTATTGGCATATGTAATCTATGATTGAATATAACGAGTGTAATAAAGAATATATTATAGTGTGTAAAATTTTCTATTGACCTCTGCCCAAATTCTCAATATGGTATTAGAGCATAGGAGATTGTGGGAATAATGTTATTTTTGATAGGGACATGAAGATATGTTGCTCTAAAAACTTTGAGTGATCCTAGTGATCTCGTGACCATCAAGGTGATCTGAAGCAAATTTAAAAGTCTTAGAGTTATGCGAAGGTTGCTCTAATTTTCAAGCTTTTGATTCCTTCGATAATAGTGGAGAAATTTGTGTTTTGACATTTGAGAAAGCTCGTGTACAGATTCTCCTTGAGTGGCGTATAGCCTAGATCAGGCTGATTTAAAGGGTGGTAGTTGTAGATCATTTTCTATTTGCAGAAGCAGATCGAGTTCCTTGTTGGCATGGCATGGTTATTACACAATTATTTCATTTGGTGCTTTGCCCACTCATCAACCTTTGTTGAGATTTGTTGTTTCTGGAAGCTCATGCATTCCTGACTGACTAGAGTGCTCCATTGTAGCATGAAGGATTGGAGGTGAGGAGCTTCCTTTATCACTTTTAGAAGGCATTTTGAGATCAGAATCAGCCACATCAAGTTCGTTAGGTTTTTATTTTTCTTGATCGAGCGAGTGTATTCCTAGCATCCTATGAAATGTGTCAACGTTAGATTTGGTAGCCTTTGGTGCTTTGTCATCTCTTTTCTTCATATTGAAGGCTCGTAATTGCTCAATCACTCCATCAAAACACAATTTGCTAGATCACCTAACATTCCAATCCTGCCAAAAGTCGTTGGCTTCAAATAAGTATATGCACAACCCAATTGAGGATTTCTCATAGATCAGGCTTATACTTGGAGTCCCCCGATCGGATCCTTCTCTCATTGTAATCACGGTTCTTTTGCTATAGATCAGTTTATAGTTGGTGAATTTTATTGCTGACTGCAGTTCCTTGTTATTGTAGCTGACATCTTCAGCCGATATGTATTTAATTCTTTCCAGTCTCAAAATGATATTATTGAGATTCTTCTAATCTTTTATGGTGAAGGATTTAATTTGGGGGTTTATTATTTGAAAGATTATTATGGGAGGTAGTGATTCGCTTTCAAATAATTTTTTGAAAATTGTCATGGATAAATTTTCATCGAGAAATTCGATGATAGAGACTTTCATACATGGAAAATACAAATGCAACTACATTTGATAGAAAAGGATCTTTGGGATGTTGTCATATCGAGCTCAGTGACACCAACTAATGAAGATGAACTTGCCAAGGGGAATATCAAAAATCAGAAAGCTTTGGAAACTATTGGTCTCGACTTATCAAAAGTATATTTACACCATGTAGATTTTGTGAAGTTGGAAAAAGAGATTTGGGAGTCACTAAATCGGATCCGAAGCAGAAAGTGCCAAGACAACATTGAAGCAGAGATTGTATAGATTGAAGATGGAAAAAGGTACAAAAATGGTAGATCATATCAGTAAGTTCCATTCTCTCCTAAATCAACTATATGGCATTAATGAAAAAGTAAAATATGATGATGCCAAAGAAATACTTTTGAATAGTTTTCCTAAGCATATGTCTAGTATGGTGTTCACATTAAGCAAGGTAAACATTAGCCTTGAACGAGTAATCTCTACTCTACTTGACAATAATGAAGACTTAGAATCTAAAGAAGTTTATATGTACAAAACAAAGCAAGAAAAGGTAAGTACAAATCCAAGTATATTCCTTCAAAAGGAAAAATCAAATGCTTCTATTGTAATGAAATAGGACATGTAATTTTGAATTGTAAGAAGATGGCACAGGATCTATTGGATGACAAATTGGATCAACAAGTTTCCTTGGTTGAGGAAACCGATTGGGAAAACAATGCAAATGATGAAGAGATTGCATGTCCTAGTGATGAATAATATGTGTTTTAGATAAATTCAAGACTAGAGGATGGAGGCACAAGAGGTTGGATGATAATCAGTGTCCTCTCGTCAGTCACCAATGATGGGGACGCTTATCAACTCTGGTGGCATTTCATTTTCTGTGTTATTTTCTTATGTAATCCCCTAGTGTAAAATAGTGTAATGAACAAAAGCACTAATGTAATGCAGTTCATGGATCTTGAAAGGGTTTGTGGGAGGATCCAGAAAACCACACGAGGTGGACAGTTGGTGGGTTCCTATTCATGTCCAAGTTTGTGGTAAGCCTGTGTGAAAACCATGAAAGGTTGATGGGAGGTTCCTTTCGTTTTGAATCGAGATCATGAGCTTGAAGAGAGTTGAGCCTACTGCAGATGTAGGGTGTGAGTTCTTACCATGTTCACACTAAGGGGGGAATGTTGGGAAAACTATTGTTAGTGTTCACATGTTTGTTAGAATTATAGGATACATACAAAAAGTATTTGTTAGGAGCTTGTATATTTACGTGAGTTTTTTATAGTTTGGTTATCTTTTATCCCTTGATGTAAGGGATTTGTTACGGGAGTTATCCTATAATATAGGAGATCCAATTCATATATATTAGCATATGTAATCTATGATTGAATATAACGAATATAATAAAGAATATATTATAGTGTGTAAAATTTTCTATTGACCTCTGCCCAAATTCCCAATAGATATAGTAGACCACTCTTTATTTACTATCATCATCATACTAAGCTAACAAAGCTACTAAAGCATGAGGTGATGTAGCAAGATAAAGAAGAAAGGTTATATCTTGCATAGTCGGCATTAAGATATGTGGATTGGAAAAATAATTTTTGATTGACTCAAAATCTTTCTCACACTCATCATCCCATCAAAAATGGGCATATTTCTTCAGAAAACATGTAAAAGGAAGGGTGTGATCAACCAACTGAGATATGAATCTTTGAACTGCCTAAATCTTCCCCTACAGACTATATATCTAAGAGATGTTTTTAGGTGGAGGCATGTTAACAATCGCATCAATATTATTTGTGGCTACTTTGATTCCATGATGAGAGATAATAAACCCTAGAATCTTTCCAGTGTCAACATTGAACACACACTTAAGAGGGTTTAGTCTCATCCTATAGAGTTGAAGCCTTTCAACAATAAGATGAAGATTTTCTATGTGATCCAAACGAGTCATAGACTTCACCAAGACATCAACAACGTAGTCTTCTCAAATCTTGTGAATGAAATCATGAAATATTAAGTTCATTTCCCACTGGTAAGTTGTGCCTTTATTCTTTAATCCAAACGATATGACCAAATATTAGAAATTAACCCAAGGAGTAGTGAAGATTGTCTTATATTGATCTTCTAGGTTAATACGAATCTTATTATAGCTCGAGAAGCCCTCCATGAAGGAGAACAAGGTATGTCTTGCAGTCAAGTCTACAATCATATCAAATTTAGGCAACAAAAAATCATCCTTAAGAGAAGCATTATTGAGATCATGAAATTCATGTCTTGGTGATGATTGGGGGTCTTTAGATTTCTCCAATTGCTTTATTGGAGAATACAAAGTCGAGCCCATCCATCTCAACCTTCTGATAGTCTCATACACCTCTGCTAAGAAAGATGATTTCCCCCCACCAAGAAAAGAAATCAGAGTCCTATTGAGGAAAATGATTGTACTCCTACCGAGGAAGATAATCATGCTTCTGTTTTGGGGCGATTTTGAGGCTTGCCGCAGTCAAACCCCCATTTTGGTGTTCCCACCTCCATGGACCACCAGATAGATAGAGAGAAATAGAAACAAATTAAAATAGACTCAAGAGTGGTAAAAGAAAACCTCGCTATGGAGGAGAACCTGTACCATGAGATAGACACCAAAGTGGAAAAATCAAACCCCACTATAAAGGAGAACCCATATCATAAAATAGAGACACAATAGATAATATGTTATCAAATTGAAAAGAAGCAAAAGAGTGTTACCAATAGTCCATCGCCCCCTCTCGGCTTGACAGATACAATGTTGAGTTCTTTGCAAGAGATCTTTGGTTGTTGGAGAGACTTCAATCTAGCAGAGCTTCATTGTAAGAACAAGATGGAGAAGAGAAGAGAAAGAAGAGATAGTTAGTGTGAGAGAATGTTGAAAATGAGAGTGAAGAGAAAGGTTTTGTTCAACTGTATGTATGGGAAGATCTGTTACTCTTGAAATCCTTCCACAGAGACACGTGTCACTGTTCAAGAATTCCAAGATTCCCCATTTGAACTCATGAAAGTACAAGGATGCTAGCATGATGCATAGATGTTCGCATGCCATGAAAGCATCCAACTCATCATTTCATGAGAAACGAGGTGGAATACTAATATCACTTCATCATTGGTCCTTATGGAGTTGAAATCATGAAATTCTAACTCATGGTTCCTGCCATAAATGTAGCTAAGCTCCATAAATGTGAGGGTCAAATGTGCAAATGTGAAATTTCCATGGGGTACAATTTTATGAAATTATACTATCACATCTCCTATTCCTACAAATATTCCATATGCTTCACAAACATCAATATAACCATGAGAACATACAACCCCACTCATTCTATTCCTAGTCATTCACAAATTTCTTCATTCAACATTCCAAAGAACACTTCCACATCTAACATACCTAAGAATTCAAACATCCCAAATCATTCACAATCTTCCACATATAATATACCTACAAATACAAACATTCCAAACTCATCATAATTTTAATATCAATCTATTTCATTCACCATCCCCACAAATACACATATACCTCAAACCTATAACTACTCATATAAGATCCCACAACAATAAACTATTACCAAAAATAAAAATCCCTCATTCAATTTATACATCTTGTAAGAACAAAATAATCCACAAAATCAAAATCCTTCATTTAATTCCTCATCCATTTCATAACATCAAACATACATTCCCTCTAATCAAACACTAATTGACACAAAAATTGACTTGGCATCACAAATAGAAAGCTTGCATCAAAATTTAACTGACATGCAATTAGGACAAACAAAGAAAAGCTACACACTTGAGGATATATGTCCTTACTCATTTGATCGAACAATACATATGGTTACTTTCCCTCACAAATTTGAAATGTCAAAGTTTGACAAGTACAATGGAAGAGGTAATCCACAAGAGCATATACATGGGTTCTACATAGCATGCTTAGCTCGATAACCTATAATGACACATATTTGATGTGCCTTTTTCCCCAAAGTTAAGGAGGAAAAGCAATAGAATGGTTCTCTCATTTACATTGTACCAAGAACTTCCATGAACTAGCTGAAAAAATCATTAGTCACTTCTCTTGATCATTGAACATGAGATATCCATGATTGATTTATGTAACACCCAACAATGAAGTGGAGAATCATTCACTTCTTTCCTATGTAACAATGGAGAAACATGGCTAGTAAACTCCCATGGCCTATACTAGAAAAACCAGTGAGTAGTTTTGTTTAGAACCTTAATCAAGAAATGAGTTTCCACCTACAATTGTAATGTGCTAATGCCTTTTATGAGATTATAGAGAAAGGAATCACCGTTGAAAAGGATCTTATCATAAAATGACTTGTGAAAATCTATAAAGAAAGCAAATACCATGCATCTCACTCTTATGAAAACCTCACCTATGGGCCAAGAATAAGAACACTACCAATAATGATGTAGTGATGCTAAATTTATGTAAACTATACAACCATTATCTAACACAAAAAAACAAAAAAAACATGAATCTTCCAAAAGGAGCAACAAGATAAATCAACAATACTAGACCAAAATAGACCCCCTTTGGGGAGCCAATTGAAGTTGTATTAAAGAAATTAGTCCAAACCAATCTCATTAAGCTTCCAGAGCTAAGGAAATAAGATGAACCATAATTCAAACCCTCATGGTACAATGACAACGACTATTGCAAGTAACATAGAATAAAAGGTCATAAAACACCTAATTGCATGAAATTAAAAATATCATCCAAGATCTTATTGATAAAGGGGATGTAAGCATTAAGCAACATCCTAGAAATTTCACCAATAAAAATTTCAGTACCTACAAGGATCCAATCCCTAATCATGGAAACAGTAATGACTTAGGTAAATGAAAGGATTATACTAAGTTCATCCATTTATATGACTCTATAGTGGGACACATTGAAGAATCCAATAACCACATTGTCGTTATCACCATCCTAAGTAAGAATATTGAATGTACAATTACTACACAATGTGGGAAAGGCACCCTTCAAGGAGCTCCACTTCAAACAAAATTCTTGACTATGTTTTTACCATTTGAAGAAAACACTAGCTCAAATTTATATATTAGAACTTTGCATATCTCTTGCACATAAAGAGGTCATGGACAAGACACTTCAAGTATCATCTGTACCTACCAAAATATATGCTAAACAATTACAATCTATAGTAGGACCCATTACATCCACACACCACCTCATATTCATAGAAAATTACCTTCCTATACCCTCATATAATAACCAAGCATTATACCTTGAAGTATTATTCCATAAACACAAAATCAAAAGAGTATTGATAGATGGTGGAGTAGGCTTAAACATTGAACTCTAAAATTGGTAAAATAATTGGGATATTCTAATGGGGTAATAGAAAAATTTAGAAGAGAATTACTATTAGAGAATATGATGATGTAGAACATGAGTCAAAAGGAATAATAAGACTAAATATCCAAGTTGGTCTTGTAATTACACAAAATACATGTCAGGTATTGGACCTTGATCTCCCATACAAAATTATCCTAGGCCACCCATGGATACATGACATTCAATTCATCCCATCCCCCTACCACCAATGTATAAAGTTTCCCTAAAACAAAATTGAGGTAACCATTTATGGGGACCCTTTCCCTTTCTACCATTGCTAAAATTTAGCAATAAACTATCAAACAATCCACAAAGTACCTAATAATGTCATCACCTCATCATCATCAACTGATATCGACCGATATCAACCCATCCACATTGGCCTCATCATCCGCCATACATGAACCCCTTCCCAAAATAAAGGTCCAAATACAAGACAAAAGTTGCCAAGAATATGATCTAAAAATGTCCTATGTAGGAAAACTTTGTCTTCTCCTAAGACATATGGTTTACCTCAGCATATAGACAAGACCTCTTCAATTATTAGATATGAACCCACAGTATTCTCAAAGTGGGGTGAGATAAACAAATAGGTCATAGAAGAAGATATCTCAAAATGGTTCTACCAAGAAGAGAAAGAACAACCAACCCTGCTAGTCAAGCATTATAGTAAGGGTTTCCAAATTATCAAGAAAATGGGATTTACAGGTCAAGGTGGCCTTAGAATTTGTCAACAAGGAATAAGAGAACCCATAATTCTAGAAAAGAGATAAAAATTACAAGGTCTTGGGTATGGTTCATTAATTAATGTTACTCCTAACATTGAGTGTTCCCTTACAAAGGTAGCTAAAGTTTTTCCCACGATTGAAACCTCTAATGATGATACCACCAATGACTCTTCCATGTGCATCACTAAACTATTCAAAAACAGATTCATTAACACCTTAACATCCTTATCATTTACATCTCCCTCGCAAACCAACAACCTTCCTCTTATTTATCCCCATCTTATTGATTGGGACCAATAAGGACCGCCAATTTTAGACATATTCCAAAACAATGACACTAATGTTGAGTTTATGGGACTTGGAGATGGCATACCACCTAGAGATCACAAATCAAGATTTGAAATAAATATTTATGCACAAGAATACTTTTGGGGGAAATTGAATCCTTTAGTCCTAAAAGAGAAAACATAAAAATAATAATGTAATCCCCTAGTGAAAACCATAATGTGGTGCTTTCAAATTGAGAAAAGTAAAAGTAAAGGATGTATCCAAGGGTATAACCTCTCTGAGGTGACTCCAAATAAATTATTTGACCTCCCAAGTATTGCTAAACATCAAGAGACACCATAAGTTTTCTTAGAAGCATCAAAAAAAAAATGTTGGAATAGTCCACACTCCTAAAATTGCATTCTTTGTTTCATCATTGACATCTAAAGAGAAGAAGTATTTTACATCATTCCTTGAGCTATAGAAATTCATTTTTTCTTGGTCATATGCAAACATGCCAAGATTAGATACATCATTGGTTGTCCATCATTTAACAATCTACCCAGAGGCTAAACCAGTAAAATAGAAACTATGTAAGATGCATCCTCATATTGCACTACTAGTAAAGGTGGAATTATAGAAACTTCTAGATGTTGGCTTCATAAGGCCAATATATTATCAATAATGGGTGTCAACACTTGTACCTATTTCAAAACCCATTGGGGGCATTGTTATCTATACTAATTTTAGAGATCTAAATAAGGCTTTCTCAAAAGATGACTTTCTATTACCAAATATTGATATGATGTTTTCCCTCATAGATGGTTTCTTTGGATATAATCATATTTGTATAGCACATGAAGACCAACACAAGTCCACTTTCACATGTCTTTGGGGTTCATATTGTTGGAACGTAATTCCTTTCAACCTCAATAATGCTAGTGAAACCTATTAGAGAGTGATGACAGTGATTTCATGGCATGTTCCACAACATAATGGAAGACTATGTAGATGAAAAGTACTAGAAAAATTAATAACAAGAAAAGCATATTTGGATGTTCTTGGATAAATATTTGATAGACTAGAGAAATATCAGGTGTGGCTAAATCATAAGAAATGTGTATTAGATGTCACTTCAAGAAAACTATTGGGATACATTGTGTCTCCTAAAGGTATTGAAGTTGACCCCGTGAAAGTGAAAGCCATAATAGAGATGCCTCGCACAAATAATTTCAAGCAGCTTCATATTCTTCAAGGAAAATGATAATCTTTCAGGCGATTTATAGCACAACTAGTTAATAAATTTCATTCATGTTCTCATCTTCTCAATAAAGATACCATATTCAACTAGGATGAGAAGTTTCATCAAGCCTTTCAACAGCTAAAGGATTACCTAGCTTTTCCACCAATATTGATGCTTCTAGTGCTAGATAGACCACTAGCATTATACATTTCAGCTACATCAACAACACAAGGAGCTCTCTTGGCACAACATGATGAAATTGAAAAGGAGAGATTAGTTTATTACATAACCAAAATATTAATGGGATATGAGCTTAATTACACTCCTATTGAATGGTCAAGTTTAGCTATTGTCTTCATATCACAAAAGATTCAACACTAGATGCCCAATCACCAAACTAAGATCATCTCAAAACACTCACTGGTTACATGGCCAAATGGGTTATGATATTAAGCAATTTGACATAGTATTATTGAATACACAAGACAACTGAGAGGGGGGGTGAATTAGTTGTACCTTAAAACTTCAAAACCCTTATACACATTCAAATCCACATTTATTCAATAAACCCTTAAATCTGTTATGATGATTTATCATGGAAAGAAAATAACATAAACTAAAACACAACACCATACACAAGAGAACACCAGATTTACGTGGAAAATGTAAGATGGGAAAAACCATGGTGAGGATTAGCTCACATTATAAGTAATAACAACATTGATTACAAAGGCTCACCACTGAAGGGCTCACTGCCTAGAAAAAGAAAGGCTCATTGCCAAAATAGAAAAGAAGATAGAGAAGAAATGTTACATAGAGAAAACTATCTCAATGCAATATAGAATCCACCACAATATCGCCAACACCTTCACAGCCTAATTGAAGAATTGTAGAAACCTTCTGCTCACTACATCTAGTAATCTAACATATGAAAGCTTGCACTACACTTCTCAAATTTGCACTCTATAACTCTACAATTCACAACATACTTGTCAATCTCTTCTACCACTCAATCCATCAACAACTCAACTCATATTTATACTATCTTCAACCTTGAAACCTTTCTCCAAGGTTGGCTATGCACCTCAACTGTGAAAATTCAAATTAGGTCGGCACCTAAACATTCCTACAATGGAAATGAATGAAGGCAGACCACAAAACTCCTTAGCTAGGACCTAAGTCCATCCTTACATGCCATGCCATGATTCCACAATAAGTAAGCATCTTCACAAGTAGTGTAAACATCAAGGCTAGTCGTTACCCGTGTAAACACCATTAATCTTTTAAGTACATGCTTCATTTGATCTATCCATAACTTGTGGACAACAAATGTCATTTGAACACACTCTAGAATATTCCACAAACACCCTAAAATCCAACAAGCTCCTTTGCAACAACTTTCACTTGAAGAATGTACACACCAAGTACATCCAGATAACTCTACCATACACTATAACTCAAGAAAACTGAATTCCAAAGTACCAAACCTCGAACCTCTTCATCTAAAGCAAGATACCAACACTATCAGCATTCCTTCAGATCTACAAGACCTAAAACATAACTATGGAGAAATGCTTAGTAGAAACATTTATCCTAGACACTTATGCAATACACAACTCACACTCTAGTGAACAAAACTTCTTCTACACAACGATTTAGCACACCAAATTCTAGATACAACACCTCTGAACATCTTTGATCAATATATACAAAGTGCATAAGTAGATCTTCAAGAAGAAATGCAGAGCAACACAAGAACACAACCCTACAACATGGAACACCATTGCAACACACTAATTCTTATTTTTATCAAATTTTCTCAAAAGAACTTGGAAACCAATCACTAGAGACACATCCTCATCATCTATAGTAATTTATCAACACAACTGAACCAACTGTAACATAGCAACTCAACCATAGATCTCAGACGCTTATCATAGAAACACTAAAGGTTGACACTAGTAGCTTTACTAATCATAATGCAACTAATCAAAGCATGGATAACATCAACTGCTCTCACAAAGATCTCCCCCAATAATGATCTTCTTTGACACCAATAACAACACAAGCATGTTGGCATCAATTATAGCACCAATCTGCTCATACTTTTAACAAGTATGTAGACCAAAAGGAAATAAAGGGACAAGTCATTGCAAATCAGTTAATAGAAGCACATTTATATGATGATAATCCTCTCATATCAAAATTTCTAGACGAAGCATTTTTTCACATCACCCCTACAAATCAATGGAATTGTACTTTGATGGGTCACACACAACATGGTTTAAGGATATGAGTCTTATTCATCACCCCCCAAGGTGATTATATTCAAAAATCACACTAATTAATATTTCCATGTACTAATAACCTTGTTGAACATGAAGCACTTATTACAGGACTTAGAATGGCAATCCAGTGGAAAATGAAAGGTTACAGTTTTATTGTGATTCACATCCAATAATTAGACAAGTTAATGATGATTATCAAACAAAGGATGATAAATTTCTCCCATATAAGAGAACGGTTGATAATTTCAAGTAATACTTTTCCATTTTATCCTTTGAAAAAATATCCAAATTGAACAATAAATTTGCACATAATATGACAACTATTAGATCTCTCTTAGATATGTCTCACAATAGTAGAAGATATAAATTCCTAATTGAACAAATTCTAGTTCTCTTCCTTTGATATCCCAAAGTTGGAATTTGTGTGTGAAATTGTTGGTCCAGACTCCCCATGGTACCATGACATTTACACCTACCTTCATGATAATACCATCCCATCCAACCTAACTACTAACCAAAAGAAAAATTGTATTTTTAGTTCATCTTGCTTTACCATTCTTGGAGACACATTATACCAAAAGAATCTTGATGGTATATTACTTAGATTTCTAAACTAGGAAGAGGCTAAAACTACCCTACATGAGGTATATGAAGGTGTTTGTGGGTCACATTCTAGTGGCCCTACCCTCACTAAAAATCTATTAAGGATGAGATATTATTGACCTACTATGGGTAAAGAGACACATCAGTTTGTGAAGAAATATATATAGTGTCAGTAGAATGGGGATCTCATTCATGCACTAGCCCAAAATTTGCAATCAATTATGGCACCATGGCCCCTCTAACAATGGGGACTAGACCTCAGGAAAAAGTTCCCCCACCTCATTTAACAACCATAAGTTCATTATCACTATGACTGAGTATTTTATGAAGTGGATAGAAGCCATCCCATTAACCTACATCATTGATAAACAAATAGTGAAGCTCATCCTTAACTACCTTATTTTTCGGTATGGTATCCCCCATGCCATTATCATAAACAATGGTGCACCTTTCAAAAATCAAGATTCTTGAAGTCTTTGTTCACAATTCCATATCCAACATATCTTTTCCACTCCATACTACCTACATGGAAACGGTCAAGATGAGGCATCTAACGAAACCATACTCAAGATCCTAAAGAAGATAGTTAATGACATTGGTCATGACTGGCACATCCAACTTGACCCCACTTTATGGGCTTACCATACTAGCTACCAAACACCTATGAGTGCTACACCATATTTCCTAATCTATGGCACCAAAGTAATTTCTCCTATTAAGTTCAAACTCCCTTCTTTAAGGATATCCTTGCAACATCTTATCAACAACAAAGAGTGTCAAATCCAAATTACATGAGCTATATTTTCTAGATGAAATATGTCTTAATGCATTAAATTATTAACAAGCCTATAAAAAAAATATTCATCATAGTTACAACAAAAGGATCAAGAACTGAAATTTTGAAGTAGTTGATCTATTCCTCAAAGAAAATTAGAGAATCAGAAAGACCAAAATAACAAGGGAAATTTTGAACCAAATTGGTTGGGACCATTTATTGTCATAGTGATATATGGGTCAAGAGCTTATCAACTTGCAGTACCTGAAAGTGAGCTCTTATAAGAGCCCATCAACAACAGTCACCTTAAGAAATTTCATGCTTAACCCTCAAAACATCCCAAGGTAAAAAATGAAAAAATAAAGAGAAATAATTTGTTCAATGGTGAAAACCACTTCGGTGGCACCTTGGGCAAGTACCATAGTGAAAACCTATTTATAGGTATCATGTATGATGAAATCCAAAAAAAGGAAAAATAGTAAAGATAAAAATCATCCTCTAGTGAAACCACAAAACTTGTTTACAAGTGTCATGTGTAGTAACCACCATCTACCATCTATCAGGTTTTGATCTATTTTGTTCATAATAAAATCATTATTCATCTATATCCACCTACCTGTCTTATTTTGGCTTATACACCTAGCATGGCTTGGTAATTTATCAGTGTCTAGTGTTATCCATCCCACCTAGCATCATAATAAAATCAATCCACTTAGTAATGATCCTTCACCTAACTAGGGGCATTTTCTTAAACCTAATCATCAAATTGGATCCTTATTACCTTAAATTGAAAAATCCAAAAACATTAAATACACCAACAAAATCCAAAAACATTAAATATTCCAAAAATCCAAAAACATTCGATATTCCAAAAAATCCAAAAACATCAAATATTCAAAAAATCTAAAAAAACATCAAATATTCCAAAAAATCTAAAAATATCAAAAATTCCAAAAATGTTCAAAAACATTAAATACTCCAACAAATCCAAAAAAACATTAAATATCCCAAAAATCCAAAAAAAAATCAACACCTACACGAATTCACCCATCCATAATAAAATCATCATAATCACCTTTGACAAAGTAAGCAAAAGAAAATTGCATTAATCAAAACCTAGATCAGTCATGAAAAATGCAAGTTAGGATCACTATTGAAACAACCCACTACCTACATATCTATTGCTTAAATCATATAATTCATCATCTAAATATATGCCTTAACGGATACATCTTTCCTACAATAGGCATAATCCAAGATAACAATTACAATCTCTCTAGCAAGAGATATAATGGTTGTTATTTGTTTTGTTAGTCAGTATTTTCTTTTAATTTATCTTTTTTTCTCCTTCCAATGCTTACTTGAAGCCACCTTGATATTTCAATATCTTGGTATGTCTAGAGGAGCATGGAGTGGGGCATGGGCATTGCTTTTGTATGTTGTGTTTGTGGGATGTTCTTATAATATGACCATGGTGAATACTTTCCTTGTGTGTATTGAGGTAGCTTCTTGCATAGTAAACATCTTTTTCATATTAGGTTCTTCATACTTTTGTGCATAGAACTATCATGCTAAGTTTTATTCCCTCACACATTCAAACAAGGTTTTCATATGCCTAGTATTAATAAGGATAATCTTATTTGTTTGTAGAGTCAAATTTCATGCAATAGATACGATGTCACCTTGGTTCTTTATACCTTGGTGCATATTGTCTATTTGTTGTATCAAAATAAGGATTGTCCTTTACATTTTTAGCATAACCAAAAGCAAAAGAAAAATCATGTTTCCATCTTATTTTCCAATAAATATCTCATACCATTACTATAGCTTTTGTTTGATATTTGATCAATATGATCTATCTATCCATCATCATCTTGCATCGCTTCTATCCTACTAATCATACTCACCATTCTATCCATATATCATGATACAAATTAAAAAATTCATATAATCCCTACATACACAATCATTAGTATCATCATAACATAATATATATCCTACATCTATTATCATATCATCTTAGTATTAAACATTTTCAATCATTGCATCATGGTATAATCCTCACATAGGACACCATAGCATAATAAAAAAACAAAATAAAATCATAGCATCACACCCTATCATCATATAGTGCATCATCATAATTCATCACATCATATAGAACATCCAATAAGAATTAGCATTGTGTACATATATCCATCATATAGCATAATCAAATAAGAGTCATCAGTAAATACATACGTCAATCATAATCAAATAGATATCCATCACATGCATATAGAAAAACATCACATATGCACAACAAAATCTCATCTCATATATATATAATTGTGTCATGATACATCACAAATACATGTCTATACAAAGGGCTAAAAAGAGCCATGAATGTACATATATACATGAGCCCACAACCATAATCAAAAAACATGTCTATAACATATAGATCAATAAACAGAAGCTCCTCTAAATTGAGCTCCCACCCTCTAAATTTCCAGGAGAGGATGGACGGGGAGGAATACTTGCCCCTGGCTATATCATAACCTATGTTGTTGACTATGCAATTGCTTGTCTCATAGGAACTTGTCCTAGCTATTCTAGTCCTGGTGGTGGTGGTCTTGAGGGTGCCCGCATAACTGACCTATCCTTTGATCTAGTTGATCATGAGGCCCTTGACCAACTCCTCATCGAGAAACTAGGAGCCCTCATGTCCGTAGGTACATCCCTCTAGTAGAGGGTCCTATAATATGTAGTCTACTGGGCAAGCCTCCTTAACTCCCCCATAACCTGCATTATAGGAACTCCACCCACCTCCTCTACCTGTTGATGTTGAGCTATCTCAATATCCCTCTATGTTGTCCCTTGTGTCAATAAAACTAATATTGTTCCTCTCTTCTATCCTTTATGTTAGTAGTACCAAGAGGTTATCCCTCTCTCCTCGATAACCATCCCTCTCCCTACAAGCTTGATCTCGCTTGAATAAGGTCACTGCCAATCTAACTCGCATATTTCCATCCCCATCTCTCCCTCCATCTCCACCTCCTTCATCTTCTCCTCCCTGCCCACCCCAACCCTCTCTCATTGTCTCCTCTTATCCCTATCCTTCATCACCTCCTCTCGGTTGTCCATAATCCCCCTCCCTATCCTTGCACCTACACTCCACCCCCACTTCCACCTAGGGTCTCATCTCCATCTCCACCACCCCCATCTCCCCCACCTACAACCCCCCACTCATCCATTCTTTTCCTCTACCTACATAGTTAGCTCCATATCTCATCTATGTCTCCTCATTGCCCCGCACCCTAATGTGTTAGCTGAATTAGTTGATGTGCTTCCCACCACCTATCAGAATCAAGTGTCATCCTCCATCTCTAACTACTCCATCCCATGCCCATTGAATAGGCATCAAAGGCTCAAAATATCCTATAGTTGTATCAGAGGATATCATGGGCCCCAACCACCAATCTCCCTCTATATTTGTGCAAACATGGCTTCCTCACTAAGTAGGCCCTGGACCCCTCCAAACTAGCGTGTAACTCGCTTTGGAAGATATCTCTCTATGATGTGATTTGTATGCCTAAATAAAAATTAGGGTTGTTGAGAAACAACCATATGTGTAGCATCATCAATCTGAGCCTTGCATAATCGCCACAACCTCCAAACAATGGTATCCAACTCAATAAAAACTTGTCTCTAGTGATCAAGATCACCTAATCACCAGTGTGTCAATACACCCTCATAGACATATACATGTGGCATACCACTACCTTGTGCTCTCCAACCCATGGGATGGGTAACCACTATATGCTCCCATGCCTAGATGTGAAGCAGTATAACTCCACATGACAAAATCGCACCAAATCTATATACAACCTGGGGCAAAATACAGGCACCCTAAGCAAAGATGATGTCATCTATAAGCATCATCTACAAAATGCTACCCCATCCAATATAAAATCCCCTTGATCTATGATTAGGGACTAACACTCCTATCAAACTGGCCAAAACTAATGGGAGTGCATCGAATCTCCCCATAGCCCTCTGTAGGTCCATCTCGCCATCCTCGATGCCAAGATCATCGTTTAGGAAGAATCTCTCCAACGCATCCTCTCCAAAATCAATTTCATACACCACCCTCTCACCATGGATGGGGATCTTGAAAATATCCTCCAAACGTCCTCCAAAGTAATGGTGATCTCTCTTGTAGGTAGAATGAAAGTCGACCTCTCACTATGCCACCTCTTGACCAAGGTCATCATCATGGCCCTATCAGCATGAATCTCTAAAATATAGGTGATATTCCACAATCCAACAATTACTAGGAACTCACGGTCCATCTCATCCAACCCTGCACTCAGTTGTAGAGTAATGGGATGTCGCTCTCTAGACATGATACGATCTAGTACAACCTGCAAAAATAGTGCATGAAATATCAATCATATTCAAAATTAGATAAACCTAAGTCAACTAGCCTTGAAATCAAAAGCACCAAAACTACAAAAATCATAGGTGACCCATTTTGTCAAATGCACCATTTTAGCATCAATTGTGAGTTGACTTTTCAAATGTGTCAATTTGTCATCAAATGCACCTAATCAATTGCAAACCTATTCATCATATGCAAGCCTATTTGTCAAATATGCCAAACCAAAATAAATTATACAAAAAAATATCAAATGCACCATTGTGCACATCAGATGCACCATGGTGAGTTTTATATGCACCATTTTGTACTGTGGTACATTTGAAAGCCTAGTTTGACCTAGTGGTTAATGCACCTAGACCTAAACCTAATAACCTAAGGGTTAGATACATACTACTGTGAGTGCTCTGGTTGGTTGTTGGTGTTGACTAACTATCTTTGCATAATGTAGAGCCCTCGAAATCCCTATCATTTTTGCAGCTACTTCATGCTCTAATCACTCTAGAGGATCTAAATCTCAAGAACTAGGACGGTGCAAATGACTTGAAAGTGACCCCTCATGCCTATATATAGGCATCCAAACCCTAATTCCACTCACCTACCTTCCTCCAATCCATTTTCCCCATAACCTATCTCCCTCGAATTCGTTCATTAGCTAATCTAGCCTTATTTTTCATCCTCTTCTTCACTAAACCTACCCATTTTACCTATCGTGAGCTCGACCCAAAATTCATTATTCCTGGCCAATCTCTCAAGGGGGAAACCTATCATCAAGCCTCCATCCCTTGGTCCACTAAGGCACACTAAGGAACATCACCTAAAATTTTCATACCAGCAGCATGTCTTTGAAACAACACAACAATGCACATTGTCTCAAAAAGGGGCAAAATGTAAACACCTAAAGACACTAACTTATTTCCTTTGAAACATCATCATTTCTCGTCATCATCCCTTATCAATCCTTTCACCACTATTAATTAAATAATTTTAATACACATTTTCCTCTTTAATTAAATAATTTTTAATTATTTTCATCATTTTCCCTTATCACTATTAATTGAATAATTTTTAATTATTTAATTAAATTATTAATTTTTTTAGCAACACTAATTAAATATTTTTTATTATTTAATTAATTAATCATTTTCCTCTAATCACTTTAATTAAATATTTTTTTATTATTTAATTATTTCTAATTATCTTCCATCCATATTAATTGAATAGTTTTTAATAATTTAATTAAAATTCTAATTATCCCTATTCACATTAATGAAATAATTTTTAATTGTTTAATTAAATCATGCATTCTTCTCATCCAACATAATTAAATAGTTAATATTTTCTTTAAAATTAAATAAATTATTTAATTTATTTAGTTTGACTTTGCAAATTCTTCTAGAAATAAATAAAAACTCTTAAATTTAGTGACTATCTCTAAATTTAGTGAGTTGACTGAAAAGTAACCTTAGTTCACTCTCACTCACTTCAACTTCATCTACCCATGTAGTCAATCCTTTGATTGGTACTTAACTCCTTATCACAACCCTTCATCCCAACACATGTCACATGCATGGTCCTCGTGATCTCTCATACATTTTCATTCATTGATCATCTTAATCATCCTACACCATTGAACTGATATCTATAAAAACTATAAAACATCCATCGTTTAGTCATTCAATCACTCCACAAATTTGACAACTCTTGCATCCATATTATACTCATTTTTGCATTGCTTTCACTATCTAGGTTATGCTAACATTATTGAACAATCCACTACTATTGAATTAACATAATCACATTCTATAGTGGAGTAAGACTAGGCACATTAGTGGAGGTAGACTATTTGATTATTGAATTGGGTTTTGTTATTTGCATCACTTCCATTTCAGTATTCATTTATCTTATTTCTCCTTCAATAGGTTCAACCAATCATGGTAGAAGAGCTGAAAGAGCAGTGATTAAGCAAATCTTTTGAGGTATGTCATGTTAAAATCTCAAATTTCAATTTGAAACACTCCTTACATTCATGAGGAAAATGTGTCATACATTCAAGTGCGAAAGCAAGTAGTACTTGTATCCATATTTGTTTTTCCACCACTCATGTCTTTCTTAAGGGTGCAATGAAAACCATTTAGAAGAGCCAAAAAGAATAGCCACTAAGCAAAAATTTTGGGGTATGTCATGTTAATTTCTCAATTTCAATTTGAAACATACTCCTTACATTCATGAGGAAAATGTGTTTACATTCAAGAAGCAAGGGAAAGGGGCCATAGTGGGTAGGGACCCAATGGTAGGTATAGAAGTAGGTCTAAGTGGGCCACATAGTAGGTAGGCTTAATATCCAATTGCAAAACACTTTTATCCATAAAGTACACAAACTGACAAATCATGTGATGCCACATCAACACACCAATAATACATGACTTAGTGACCCACTATCGGTCTACCTTTTTTTTGGGTATTTTTGGATACCTCAACAAAAAGTATGTTGATGTGGCATCATATTTGATCATGTGGCCCTAAAACCGAGAGTTATAAGCAAGTGAATTGCCAAATAAACTGTTGTACAAAATTGGGACTGATTTGAAATTTCCACGTAAAATTTTGAGAAACGCAAAGTTAAGGTGACCCACTATAGGCCCCTCTCCCTAGTACTTGTATCCATATTTGTTTTTCCACCCACTCCTCGTGTCTTTATTAATGGTGCAATGGAAACCATATTCTTGTTGCTCATATCCCTGCAAAAGCTACCTGCATCTTCTCAAAAATCAGCCTGATAAGGCTCATAATTTGCTCAACCTAAAAACATTCATGTTTAGTTATGTTGCCTTTTCTTCTCCTCCCTTGTGAATAGTTTATTTTTCTGTGCAATTTCGGCTTGTTTTTCCCATTTATTTGTATGCTTGGTGTGTAAATTTCCAATATATGTTACAGCAGCGTTTTAGGTTGTTTTCCCTTTTTCTTATGCTCACAAGAACTTTGTAACTATGGATTCTTTCACAAAAAAGTCTCGATTTCAAGATGTGAACCATATTTTTTTTTTTTTTAAATCAGTTGCTTTTGTTGCATTATACGTGCATGAATATGATGAGCAAATTCAACATCTATTTAATCGGGACCCCAATGCTTCATTATGTTTTGTGGTGTTGATTCAACATACACTGGATTTCGACAAGAAATAGAATTGTACTATGAATTGGATGAGGGATTGAACTAGGGTGATTTCCATTTACATTTTGAGAACATGAAACATTTGAAGTGTATGAGATATGGCTCACAGGTTGAGATTCCAAACTGTTTAAGATTGACAAAGATTTCATAGTGTCATGTGATGGAAAGAATAATGGATATGAATAACATGAACCCAATTGGCCACCATCCAAGCATCTTGAGATCTTTTGGGGATAGTTTAGTATGATGAGGAATATGTAATCATGTTGCCCTAGGTATACTGTGAAAACTCTTTGTGAGACACCTACTATCTTATGATCTGGGGAAGAAAGTGTTGGAGGTGCTTCAATTTTATCTCTAGGATAATGTTGAAGATATCTTGGAAACTGTGACAAAGGCTCTATTTTTGCTTCTTCATCTGTCACTGCCACTGCAGAAATTCTCGACTGGCCTGACTGAGAAGATTCCCTGCCTTAAATTTAATAAAACTATCTTCCATCCATGGAGAATCCACAAACCCTAACATATCTTGGTCCCCACCATGAGGACTTGATTTTGGTCTTCTTCCTTCTTTATTGCTTTATAAATATTTGCAACCTTTGAGGCAACATATTTTTGTTTTTGTTCGTATCAGCTCATACTTCTCCAAATTGGTTAAGAACAAATAATATCCTTGTTGCATAAAACTTTCTCTACTCGGCTCTATCTTGTTTGTCAATTTTACATAAACATTTGAAGTAAATCCCTCCGCATGGAGATTGCCTTTAGGACTAAAGGTTAAAAAAAATTATATTTTCCTGTTAGTTCATCAAGGAAATAAACAAAGAACTGGTTGTTTTGGTGTGTTCCTTCACTTAGATGAACTGTTATTTTGGTGTGTTCCTTCTTTGAGATCTTTAGCCCTTGTTCCATTATATATATAGCAGTAATATGCAAGGAGGGTTCATGCTTCTGGAGCTTATCATCTTGTAATGTTCCCATTTATGACAGAGGTCCTCTGTCAGTTTGAGTTGATTCTGATACACTTACTATATTTAGTAAGTGTTATTTTTAGCAAGGGCTCTGGTACTGTGTTTCAGTTATCAGTGAGCCCTTTCGAATGCCTCAGTTTCTTTCCGGGTCGAGTTTTAGGACGCTACTTACTATTTTTAGGACTTTCTAAAAATAGTAAGTCATCCAGGGCGGGCAGGACTCGGTTATCTCTCAGCAGCATTTTTCATTGGAGGCATCAGTTTCTAAGGTTGAGTCATTTTAATATTTAATATCTCCTTCGAAATTGAGTTTAATGTAGTAACTTTTTATTTATTGGTTGAGGGTCATGAAGGGGCTAGTGCAATGACTTAAAGTCATTTTAAAGAACTTCAAAGGTATTTTATAATGAGCTTTATTGGGGGACACTTAAGGTGGATATAGAGTTAATCTTTAATAAAGCTAATGTGAAAATAAGAATTTAAATTATATCATTTTAAAGTTGCTTTAATCTTGAGCGCCAAAGTGATGAAAGAGAAATTTAAACAATAAAATATTACTCCTCTTGGGCGTTGGAAATGAGAGGAGATATAAGGAAAGAAAGAACTTCATTTCATTATGCTTTGGGATATCAAACTTAGTCGTGCATCTCTCTTGGAGCTTGACTTTGAGAAAATCAAGGGTTTGCAGGGACAAAAACCTCTATAGATCACACTCTCTTCGTGTTTGAAAGACAACATCAGGAAGGTTTGTTGGGAGTCTCATTTCAGAGGCTTCGCATTGAGATTTATATGATGCATTTTGGTTGAAATTGGAGCAAACAGTGAACCTTTTATCTTGCAGTGATTTGGGTGAAGTTTTAAGTTGTTTTGGTCAAGATTTACATGATTTCTGGGCACTTTCAGTTTGGGCCTGAACTGGTATTTTCACTCATTTCTTTGTGATGGTTTTGATATTCAAAACGGGTATTGCAGCAAAGGAAGACCTTTTCAATGGCAATTCAAATGAGTATTGGTTTGTTTTTTTAAAGTGAGATTTGAATATTTTACAGCAGGTCGACCTCTTGCAACCCAAGCATCCAGTTTACTGATCATTTCCAGATTTCTAAGGGTTATTAAGTTAGTTTTCATTGTGGTTTTTGCTTCTTAAGAAGCCTCCCTCTAAGGTGTTTCAAGATAGAGCTAGTTCATAATTTTTAGTGAAGGTTTCAATTTAATAAAGAGAATCAAACTTTCAATGAGGGACGTCCTCTTTGGTGACTTGTTCTCAGTTTGAAATTTGTTCCAAGTTTGGCTGGTATTGTTGGTTAATGAGGATTTTGTAGCGATTTTGGGGGTGCTTGAAAAGTAAGGAGATAAGGGTTTTTCCAAACCTCAGCTCGTGCATCTTGAAGAATTTATTTTGGTTGTCTGGCGTCTAGTCTTCAGGTCTGAATGCTCTCTTTATTTTTGTTGTTAGTCCTTTGTAATGTTGGGCTAAACAGTTGATAAATTTTTGAGTATTAAAGGAAAGAAATTCACTATTAGTAACCAGGATATTAGGACTGCAATTACTACGTTGAAAGACTTCATATTTCAAGAATTTAAAGACTATAAAATTTGTTCATTGTTAGATCTCCAAATCTAAGTTTTATGGGAAGTTGAAACAATCTTGATTGCAAGTGTTTGGTATTATCATCTTTTATTTCTATCATATAATGTTTACCATGTTCATCTTATAAATGACACTTGAGAGAAGAC
The DNA here is from genome assembly GCA_007258455.2 of Sequoia sempervirens. Taxonomy (NCBI): domain Eukaryota; kingdom Viridiplantae; phylum Streptophyta; class Pinopsida; order Cupressales; family Cupressaceae; genus Sequoia; species Sequoia sempervirens. The sequence goes on along the minus strand of VDFB02049217.1, from coordinate 6,406,887 downwards.
AAACAAACAAATCAGAAACCTTCATACAGCAGTTGAGATACAAACTCAAAAACCAAAAACATATATATTTGGGGTTGGTCATTACAGTGGTATAAGAGCCAAGTTAGTCATGCCAACTAGTGGGTATAAATTTCTATGAGCCAAAGTAATAGAGAAAGAAGGTATTTAGAAAGGAGTAGGAGAAAGGAAGAAAGTTTTTGGGAACATTGGTCATCCTCTGAAGAAGGGCAGCATTCAAATTCATCACTTAGTGGGTCTTCCAACATAGGAAACATGGGAGATAGGGGTGGTGAAGGTGAGAGGAATGAGAGGAGAGACAGGAATGGGGCACCTCCAGATAGAATGGAAATCTTACTTGAAACTTTGGTTAGGGGACAAATGAGGGCAGCCCAACAAGTTCAAGAAACAAATGACCGGTTAACTGATTTGGTGCAGAGAATGGGTCAAATGGGTCAAGGAAAAAGAGATGGACGGCAAGGAGTGGGTAACCAGGGAGCTTTGGCAAGGCCCCTTATGCCTAATTTCCTACCCAAGATAGATTTATTTGTCACTCCTAAGCTTACATTGTTGGAGCAGCAAGATCAGTTTAGATAGGATTGGCTCGATGTAGGGCCCGGTTTTCAACAAGACATATCTCTTAGGGACTATATTGACTTGAGGATGAAGCATTCACACACAAGAGGTAATAGGGACCAGTATAATGATCTATGCATGAAGGTTAGCAAGCTAACATTACCTTATTTTGATGGTTCCGGGAAGATGGCAGCAAGAGCTTGGGTGCAAAAACTAGATACCTACTTCACATTAAATCCTATGCCTGAGTTGAAGTCCATTCAGTTTGCATCTATTCACCTTGATGGCATTGCTCATGAGTGGTGGTATCACGGTATGTTGACATTGGGTCATGCACAGATCACCTCATACAAGGAATTTGCAAAAAGAATAATTGAAAGATTTGATAAGGACCTGAAACTGCATCTTAAAGAATTAACACAACTTAAACAATGGGGTTCAGTGGATGCATATGTTGCAGATTTCCAAAGGCTATCCATGCTAGTGATAGGCATTTCTGAAAGAAGACCAAGGACTCCCAACCCAAGAAGGAAAAAGAGAAGAAAATTGACAACAAAGAGCAAGAGCGGCCTAAGAAAAACTACACAAGGATAGATAGTGAGACTTTGAATGAACTCAGGAAGAAAGGATTATGTTTTGCATGCAAGGAACCTTACACCAAGGATCACAAATTCTCAACCAAGGCTAAGGTACTGGTAATAGAATACCAATCTGATGAAGATGTGAATCAGAAAAATCAGACCAACAAGTTGATTCCGAAGAAAATCAAGGTGAAAAGACCACAGAAGAAGGTGGTAAGGTGTGGGACCATGACGGGACACTTGCCCAACTCCATAGCTTTCATGAGAATCATTCCTTGCGTATTAGAGGTGTGATACAAGGGCAGCGTATGTTGGCACTGATTGATACAGGAGCTACCCATAACTTCATCGATGACGGTTTAGTGGCACGAAGAGGGCTTCAGACATAAGAGGTTGGGGGTTTCAGAGTTATGGTAGCCAATGGATTTACGATCTAGTGTACCTGGATGGTTCCTCAATTGAGCATTCAGTTGGGAAGTCATGAAATTAAGGACTTTTATGTGGTGAACATAGGAGACACGGATGTGGTTATAGGCATTCAATGGCTACGCTCTTTGGGGGAGTTTATTCTGAACTTTTAGACATTAGAGCTAAAATTTAAATCTGAAGGTAAGAATGTGGTTTTGAGAGGACTATCGCATAGTGGACCACATGCAGAGTCTAGCAAAGAAAAAGGAAAAGACAGGGCAACAGTCTTTAATGCATCTTTAGAGTTGTCCAAGGTGTCTGCTAGTATCAGTTTGGATAACACTGAAAATAGTAACACACTATTGGGAGATTGTATTGTTGGAGGCAATGAGGATGAAGCCTACAAAACAGCAAACAAAGATGATCGCAGTGATGTTGACAAAGGTGGTTTGAGTTTGATTTCACGAGATGAATTTCCTTTTGATAATGGAGTTGTTCCAATTTCCACACCGCAATTAAGCATGGCTAATGGTATTGATGATGATATTGGTCTTGATCATGTTCCTAAGAACAAATCAGATTTTTCTTTGCTTATAGCTGAACATAAGCAAGGACCTAGCAGCTTTGTTGATCTGGATTCACAATCAGCTCTTGAGGGTGGTCAACAGTTGTTTTTTGATAATCCCTTGTTTGAAATAGGAGTCGATAAGGTATATGACAACCCACTTTTTGAGCTAGAAGATGAAGTTATTCCTAGTTGCAACACTACATTGGGTGAGAACAGCAGGGTTTGGGACCCAGGTGCAGCTTCTAGTAGTGAAGTGTTGACTCAAGAATGGACTAGTGGGACTACTTCCAGCCTCGAGGCCTAAGCAAATTTTTCGATCAACTTACATACGATTCTGATTTGGGATCAACAACTGAGTTATACCAGGTTGAGCTTGGGTGTCAATTATGATTTGGTACTAGGGGATGATTATTCAGCTTATATCTTGTTTACTTCTCCTACGTATCCAGTGGAATCATAGATTAATTATTGTTGCCCACGCTTTCTTAAGTTGGTTATACAGACTTTGCTCAATCAGTTGATTAATTTTGAGTTGGGGCAATGGATTGTGAGTATCTTTCTGGATTCAGAGCCCACATTATCTGTTTCCATTTTGCTAAGTGACGCTGACTACAGTGACTTCATGGCGTGGGCATACTTTGCTCTAGTTGATGGTTTACTGATTGTTGTAGTTTGGGATAGGAGAGTACAGTCTACAGACATTGGGCTGACAATGATGTACAATGTGACACAGCTTCAACATGATGGTTCCTTTTTGAGATCTACTTGGAACCCGAGATTCACACTAGTTTTTAGAGCAGCTACTGTTTGGGATGAGAGAATCAGTGTGGATTTCCTTGAGCTTACTCTAGTGGCACATCAATTTGGCTCTCTTGAGGGACATAATTTTGAGGAGTGGATTGAGTTTTGGTGGTTTTTTATCACTCTTCTTACAAGTGATTTTCAGGAGGCCTTACGTGTTGGTACCTTGCGGACAGGGATTTGAGCAGTTGGAGCTACAGACCTCCTAGAATTATTTGGGACCCTGGGATCTTTTCTTGTTTCAGTATGATTCTGATTGTGGATTGCAAGGTTTTATGGGTATTGCTTGGAGACGAGCAATCTTTGGGAAAGGTGGACTGTAATGTCCCCATTTACGACGTCCTCTGTCAGTTTGAGTTGATTTTGATACACTTACTATTTTTAGTAAGTGTTATTTTTAGCAGGGGGTCTGGTACTGTGTTTCAGTCATCGGTGAGCTTTTTTTAGCGCTTCAGTTTCTTTCTAGCTCGAGTTTTAGGGTTCTACTTACTATTTTTAGGACTTTCTAAAAATAGTAAGTCATCTAAGGCCAGAGGGTTATCTCTCAACAGCATTTTTCATTAGAGGCATCAATTTCTAAGGTTGAGTTATTTTAATATTTAATATCTCCTTCAAAATTGGATTTGATGCCTAGTGCAATGACTTAAAGTCATTTTAAAGAACTTCAAAGGTATTTTATAATGAGCTTTATTGGGGGACGCCTAAGGTGGATATAGAGTTAATAGTTAATAAAGCTAATGTGAAAATAAGAATTTAAATTAGATCATTTTAAAGCTGCTTTAATCTTGGGTGCCAAAGTGATGAAAGAGAAATTTAAACAATAAAATATTACTTTTCTTGGGTGTTGGAAATGAGAGGATATATAAGGAAAGAAAGAACTTCATTTCATTATACTTTGGGAAATCAACTTGGCTTTGAGGAAATCAAGAGTTTGCAGGGACGGAAACCTTTGTAGATCACACTCTATTCGTGTTTGAAAGACAACATCAAGAGGGTTTGTTGGGAGTCTCATTTTGGGGGCTCCGCATTGAGATTAATATGATGCATTTTCGTTGAAATTGGAGCAAATAATTAACATTTTATCTTGCAGCGATTTGGGTGAAGTTTTAAGTTGTTTTGGTGAAAATTTACATTATTTTTGGGCACTTTTAGTTTGGGCCTGAACTGGTATTTTCACTCATATCTTTGTGATGGTTTTGATATTCGAAACAGGTATTGCAGCAAAGGAAGACCCTTTCAATGGCGATTCAAATGAGTATTGGTTTGTTTTTTTAAAGTGAGATTTGAATATTTTACAACAGGTCGACCTCTTGCAGCCCAGACGCCCAGTTTACTGATCATTTCAAGATTTCTAAGAGTTATTACAATTAGTTTTCATTGTGGTTTTTGCTTCTAAAGAAGCCTCCCTCCAAGGTGTTTCAAGACAGAGCCAGTTCGGAATATTTATGAAAGGTGTCAATTTAATAAAGAGAATCAAACTTTCAATGAGGGACATCCTCTTTGGTGACTTGTTCTCAGTTTGAAATCCGTTCCAAGTTTGGCTGGTATTGCTGGTTGATAGGGATTTTGCAGCGATTTTGGGGGTGCTTGAAAAGCAAGGAGATAAGGGTTTTTCCTAGCCTCAGCTCGTGCATCTTGAAGAATTTATTTTTGTTGCCTGGCGTCTAGTCTTCAGGTCTGAATGCTCTCTTTATTTCTGTTAGTCCTTTGTAATGCTGGGCCAAACAGTTGATAAATTTCTGAGTATTGAAGGAAAGAAATTCATTGTTAGTAACCAGGATATTAGGACTGCAATTACTACGTTGAAAGACTTCATATTTCAGGAATTTAAAGACTGTAAAATCTGTTCACTGTTAGATGTCCAAATCTGAGTTTTCTGGGAAGCTGAAACAATCTTGATTGCAAGTGTATGGTATTATCATCTTCGCTTATATAATGTTTAGCAAGTTCATCTTATAAATGACACTTGAGAGAAGACAAACAAACAAATCAGAAACCTTCATACAGCAGTTGAGATACAAACTCAAAAACAAAAAATATATATATTTGGGGTTGGTCATTACACATCTCTTGAGATAAGTAAATAATTTTGTAGTTTACTTGTGCTTTCATATTTTGCCAAATGTCCATACCCTATTTCAAGGTGGTTGCCATTTTGGCATATAGGGTGGGAGCATGTTGTTAAAGTTGAACTGATCAGGTTAGAAACTTGCTCATTGTCCACGTTTTAAAATCTTGTGAGGCCCTTTTCAACAAATCCAGTCTGTGTACCCTACAACTATTACGGCCTGCATGTAAGCTTTTTTTAATCAACACACTCCATGAAAATGCTTACTGCTAAGTATTCAGGGTACAAGCTTGAGAATTTGGAATTTCTCTGGGCATTCTGAATTTTTATAAAAAGTTTAATCTTTAAAACAATTTCAATGAATATATTTTATGGAAAAAGTAATATTTCACTGACATCACTGTTAATATTTAACAATGTTAAGGGCTTATATGACAATCCTGAATGAATACTGCAAAGCATAATGATACATATTATAAGCTAATGAGAAAAGTACAACTAGCAAATGTTTATCTTTATGTATACTGCTGAATCATAATAACAATTAAACACAATACTATGGAGATGAAAGCAGGAGGAAGCGGTATACACCCAGCACAGTGCACAAGAAATATTCTATTGCATGCTAATGAACTAACCAGAAGCTAAAGCCAAAAACTCGTTATGCTCAAGCAATGGTCATTACCATCAGAAACGGTTCAACCATATAAATCAAGCAGCCCAATATTTGTATCGCTAGTTCCTTAAAAATGACCTCTAATGAAAAGATGTGCTCCAGGACTATTCAACTTCTCATTTAGTGGATCAGACATAACTGAGATGATGGACAAATCTATTTGATCCATATACACCAGAACTTGCATTTGAGCGCCCTTATGATCACAAGGACAGATATGATGCTGAGCTTCTATTCTCCAGATAAGATACATGATCTTTTTTACTAGAACATAGAAACCAATCACTAGCATAGCCCTTATAAGCATAAACCATGAAGAATTCAATCATCCTTTCACCCATTTTGCAATGTCAATCCACGGGTTCAATCTTCAGTTTGGGTTGACCTAGATACTGCTACATTCACTCGTATGGATCTACCTTCCAAATCCTGGACCCACAAAGCAGAAATAGAGATTGAATAAAAAACAGTATATTTGTAGTAAAAAAATCTCATAATCCTAAAAACAATTTGATACATAGCATATTATGTCCACATTGTTAAACAAATCTTTCATGATCTGCATTATTTGTTGACATGGCAGGGAAAGTAAAATTTGCAGTGTGTACAAGGAATCAAAACAAAGGAGAGAGAATGATAATGTGATGCATTTTTTAAATAGAAAAATGCTATATAAGGTAAATACCACTCCATTCATTGAGGAAATAGCAGCATCAACATCAGCTTCTGAGGAGAAGGTAACAAATCCAAACCCTCGAGATCTTCTTGTGTCACGGTCAACTACAACTCTTGCACCTAACACATTCCCTACTTTTTCAAATGCACTTCTAAGAGTAGCTGATGTCGTGGTAAACGGAATATTGCCAACATAAACCGTATGTGGACTGTCAACGAAGTTGCTGGTATAAGAACGTGGCGTTTGACTTCTACTCCTTCCTCTAGGAACCTCTGGAAAGTTCACCCGCAAAGTACGGCCACCTACTTCCTGCGTTTGTAAATGTTCAGCCATCAGTTTGCCAGTCATCTGCTGACACAGTGGACTACCTAACTATACAAAAATATTACATTGAAGATGCCAGTAAGTTTTCATAAATAGCACTATATTACCTTACAACAATTACAAGCTTAGCTAACAATACTCCTTTTCTAAACCAACTATTTAAAAATTTCTGAGCAATATCCATACCAGCTGAAGGTGTTCACATCTATTGTGGAAAATTAGCAGGACTGACCAAACAAAATTGAAATTATCCCTGAATAATGAATACAAAGCTCAAGACCAAGTGATTGATATGTCTATCAGAAATGCTTCCTCACTTACAGAGCCATTAAACTTTTGAATGGCTGCTTCTGCTTCTTCCACAGTGCTCATTGTAACAAAAGCAAATCCCCGGCTTCTTTCAGTAGCTTTATCATAAATTACCTGCATCCATGGGGTATTTTCCACATTCTGAGTGAGTGAATATAATGAAACAAAATGCTAGGAATAGAAAGTCGGCTACTTATTTTGAAAAAAAGGAATGGAAAGCACTCAAAAAAATTCAATAGGAAAGTATAATATGGCACCATAATATAGTAATTTGAAATTAATTAGAGGTGAAGCAAACTGCAAACTTAAAGCTCAAGGTTATATGAGAATTTATGACTAGCACCCTCTGGATAAAAAATTTGAAAAAGAGGAAAATGGCAAAAAAAGCATGCCTAGCACACACCTTAGCACTTTTGACACTAGGTCAAAAGCGTGCATTCAAAACAATTGAAAAAAAAACCTGAAAAATAGGAATTGGCAAAACAAGCACACCTAGCACACAATTTGGCACTTTTAACACTAGGTCAAAAACATGTACCACACTCACTTTTTGATCAAAGGTCATGAAAACATGAAAAATTAAAAAAGACACATAAAGTGCACATATGCACCTTGTAATGCTTGTCTATGTTAACTCTTGCACCATCATGTTTGATAAATGATTAGTTCATGTATTGTCTATATTATGATGATGTTGTAATTAGACATTATTATTGAAATGTGAATTATGACGATTGGTTGATTTTACCTTTCACTTTGATTATTGTTACATATTGAATAGATGTGCATAATGTTTGATTTAAGTGTGCAGGTAATAGGTAAAATCTCAACGGTGGTTAATCAGAGACAAACTACATGGTTTGTTTGATATTGTAAACCCATCCTACTCCATGTAGAATAATAAGACATGAGATGTTGAAACCATAAAACCCATACCCAAATCAATTCCAATTTTGGATCCCTATTGTGCAAGCCTAGTAACATATTTGCCTATTATGTATTTTCCATTACTCCCTTTATGTGCATTTTGGTTGCTATAAGTGAAATTGATTTAAAGGTTTAGTGAAATGTTAGCATACATGTGAAACAATTAAAAGGGCTTTTTGGAATAATGATATGCTTTTGAACTAAGTTACCTGGTTCCTCTAAAACCCCATGTTACCCGTATGATTATGGTTTGGATCTAGGTCCCAAGCTGGTTATGAAGGACCCACAAGGAACCCAGGGTGCCCGAGAGGGACCCTTGGCAAACCCAAGCCGAATCCGAGGGGTCCCAAGGGCTGCCCAAAAAACTAGAAAAAAAATATATTGTTTTAAGACATTTTTATAAACAAAAAAGTGCCTGCATACCTAATTTCACCCTCAAGTGTTAAAATTGTGAAAATGGTGTGTTAGGAAGGTTTGTGTGATTTCAAAGGCCTTAATTTGGGCTTGATGGCGAGGACTCTACCCCTCCACCCTACCCTATATTGCAACAGAGAACGTGCCCAAGGCACTACCCCCAAACCCCACAAGGAGCATTGCTCCTTGATCTTGCTAGGGGTGTTGCCCCAAGACCCCACGAGGGGTGTTTCCCCTTGACCCCATTGGGGGCATTGCCCCCAAACCCCCATGACGAGTGCTGCCCCTCAACCCCATTAGGATCTCCACTCCCAGACCCCCACTAGTTATCACGATCTCTTGTCATGTAAGAAACCTAATTACAATGAGGGGTTGACGAGGAATTGGGGTCTAACTCTTGAGTGTGTTGACTTAGACATATTGTTACACAACTTGCCAAAAATATCTTTACATGAGGCAGCTTGCAAAATACATGGCTAGTGGAAGTGGCATTGTAACTCATTGTAGTTCAAGTGAATTGAGCCAAATGTTGACTTTGATGCTTTTGATGATGAGCAATATGAAGATTATTAAATATTGATTGTAATTTTCATTGTGTATATTTGACAAGTCATTGAATTGTGAATTTAAGAGTATTTTCATTTTTGCAAATTAAGAGGTGTTTAAATATTTTTTTTATTGGCAATTATGAGTATCACTTTTTATATTATATAATTTTAATTTTTTTAATACATATTATATATATGTATATATACATACATACATATACATACATATATCCATATATACATGTATATATGTATGTCTATATACATCCAAATCCATACCCGTACCTATACCCAAGGAAAAAAAATTGTCATACTCGTACCTATACCCACACCAATATCTTAGCTTTTGAATTATTTAAAAAGGAAAAATTATCCTACGAAAAGCACTTTGGGAAAATATTACATTTTAAGTTGAAAGATATTCATATGATAAAGTGATTAGGAAAATATATTACATTCAAAAATAAAGTGAAAATTGGCTTTTACATTAGATATTTGTTGGAAATTAGATATTATCCCTAAGTTAGCTAAACATAAAAAGGATCAAAAGGGAAACGGATTTTAGCAATTGGTTTATATGCAAAAGGTATTCATTCTATTCTATTTTTTTACGTATGAGTTGTGGGAGAGCAAAAAGAGGAGTTTATTTTTCTTGAAACCCTTGCTTGCTTGATTCCTTTGGAAAAGGATTGTGAGGTCTAGGAAGTGGATTGAAGTGTGTTTGAGAGCTTGTTTGTTGGAGGAGAAGGATTCACTTGTGTTTGCATTGGATTCATAGAGGCATTCTTCATATTTGCAACTTCATAGAAAGAGAAAGATTGTTTATAAACTTGTGTGATATAAAATGAAAGATTGTGTAGGGTAGTGTCTTAAATCTAGTTCAATCTTTTAATGGAAATATAGCTTGGAAATGATAGTTGTAGGCAAAGTAATGATTTGATATTGTTGTAGAACCATTGGGTAGAACCATTGGGTAGTTTTAGAAGTTTATTTATTTTCATTTTCAAAGTTTAAGAAATTTGGAAAATATGAAGTTTATACCCAAACTCTTACAAAATTCTTTAAAGTTTTATATGGTTGCATATTGTTTTTGCTAGGTGAATTCAGAACAAGAGGGTATTTTTAGAATTTTGGGATTGATTGTATTTCAAATTTTGTGAAAAATTGAAAGTTTTCTAATGGTGGAACCTACGTATTGGAGAAATTTTGAAAGTGTGTATTATTTCTTTTTTAAATTTGGTACTTGTGAATGGTTTTTATTTTGTGGTTGCTCCTTGGGAAGCGTGCTTGAATAGAAACCTGATTTATTAATGCTCTAACTCATTATTAGACTCATTATGACATGAATGATTAAATCATTATGTTAGGAATGGAAAAATAAGTTAAGGCTTCGAATGGCAATGATTGCTCTAACTCTATTGAATTTTACCTAGGGTTAAGACATGATTAGATTCATTAAATTAATAAAATATCGGTTCAACTATTAACTAAGAAAAGACTTAAATGCGACCATTATTTCTCTTATCTCTTGCATGTTTGAGTAAATTCACTTACCTTCATTTTTAGTAAGTTTCTTGGCCATTTCATTGATTTATGGTGTTATTTGAAGCAAGAAGAAACACATTTCTATCTTGGTATATCACATCCCATTTCCCTTTTATGCATTCCTTCTATCCCTTTTCCTTTGATAACTGTTAGAATAGGGTAGTGATAGGATTTCATGAGCTGGGTTGGACCATCACATCTGAACTTTGATCAGAAGAGGAAGTCGGCCTTCTCTGGAGACTTGACCTCAATTTGCAAGGTCCCACACCTTGAGGCCATTTCAATTGTGTCATTAGAACGTTGAGCCTATGTTCAGCAGGTGCAGTTTTATGTGACAACAGTTCTTGAGATTCATTAAATTAATAAAAAATCATTTCAACTATTAACTAAGAAAAGACTTAAATGCGACATTATCTTTCAAATCTATTAGGATTTTATCTAGAGTTGATGCAAAGGATGTAGGCAAGAGAACATTGCTTTCCAAACTATTAGGATTTTATCTAGATTGATGAAACTGTTCAAAGTAATACATTTGTTGTCATGGGTGCTACTTGAGATAATCATGTTTCGATAAGTCCAATTTGTGTATTGGAAGACAAAGGCAAAGACACTCCATCTCTTAAGCATCCCTTTCTCTTCCTCTTGTGTAAATTGTGACCCTTGTGTGGAAACAATTTGTGAAATGAAACCAACTTGATTGTGTTGTTGTCTAGGAGACTCGATTGCCAAGTACTCGCCAAAGTCCACGATTCTAGGCGAGTTCCGCAAGGAAGACTCGGCCATTTTAGTTACTTTTTTATAATAAACTTACAAATTTCAATGCTTGTTTGGTTTATGACATGCCCATCTAGGATTTACAAAAAAAATGAAAATGGTGTATGCCATGAAGGTTCACATGGTTTTGAAGGTCTTCATTGGGGCTTGGTGGCGAGGGTTGCCCCTAGACCCTACAAGGAGCGCTGCCCCCAGACCCCCACAAGGGATGTTGCCCCCAAACCCCCATCAAACTATAAGTCTAACCAAGTAATAGGCCAATGATGAATCATGATCATAAAATCTACAAAACATATGCCCTATTGCAAATCTTTGCATCTTCAAAATCAAAGCCAAAATCAAGGATTATCTTTTCATACATAAGACAACTTGTTTAGCATACAAGGACTGCCATAGGCAAAGTTGGCATGCTATAGTCATTGTACTGTCGAATACAAGTTAAGCCATAATTGGCAAGAAATGCCATTTTCATAATGCAAAAATGTATCAATTATGCCCTACACAAACAACTAATAGAGCAATCCCATCTATTAATATCTTAGCTAAGCTCAAACTAGAACATAACCATTTATCTTTTTACTTAACCCTTCCTCTTTGTTAATGAGCTTGACAACAAAACATGCAACCTAGAAGGCTTCAAGAAAACTTTAAAAATAAATCCCTCACTTGAATATACACACCAATCATTGAGACACAAGCAAATATCATGGCTACATCATCATCCAAAACCTATCTTAAACGCCAGCACATGACTTGCCATGATGTTAGGATGAGTAAGGCAAGTTACTCTCAACCATAAACTTATATTTTTAGTTTTGACATTGGTTTTGATGACATGGATTTCATAATCCATGAGATTTGTATAAATTTGACAATATTTATAATTTTAAATTTATATATCTATTAATGTTGTTTCCTTTAGCTAAAAATTAAAATTCATTTTTATACTCATTTGATCAATGTATACTTGTGTATATGGTCAAAGTAGCTTCTATTTGATTAGTTTATTGTGCCACTAAAGTTTATTTATTAAAGGGTGCGTGAAACAAGTTTTGAATCCTTAAAAATCTCTATATTTCATGGTTTTTTCAAATTGCCAAGTTTGGGTGTCAAGTTCAAGTCTCAGTCAAAAATCAGCTTGCCAAGTCCGAGTCTTGTAACACTGCTTAGTGTAGAGGGGATGGCCTCAAGGTCCCACAGGGTTGGGTGGTGTTGATCACCATTGGAATGCATGATGGGGTTGTGATGGCGAATCTTGGAGAGCATGCAGGGATCTCATCTCTCCTCAATTGCTGATTATTGTAATTTGTCATATTGAGAAGGTTATTGGTGAACTTTTGTTAGGGCATGGAAAAGTGGCAATTGTATATTTGCATCATCTCAATATTGGACTGTGATCCAGCCATGTTTATGTGGCTCTTTAAAATCATGTAGTGTTATTGATTTATTGAGTAACTGAATCTTGTTTTGGGATGAAAATCATGATTGTTTGTAAATCCTAATGTGTGCTTGTGAAGGAAAATAATGCATTAATCATGTTATGCCATATTTTAGATGATTGTAAATGTATGGAAAATGGAAGTCAATAGTAATATGTTTATTTCCTCAATGCTTGAATTTAGAAGTTGCTATCCCTTTTTTACATTTTGAGCAGATGAATGTTTGCATGTGAATAGTGCACTTTTGGTCAAATTGGTATTCATGTTTTATGCATTTTAAGGATGTCATCATGTAGCTTAAACTCATTATAGTTGGTTGTTTCAAACCATTTTAAAACAGCATTTACAATGAGGATTAGGCTTGCCTATGCCTAGCACTTCGTTTGTTTTGGAGTTTTGTGCCTCTTTTCTTGTCTTGTAACAATGAAAGTTTTTGATAAAGTAAGTAGGGTTAGGGCCCTGATCTCATACAAGAAAACAGTAAAGCTGATTGGAGCATACTGCAGGCAGTCAAGAACAGCAATTAGGGAACAGCCCCAGAAAGTCACAAAATCCCAACTCAACAACTTAATCAAAACAAACAACCAACCAGATACAGGTATACGGCATTAACCAAACAGGAAGAACATAGCAAGCCAAAATCCAAACTACATCAAAAAACATAGTCACTAAATAGAGTTTCAGTCTTAAGAGTCATAAGCAGAGATAACAATTGAACCAAAAATAAAATTTATACATACAGAGTCAAAAAAGCTCCAATCTTGGAACCACGAGTCGCTAACCAAAAAACGGAAATTAAGATTCATCAATGAGGCTCCAATTATCCTGGAGCTTATCCACCATATCCTCCATGCTTTCCTTGAGATCCATCGCCTCGGCCCTTTTAGCATCGTTCTTTTTACCTTTTTTCCTCTACTGTTTTCAAATTTTCCTTGTCCCGAGATTGTACCCATGACTTTACAGATACTCTCGATCGTTGTTTCAACAGTTTGCATCCTCTTCGAGTTATCAACAGCCTCCATCTATTTTTCTATTTGGTCCATCCTCACAGCCAGAGCTTCCAAGGTAGAACCCATATTAGCTTTCTCCTTCACCTTCAAGTTCTCCTTAGTACTAATCCCAAAAGTGGGGGTTTCTAAACCTTCAAATTTTATAAGGCTCCCAAACTCCACCACCTTATCCTCGTCTTTTCCAGAAATCCCGTCACCTTCACCAAGGTCCTCTTCTTGCTCATTTATTCCCTCTTCCAGACCATGACCCCCCTCCTCCTTCTCATCCAACTCTATAGATTCCTCCTCCGAGAATTCTGTGCCCCCTAAACTGTCTAGGATATATTCTTCCTCCGAAGAATCCTCATTTTTCCTCACCACCACTTTTTTCCCTTTTTTATCTCCCTCTTCGGAAGAAACCATCTCCTTATCAGCTGCAACATTTTTACCTTTCTTACCCGCCTCTACCCCTTTTGAAGCAATAATAGCCAAACGAGTCGATCTTCAACCACCAGGGGGAGTCGAACCAATGTTAGGACTAATGTCTAAAATCGTCCAAAATAATAGTTGGACTTTTTGGACTTGATTCTTTAATTTCCACCTTTCTGGGTTTAATTAAGCCCGAGGAGAGGAGAGAGGGGTTTCATTTCTCATTTTAAGAAATTCTTCCCACAAGGGTTCTTCTTTCAGAGTGAGGGAGGGCTTATTCTTGTTTGACTTAGTTTCTTTTTGAGGGGAGTGTGGTTTGCTTTCAAGCAACTCGATGCAGACAGATGTCTTAGGGGTTTGAGGATTTTCTAGGAAATTAAGGGGATCCTTCTGCGGAGTATTGGCAAGGACATACTTGCAAATGGCTCTAATAAGGCCCTGATGCAAAGGAGGGTTGGCTCCATTCTCCATACTTTGTTGGAGAGACAACAGAAGAAAGAAAGGGAGATTGATTTTGTCAAGGTGACGGATATGATTGAGTATAGGGAAATGATACCCATGAACTAACTGAAAACAACCTTCCAAAGTAAAATATTTCATTACATACTTACGTTGTGATATGGCGTCGGGAGTTTAAGCCTGGTATAGCCATTTTGGAACCTATTCGCGTTTTCTTCCGCCTTGAAGAATTTCTCTATATATTGTTGGTAGTTCCCTAAGCTCTTTTTTGCTATTTTTTCCCTTCATATGGCAGGCCCGTCGCTTTAGCAATTAACTTAGCATCCACAACAAAATGAAGACCTCCCATAGTCACCTCCCCATCACTTCAAGAATTCGCAAATCTGTAACTTAGTTCTTCACTGTATCCCTCCATAGCCTCAAAGTATGGGGTAAAGCCCGCCTGCTCAAAGAGTTCCCATAGCATCATGTTTTGTTTGAGAGAGTCACAATTACTCAGTTTAGTCCTCTTCCTAGGTCCCCCCATTATATTCTTTGTGATCAGACAATCCTTTTTCAGCAGACGGTAGTCATTCACAAGACCAATTTCATCCGACACCAAAATCACTGGCTGAGTGAAGTCTTTTGCATTTAGGGTTACACTAGAAGTTTGCATTTGGGAGGCCTTAAACATAAACCAGCATTCTGGAATGATAATAACCGTGAATTCAGTTTGGTCACAAGAGAAGATCTCTTGTTTTCCTCTTCTGCCCTTATTGGGAATGATGACCCTCTAAACTTCCCATTTCATAATTAAGAAGCCTCTTCTTCGCACGAATTTGCAAGCTAAGGCCCTTACGGAAGTGTCATTTCGATTAGCTTTGGGGTTGAAAAGACTTTGCGTGGGAGGTGTCATAATGACATTTATTTTAAATTGTCGCCTTTTTAAAATCATTCTTGGGAAATACAAAAAGATATTTTTCCAAGTATTATTATACTTCTTCAGAAAAAAAATTAGTTCTCAAGTATGTAACCGAGTATTCAAGAGATTGTGTTAAGCCTATTTGGTCTATTAATTCAATGTTTGTGTGTCATCACTTTGAGTGGAACCTTGTTTGTGATTGTTAATCTTGGAGCAAACCTTACAAGTATGGAAAAGCAAATCTAGTGATTGTGTCAAGCCTTTAAGGTCTATGATGTTACTATTAGTGTGTTATCACTTTTGTTAAACCTTGATTATGAATGTAACCTTTGAGGTTCAGTGGTCATTATAGTTTCCAAGTCGAGTAAGGGTGGGTGAACATACGACTTCGCTCAAAGTACTAAGCAATATATATATATATGGAATCTCTAGCCAAAGTAGGTGTAAAAGCCGATGCTTACACTTAGTCGGTTCACTATGGTCCAGGATTGCATACTAGTCAAAGTCATGCATAGTTGGAGGGTATCCATTGTATGGTTGTACTAGATATGTAGGACACAACACCAGATAATCATATGTGCATTATTATGGTTTTCATACCAAACTCTTCGTTGAAGAGTAGGGCCATCTTACCGAGTAGGAAGATGTGCAAGGGACCGCTTAAGTCTGTGGTTAGAGGAAAAGCACTTGGGTGATACTCTCCCTCTTAAGTCTGTTTGGAGGAAAAACATTTTGGTGATTGTTGACAAATTGACGAAGTTTGCACACTTATTTGCCATCACTACAGCTTTAATAGCAGCTCAAGTTGTTGATTTGTTCTTCATAGAGGTGTTCAGATTGCACGGGTTGCCCAAAAACATTGTGAGCGATAGAGACAACAAGTTCCTAAGCACATTTTGGTAGGAGATTTTCAAATCAAGTGGTAAAACGCTCAACCTAAGCACTAGTTATCACCCACAAACAGATGGGAAAACCAAGATTGTGAACAAGTGCCTTGAAGGTTACCTCAACAATTATGTTTCTAGACAACAAAAGGCTTGGGTGAGATGGCTCCATTTGAGATAATACTATTATAATTCTTCATATCACATGTCCATCAAAATGTCTCCATTCGTAGCCTTGTATGGGTACGAAGCTCCAAGCTTCATTGATCTGCTTTTTGGTGACAGTAAAGCTCCTCAAGCTAAGGATTTGTTGCAACAAAGCCAAGACATTTTGAAATCCTTGAAGGAAAATCTCCAACATGCCCAAAATCAACAAATGTATGTTGATCAGCAGCATATTGAGCGTGTGTTCAAAGTTGGAGACATAGTATATCTGAGACTTCAGCCTTATCGATAGTCTACTCTCAAGAAGAGTGGAGCAGAGAAACTTAAGCCATATTTCTAGGGGCCGTTTAAGATCTCTAGGAGAGTTGGAGAAGTGGCTTACGAGCTAGAGCTACCAGAGAATAGCAAAGTGCACAATGTCTTCCATGTGTCACGCCTCAAAAAGGCGCTTAGACACAATGTTGTTGCTTCTACTGAGTTACCTCCATTGGATGAGGAAGGACAGTTGATTTTGTTTCCAAAAGCAATAATTGATTTCAGAGAGCGTTCATTGAGGAGAAATCAAAGAATATCTAGTGAAGTGGAAGAATCTACCAATTGAGGATGCTACTAAAGAGGATGAGCAGATTTTGCAACATCCAAACTTGCGATTGCTTGCGGACAAGCAATCTTGAGAAGGGAGGACTGTAGTGTCCCCTTTTCAATACTCAGCTTTCCAGTGACCGTTAGCCTATTTCCAAAGTTCCATAGACTAAATGGAAGCATTTCAAGGGATTCCAAAATTCTTGGAGGATTCTTGCTAGCACTTTCAAGTGCATTTGTAGAGGGTTGCTAGAGTGTTTTATGGGTTTTTTTGGGTTTTTTGAGATCCTTGGTGGGCAGTATTGCTATTTTTAGCAATGTTTATTTTTAGCACTTACTATTTTTAGTAAGTTTCAGTGCATCTCAGTTTGGGCTAATATGGAGTTTGGACACTATTTTTAGCAGTTTGTTATTTTTAAGTGTTATTTTGGGCATTTGGTCCTAGCAGCAGTACAATGCAAAGTTTTCAATTCTAGCAGTGGTTGGCAATTTCAGTTGATGAATCTTGATATTTTTGGTAGTTTATTCATCCACCATCTCTGGAGTTCGAAAAGGCAATATTATAGCTTAAGTCATAGAGTTCAAAAATTACCCCCCTTGTACCTCCACGCCTAGGTTTGATGACTTAAGTTGATTTTAAAAAGTGGACTTGCTCTTTCTAAGGTGGACGCCAAAGTTGGAGGGCTTAAGTGAAAATTAAAATAAAATATTATTTCCTTGAGATGGGCATCCCATTTGGAGGGAAAAAGCATTTGAATTTTGGAGCCCTAATTTCCATTTAAACCCCCTCTGTGTTTTGATTTGGGGGAGGTGATTTGGAGATAACGAAGTGTTGTCGAATTGGAGATAGAATCCTTGGGCTTTGAAGACAAAAACCCTCAAGGTTGGCTCTAGTTTCGGAGTTGCAAGATACTCCTTAGCTGGATGTGGGTGTGGCTTCACTGCAGGAGTCGCCAATGGAGCTTATTGGTGATGGCTTTCAATATATTTTCAGTTTTCGCTTCTTATGATGTTTTTTAGCTTTGCATTCTTGGGTGTGTATACTGATTTGCAACGTTTGAGAGCATTTTGGAGTGATTTCTTGAAGTTTTCAGTTTGCTGGTTGCTCTATTTCTACCCTAGGTCGTACTATATGATCGCACATGCTCATTCGAGGACTTCCTAATTTTTTGTGGGTATTATTGCATATGGTTGCTCACCCTTGGTAGCCCCCTTGCGCTAAATCTCAGATTTTTAGGTGAAGGGAATGATTTTATGGAGCTGGTCGCCCCCCTTGCTAGGTCGTACAAGTTGGGCTGAAGATGGTCTTGCTGGTTATGTTGTTCTTTGTTAATTTTATGATCAGATTATGTGCACAGAAAATTAATTCAAAAATCAGACACAATGACACAGCAGATACCCTGGGAAAACCCTCCTCTTGAGGGAGAAAAACCCAGCAACAATATATCACTTATATATTATTCAAGAATCAACACTGTCTTGTACAATAAGGCCGAATTCAAGGCCAAGTAAGAGCACCAACTCTAGATGCAAAATACAGATTACAATCTGCTCTCCTTATATATTGAAATCTGCTCTTGGAAAATCTTCGACCTGCTCTTGAAGGAAATTCGCTCTTGAAGGAAATCACAATCTGCTCTAAGATGAAATTCGCACTTGAATATAGGAATGAATCGAACTTGCTTGATCTTCAAATGATAACAAATGATCTTGTATTTATACATTGCTTGGGAGACGTCGCACCTCTTCAAGAACAAGGTCGTCCACAAGGAGAATAAATTACAAATTAAATAATTCAATTATCAAGTCGGCCAAGACATGATAAACAATTAAATGAAGTGAAGCGCCTCTTCACATGACAACATATAAATTAAATAGTTGCAAACTATCATTTAATTTGATAGGCTGGAAGGAATCGTACGAAGTTGCATTTATCATCAACACTCCCTCTCAGCTAGGGAGAGTACTTCCAGCTGCACAAGACATATCACCTCAACGTGATGTCTACCACATCGGCTACAACCAAATGTGAAAGAAGAATATCACCTCATCGTGATATTAGATATCACCTCAACATGATATCAACCATAATGGCTACAACCATACTATGGTGTGTACAAGTGTTCATCACTTACGTGATGTTGTCACCTCAACATGACTTTTCACCATGGGTCTCCCAGAGGGTGAAACACAAGTACAAAAAAAATCATCACAGATTCTCTCACGTGATGCTGTCATGGAGTCACACACATGACATCCACCATGACTCTGCTCAGAGGGTGGAAACAAGGGCTTTCACCTCAAATCTCGAAGAGAAATGCATTAACAAGGGATTTCACCTCGAACTTCTCTCACGGAGAAGAACTCATTAAACAAGGGATTTCACCTCGAACTTCTCACCATAGAGAAGAACTCATTATAGGCTATCACTAATACTAAGTCTCTTTCTCAGTTAAGGCTGGATTCTCCACCATACCAAGCTTATCTCGAAAGTACACAAACTTTATTTTGGAGAGAGGCTTGGTGAGAATATCTGTCGTTTGCTCATCAGTGCTGATATACTTCAACTATATAGCCTTCCTCAATACCATATCTCTCATATAGTGGTATTTGATCTCAACATGCTTGGTTCTGTCATGAAACACAGGATTGACAGAAAGCTTCACACAACTCTAGTTATCACAATGAATGATAGTAGGCTCCATTGATTGTCCAAACAATCCTGCAAGGAGCTTATGAAGCCATACTGCTTCCCGAGCTGCCATACAAGCTGCAATATATTCTGCCTCTGTTGTACTCAATGCCACAGATGACTGCTTCCTACTGCACCAGGATATCATAGCAGAACCCAAATTGAAGCAACAACCAGAGGTACTCTTCCGATCTAAACACATCCTACCCAATCAGAATCAGTATAACCATGTAACTCCAAGTCAGCATCTGAAGTATATCTCAACCCATATCCAACTGTGCCACGTAAGTATCTCAAGATATGTTTAGCTGCAACAAGATGTATTTGTCTCAGTTCACACATAAACTGACTCAACGCACTCACAGCATAACAGATATCAGGTCTAGTGTTAACTAGATACATCAAGGATCCAATCAGCTGTCTATACAATGTAGGATCCACCAAGTCTGAACTAGATGTAGCCTCCTTCAATTTATGTAGGTTGGTCTCCATGGGTGTAGACATGGATTTGCAATCCATCATACCAAACCTCTTAAGTACATCAATGGTGTACTTCCCTTGATATAGAATCATCTCATATGGTTTCTGCCAGACTTCTAAGCCAAGGAAGTAATGCATGAGCCCAAGGTCCATCTCAAATTCAGAAGCCAACTCCTTCTTACACTTGAGAATCAGGTGATCTTCTCCAGTAAGGATCAAATCATCAACATATAAAACCAAAATCAATGCATCAACATCAATTACCTTAAAGTATAGATTAGAGTCAACATCATTCTTCAAGAAGCCCAAACTTGACATTTAATGATCAATCCTTTCGTACCATGCACGTGGAGCCTGCTTAAGACCATACAAGGCCTTCTTCAGCTTGCAAACATGAGACTCCTTCCCATGTACCTTGAACCCATCACGTTGCTCGATGTAAACTTCTTCCTCTATCACACCATTTAAAAAAGCTGTCTTCACATCCATTTGATGAATCTTCCATCCTCTAGATGCAACAATGGCAATGATGGTCCTGACAGAAGTGCAGCGAGCAACAAGAGCAAATGTTTCTTCATAATCAACTCCCTCTTTCTGTGAAAAACCACGAGCCACAAATCTTGCCTTGTACTTCACTATGCTCCCAGCAGCTGCATGCTTAATCTTGAAGAGCCATTTCGAAGATACCACAGATTTGCCTTCGGGTCTAGGAACAATGTCCCAAACATCATTCTTGAGAATTGATTGGTACTCTTCTGTCATAGCATCTTTCCAAACTTGTTGACTGGAAGCTTCCTCCACACTAGAAGGCTCAAACTCAATAATTTGACTCATCAAGGAAACATAACTGGAGAACTTATGTGGCCTTTTACTTTCTCTGAATGTACCTCTAGGAGTTGCGAATCTCTCAGCCTCTTGCATAGTTTGTCTAGCCCAAAGAGGTCTCTTTCTTCTAAGCACAATATCAGTAGGCCCATCAGTAGGTTCCAAGGGTTCAACAGGATCAATATCTTCTTTTGGTTCAGAAGTCTCCCTCTGAATCTCAGGAGTATGGTCAACTTCCATATCCTGAGGTGACTCTTCATTATCAATCTCCATATGAGTGCCCCTGGATCTCCTGAATGCAACATCTTCCTCGAATGTGACATCCCTACTGATCTCGATCAACTTCTGTCCAGGAATGTATATTTTGTAGGCTTTTGAAGTCTCGTTGTAGCCCACAAAGATTCCCTTCTTGCCAGAAGGCTCCAACTTAGTTCTCTTCTCTTTTGGAACATGAACATAGACAGGACATCCAAAGATCCTCAAATGACTAACCTCGAGCTTCTTCCCTGTAAAGGCTTCTTCCGAAGTCATATTCTCCAAGATCTTGTGAGGACTTCTATTCTGTACGTATACTGCAGTCCTAGAGGCTTCTGCCCATAAGAAAGTTTGCAGATCCTGGTCATGAATCATGGCTTTTGTTGCTTCCACAATTGTCCTGTTCTTTCTCTCTGCAACACCATTCTGTTGAGGATTATAGGGGACACAAAACTCCCTCTTAATCCCTGCATCAATACAAAAATCCCTAAAGCTGCCAGAGGTGTATTCTCCACCATTATCTGATCTGAGGACTTTGATTCTTTTACCAGAAAGATTCTCTACCAAGGCTTTGAACTCCTTAAACCTTCCTAACACTTCCTCAAACTCTTTAGTTTTCAAAAAATAAATCCAAGTCTTTCTAGAGTGATCATTAATGAAAAGAACATAATACAAGAAACCACTCGAAGAAGGAACAGACATAGGTCCACATAAATCAGAATGAATAAGGTCTAAAATACACTTAGATCTATTTTCTCTACTATGGAAAGGGGCTTTTGAATTCTTACCCATAGCACATCCCTTGCAAGTTCCTCCATGCTCCTGATTGAACTTGGGAAGTCCCGTGACCATCTTCTCCATGATAGGTAAGGCTCGGAAGTGGAGGTGTGCCAATCTTTGATGCCATAGATCACATAGACTTGAAGAATCATGAACTAATGCTTGAAGAGGACGCGTACATAGCCTATAGAGGCTTTCATGTCTGACACCAATTACTTGAGCTTCCTTGAAACTGGAATTCTCCATCCACACAAGAACTTTGCCTTTGGAGAAGGCAACTTGATATCCTTCATCTTCTAAGGCTGAAATAGAAATAAGATTGCGCTTGATTCCTGGGACATACAGAACATCTCTCAACTGAAGTGTAATGCTAGAATCCAAATGTAGAGTAGAGGTTCGAATCCCTTTCACAGAATAGCTAGCATCATCTCTGATAATGACTTGTTCGGAAAATTCTTTCTCCATCAAACTTGATAAGTGCTTCTTAAATCTAGTGATGTGTTGAGAAGCACCACTGTCGATCAGCCAAGTGCAGGTGTCTGTAGGTACATTGCTTGATAGAGCTGAATAAAACAAGTATTCACATGAATCCTTCTTTCTGCGGAGAGGCATCATCAACATCTGCAACGGTGGCTTGTTGCTTAGGTCTAGTTGGACAATGCTTAGCAAAGTGCCCAAACTTATCACACCTAAAGCATTGAATCTTGGACATGTCTCTCTTCGAGGGAGGTGCATCTCATTTCCCTTATCTCAATTCCTCTTGAAGAATCCTTTCCTTCCATCTTTTCCTTTCTTCTTTGAAGCATGGGAGGCGAGAACATGAATGTCTTCATTCTTTGAATTTTGACCAACGCCTCTTACCAACAACCTTGATTCTTCTTGAATGCAATCTGATCTTAGACGATCAAACTTAGGCAATTTTGATCTTGCACTGATTCCCTAAATGTAGGATTCCCAAGACAAAGGTAGACCATTGAGAGCAAGCATAGTCAAGTCTTTGTCATCAACCATGTGCCCGATTGTCGAGAGCTAATCTCTCAAATCTGAAATCCTCATGAAGTATGCAATCACTGATTCTCCTTTCGCCATCTTCACATGGTGTAGTTGCTTCAGTGCAAGTGCTCGGCTGGTATTGTTGATTTTGTACATTTCTTCCAATGTTTTGAACATGTCTCTTGCTGTCTTCAACTTAGAGACGATAGGAACAATATGATCCTTAACGGAATCAACCAATATCTTCATTGCCTTAATATCTTTCTTCACCCACTGCAACTTCTCTTCTTCATCCTCAGGTTCAGGAACACTAGACTCCACAAACTCACCCAAGTCATTTTCACGCAAAGGTAAGCATGATCCTAAATCTCCATGATGTGAAGTTTGATGCTCCCTCGAGTCTATCCTCAATCTTCAAACCGTTCACCATCTTGACTAATGTAGAAAATGAACAAAGAAATATGAAGAAGAGAATAGAGTATCGCTGTTTAGGAACAAATCTGATCACGATCCTCTCAAACCCGCTCTGATACCATGTTAATTTTATGATCAGATTATGTGCACAGAAAATTAATTCAAAAATCAGACACAATGACACAGCAGATACCCTGGGAAAACCCTCCTCTTGAGGGAGAAAAACCCAACAACAATATATCACTTATATATTATTCAAGAATCAACACTGTCTTGTACAATAAGGCCGAATTCAAGGCCAAGTAAGAGCACCAACTCTAGATGCAAAATACAGATTACAATCTGCTCTCCTTATATATCGAAATCTGCTCTTGGAAAATCTTCGACCTGCTCTTGAAGGAAATCGCAATCTGCTCTAAGATGAAATTCGCACTTGAATATAGGAATGAATCGAACTTGCTTGATCTTCAAATGATAACAAATGATCTTGTATTTATACATTGCTTGGGAGAGGTCGCACCTCTTCAAGAACAAGGTCGGCCACAAGGAGAATAAATTACAAATTAAATAATTCAATTATCAAGTCGGCCAAGACATGATAAACAATTAAATGAAGTGAAGCGCCTCTTCACATGACCACATATAAATTAAATAGTTGCAAACTATCATTTAATTTGATAGGCTGGAAGGAATCGTATGAAGCTGCATTTATCATCAACATTCTTCACTCTTGTTTGGCTGCAAACTTTGCCTTCATGTTAATGCTTAGGCTTCACTAGGCTGTGGTTGATGGTTCTATGGTGTTTGGGATTGGGTTGGAGTGCTTGGTATGAAGTTATGACCAATTTGTAGCTTGTTGGTTGGTGTTTCAGACTGCTGCCCCTTCTTTATCAGACTTGACACAGTGCTTTGGGGTTCATTCCATGAGGTATATTTGATAATACTTTGTTGGGAATAGATTGTTTCATGTTGGGGCTTCATTTTGGGGATTTGTGCCAAGAGTTTCTTATTATTTTCTCATTGTAGCAACAGATTATGACATTCTGATATTTTTTTGTAATGAGCTCATTGTAACACCATTTGGTAGTACCATCAGTGATTTGCTCCTTGATTATTGCTACTCACCCCACTGAAAAAGTGGTCATTTCTATCCCCACTAAACAAGTCGCATTCTTGCTGAATAAGCGAATGAGTTTTCTTAGTTTCATGTTATGCCCGTTGAATAAGTGAATGAGTTTTCTTAGTTTCATGTTATGCCCGTTGAATAAGCGGAGGATCTTTCTTTGCTTTGGTCAGCTAGCTACCAAATGCTTTCTTTGCTAGTTGTAATTCCTGCTGAATAAGTGGATGTTTCATTTCATACTCACCCCACTGAACAAGTGGTTTACTTTAGAAGCACTTAATTGTAAGCCTTACCACCGTATGTTCTCACCTTGCCACATCGGGATCCGAGTGATCATTCTGGGTATTTGCTAAATGGATTCTCTAGGTTTGGGCATTGTAATGTATGCCCCAGATTTTATTTTTTTCTTTTCTGATTTGCTGATTGTGTTTGTTTGAGGATGTTTGATTGTTTGTTTCAAGTGCCAATCATTGTTTTGCATACATGAAATGATAATAACAAGTACAAGAAATAACATGAAATAGCTATACTTGCAAATGATAACTTTCAGATTTATTACTCAGAAAATTACAACAAAAAATTTCAGACTTCTTTCACCAACTCAGAAATATAGTTCAGACCCGGTTTGAAGCATGTAACAGCAATGAAGAACTCCAACTTGCAGCGATTTACACCAAGGGGATAGGTCCATCGAACCCTATGCAAATCTCAACACCTGGCATCTCTATACCAGTCCCATCATTGGCAGCAAACCAAACACTTATGAGAAGATTATAAAACTGGAAGTAAACCTCAAATGGGCGACTAGCTGAAATAGGGCGAACTCCTCTATTAAATCAGTTCTCAACCATTAAATATGTATAAATATATGATCAGAATCGCCTAGAAGAGGAGCATTCAATTAGCCAACACCCAGATTGCCAATACAAGCCAATAAGAAGATATGATCAAATTACCAGGTTCAGACCCTATCACAAAGTGCCCAGAAAACTTTGAAAATCACCTCAAATATCATACCCAAACAATCCAAAATTATACCAATCCTTTGCACTCCAAAACCCAATAAGAACACATCAAAAATACTCAAATGCCATGTTTTCTTGACTGAAACTGCAAACAATGAAGCTCTCAAGTGATCCCTAAATGGAACTACACCCCAACCAGCTAGGGTATGTGTTTCACTACCGAAACCAGCTCCTGATTGTAGAGGTTTTTCGTCCTCAACAACGTTCTGCAGACCCTTGGTGTAAAACTAGGAACATCCTATTATGCATCCACTTTCAACACATAACCAAATGAGGCACAAAATGAGATAATATAGGCTCAATGAGGAATTAGGGCAAATTTAGGTTTGAAAAAGAACACCCTCCAAAAACTACGCCCCTTTTTGCCTTTGTATTTTATTAAATTTCATTTTAAACCTTGTTTTATGCCTCCTTAGGCATCCCCCTTATCCAGCATTCTATTTTACTTTTGATGCTTTAAAAACACTTAAGTTCATCAACTAGGCGCCAAGGTACAAGTTGATGTCCCCCCAGACCTCAATGTAAAGTTATAAAATAACTTTATTAAAATATTTCAAGAGAGAAAAAGCACATATTAAAAAAATCAGACCTTAGCAATCCAACGCCTCAACTAAAATGACACTACTGAAAGTAGCCTGACCTGGACCAGCTTTCCATAAATAAACTTACTATTTTTAATTTTTTAGTAACTACTAAAAATAGTAAAATTATTGAAAACTCAAACTGGTATGAAATCTGCTATGCAAAGCGACTTACTATAACAGTAAGTGTTGGAATTGACCCTGCTAAAAATAGTAAGTCTCGCTTGAAACACCGAAAAACCCCACAGAAAGGAATGGCACAAAACATTAAAGCTCATCGAGCAACTTCCACACACTACCCAAACAGGAAACCCTACACTGCACTACCTCTCAGACTAGTTACTAAATATAGTACTTACTAAAAATAGTGAGTCAAAACCAAACTAGCCCAGAGAAGGACATCAAAAATGGGGACATTACAGGTGCCCCATTTCAAGCATTCACATGATTTATTTGGCGAAGAACTGATTTTTCTAGGTTGGTCGCCCTTCCTAGGTGGCCGTACCTTTCTGGGTATTTGTGGTTTGGTGATCTACTGTTGTATGGACTCCAAATCAGCGCTTTTCAGTGTCCAAGGTGGCTGTTCTTGGGTGTTAGAGACTTATGTGTAGCTGGACTTGCTTATACATGATTTGAAATGCCATTCTATTGAAGTTGTTGCTGTTGGATGCTCATTTCCAGGTCTGAATATTGTTTTATCAGGTCTAATATAGCACTGTATTTATCTTATTATAAACCTGAAAGTAATTGCTCTTGTTCCATGTTGTTATCTATTATGTACATTATTCTTATCTAATGTTGTTATGCATCTTGAAACACATTGGAAACATGTAAAACATGACAGCAATAAACAATCAGCAACAGTGAGTTTTCAAAAAACAAAAAATCAGGGGTGTATGTTATAGTGGTATCAAAGCCACTCATTAATGCCAGCCTATGTTAGTCACATGCAATCAGCACCTTCCATTCTATGAGTGAGAGAGCACAGAGGTATTTTCAGAGGGAGTTAAAGAAAGGATACTGACAGCCCCCACCCACTCTTAAAGGTCAAACCGTCTCAAGGGTTCTTAAGGCTCATTGGGAGTCTTCACAGGGTACAAAGATACAACAGAGGCAGTATTGGGAATATTTTCAGAGGGAATTAAAGAAAGGGCAGTGGCAGCCCCCGCCCACTCCTGAAGGTCAAACCGTCTCAAGGGTTCTTAAGGCTCATTGGGGGTCTTCATAGGGTACAAAGATGCAACAAGATCCACCAGGTGCAGGGGAAAGAACTAGGTAACATGGCTAATAGGGGAAAAGGTAGATCAGGATAAGCGAATCCAAGAGCTAGGATGGAGAAGAAGTTCGACACTATGATGGACATGATGTCTCAACTTTTGGGAAAGATTGGGCAAAGTGTTGTGGTTCATGCTACTCCTAACACTACATAGAGTAACCAAATGCAAAATGGAGATAGTAGTTCCACATATCAGTAGGGGGGCAATGGTGGACAGCGCACTACAGCGTGTTCAAACACTTTTTCCAGACCTTTCAAGCCCTCTTTCTTACCTAAGGTGACACCACAACAAGACCAAGATTCTTCCTTACCTTTTGTGGACAGCTTAAGGGAATACGCAGAGTATGACACTCTTCCTAAAGATATTAAGGCAAACTTGTCTTACAATGAGTTCTTGGATCAAAAGAGGAAGAGAAGTGGTGGTAGAGCTAATCACCGAGGACCAGTAGTTCATAAAGACTTACAAAAGGCCATTGGCAAGGTAACACTTGCCCACTTTGATGGGAGTGATAAGTGCACAGCAAAGGCTTAGGTACAGAAGCTTGACAATTACTTGGCCCTTAGACTGATGGTGGACGATGAGGCAATTAAGTTTGCCACTTTACATCTTGGCAGAGTAGCACACGAGTGGTGGTACCATGGCCTTGTTACCTTGGGTCACAGGTCTATCACTTTGTATGATGAGTTTACCACTAGGCTCACCAAGAGGTTTGATAAGAAAGACCTTGAGATACATTTCAAAGAGCTGGCCCACTTGAAACAATATGGCACTGTGAAGGCTTACATAGCAAAATTTCAGAGGCTCTCAATGATGGTTACAAGGATTACAGAGAGAAGATTGGTGGTTTTATTCAGTGAGGGACTTATGGAGCCACTTAGGGGATGGATTAAGGCTTTTGAACCTCCAACCTTGCAGGAGGCCATGAAGAAAGCAAGAAGTATGGAGTGGGCTATCTACTTGAAGTTTGATTATCATCAAATCAGAGTTAGAGAAGAGGACATTGAGAAAACAAAGTTCAAATGTCACTTTGGTCACTTCAAGTTCCTTGTTATGCCCTTCGGATTGACTAATGCTCCTGCCACATTTCAATCTTGCATGAACAGAATTTTCAATCAGCAATTGCGTAAGTTTGTCTTCATATTCTTTGATGACATTCTTATTTATAACAAATCATGGGAGGAGCACTTGAGGCATTTGGATGAGGTCTTGAGTATCTTCGAGAGTGAGTCCCTGTTTGCAAAGGAGTTCAAGTGTGAGTTTGGCATGACCGAGTTGTTGTATCTTGGGCACATTATCAATTCTAAGGGAGTTAGTGTTGATCTCGAAAAGATCAAGGCTATTTTTGATTGGCCTCCACCTACAAACCTCACACAGTTGAAGGGGTTCTTTGGGCTTTGTGGTTTCTAAAGCAGGTTTGTCAAAGGATTCTCACAGTTGGTAGCCCCACTCACTGATTTGACTAAAAGGGGGGCATTTGTTTGGTCTGGAAATGTGTAGCAATCCTTTGATAGATTCAAACAGTTGATGAGTTCGTGCCCAATTCTAGCCATTCTTGATTTCTCCAAGCCTTTTGAGCTTTAGTGTGATGCCTCGAGTGAAGGCATAGGAGTTGTCCTCATGCAAAGTAAGCATCCAATAGCCTTTGAGAGCAGGAAGTTGAGAGGAGGTGAGAGAACTTACTCTATTTATGACAAGGAAATGTTGGCAATCATGCATGCTCTTGCCAAGTTCAGACAGTACCTTGTTGGGGGCAGATTTGTAGTGAAAATTGATCATAACAGCATTGATGAGTACTTTCTTAATCAGAAGGATCTTAATGAAAGGCAGCAAAAATGGATTAGTAAGCTTCAGGGGTATGACTTTGACATTGAATATGTCAAAGGAAAGAAGAATGTAGTGGCCGATGCCTTGTCTAGAAGGCCACATTTGTGCTCCAGTTCAGTCATATCAACAGATTGGAAGGATAAAATACAGGCTGATTATGCCAAGAATGCACTTGCTAACAGCATTCTTGATGGGTCATTACAGGATGATAAGTATCAAGTAAGGGATAATCTTATTTATTACAAGGATAGAATATGGTTAGCTCCTAAATCTAAGGTGAAAGTGCACATATTTACATGACATTCCTATGGCTAGTCATCCTAGGTATTATAAGACATATAGGCAGATCTGTGAGAGATTCTTATGGAAGGGGATGAAGGATGATATTCTCAGGTATGTCCGTGAGTGCCAAGTATGTCAACAAAACAAAAATGAGCATACTTATCCTGTTGGTTTGTTGCAGCCCCTTCCAATTCCAACTCAGAAATGGGAAAGTATATCGATGGAATTCATTACAGGGCTTCCTAAGGTGCAAAGAAAGGATAGTATATATGTGGTGGTGGATATATTGACTAAATTTGCTCACTTTTTTGCCATATTAGTAGGGTTTATAGCAATACAAGTGGCAGATTTATTTTTCAGGGAGGTGTTTAGGCTTCATGGAACACCTAAGACCATCATTAGTGACAAGGACAGCAAGTTCATGAGTTTGTTTTGGCAAGAATTATTCAAATTATGTGGTAAACTAGTTACCACCCTCAAACTGATGGGCAAACTGAGGTGGTAAACAAATGGGTGGAAGGTTACCTGCGCAACTATGTTTCAAGGTAGCAAAAGATGTGGGTCAAGTGGTTACACTTGGGAGGATTTTGCTACAACTCTACCTTCCATATGTCTATACAGATGTCTCCATTCATGGCATTATATGGCTACGAGGCTCCCAGCTTTGTTGATTTACTTTTTTGAGATTGCAGGGTGCCCAAAACTAGAGATCTTCTTCAAGAGAGTCAGGACATCATGAGGTCTCTGAGAGAGAACATACAACATGCTCAGAATCAACAGAAGTTGTATGTTGATCAGCGTCGTATTGAGTGAGTTTTCGAGGTTGCATCCTTACAAGCAATCCACTCTCAAGAAGAGTGGATCAAAGAAGCTCAAGCCCCGTTTTTATGGTCCCTTCAGAGTCACCAAGAGGATTGGAGAGGTGGCCTAGGAGTTGGAGCTACCCGAGAGTAGCAAGGTGCATAATGTCTTCCATGTTTCACGCCTTAAGAAGGCACTTGGTCAAAATGTGGTCCCTTCTATAGAGATGCCTCCTTTAGACGAGGAAGGCAAGTTGATTTTGATTCCAGGGGCTATATTGGAGGTCAAGGAGTGTACTCTACGGAGGAGGGTGATTAAGGAGTATTTGGTTAAATGGAAGAATTTGTCAATAGAGGATGCTACTTGGGAGAGTGAGCAGATCTTACAACATCCTGAGTTGCAATTGCTTGAGGGCACGCAATCTTGGTGAGGGAGGACTATAATGTCCCCTTCTCGCACTTGAGCAGTGGGGTTCTCCATTAGCCTATTCCAGAGTTCTTGTAGGCTAGTTGGAGTTGATTAGGGGACTCGGTAGCTAGCATTGGGCTCAATGTTAGTTTTCGGCAAGACTTTCTATTTATAGCAATGGCTAGTTTGTTGCAAGTATGAAGGTGTTGTCATTGATGTCAACAAGCTTGTGTTGTCATTAATGATAGTAGTGCAGTGGTTAAGAAGAGATTGTAGCTTTGATTAGTTGCATTATGTTGTCATCAGTTAAGTTGTTGATGTTAGCCTCTGGTGTTGCTTTGATAAGCTTCTATTTATGGTTCAAATGTCAAAGATACTGAGAAAATCGAAAACAGGGTGTTGCAGAGGTGTTTTGGTTTTGCTTCGCATTTCTTCTGGGTTGAAGATCTACTTGTGTGGTTTGGATATGTTGGTTGGAGGTGTTCAGAGTTTTTATATCTAGAATTTTAGCTTTTGGATCGAAGGTCGAGGGAAGTTATGTTCACCAATGTGTGAACCTGTTTTGCAGTATTGTTTACAGAGGTGTCTGGGAGAAATGTATTTGCTCCGCGTGTCTCCTCAATTGTTCTTCAAGTCTTGCGATTCTGAAGGTGTGTTTATGAGGTTGATCTCTTGCTTGCGTCAAGAGGATTTGTGGTTTGGTACTCTGGAAGTTGGATTGTAGAGTTGCAGTGTTTGGCAGTGTAGTTTGAGTGTACTGGGCGTGTACATTCTAATGGTGCGAGTTGTTGCAAAGAAGTTTAATGGATTTTAGAAGGATAGAGGAATATTCTAGATTGTGATGAAGTGTGGTATGTGGTTTGCAAGTCATCCTTGGATTTGAGGAAGCGTGCAAATCAAAATTTAATGGTGTTTTCACAAGTAACAGTCGACTTGGTGTTTACACTACATTTGAAGATGTTCAAGCGCTAATGAAGTTGTAGTGTGGCGTGTGAAAGTTTATTTGGGTCCCAGCTAAGTTTTGTTTTGGTTTGCTTTTCGTTCCTATACACCGCAGAAATGTTTAGTGCCGACCTAATTTGAATTTGTAAAGTGTAAGAAGAGTGTAGCCGACTAAAGATGCTTTTCAAGTTGCGGGTGGTATAAATGCAAGGTGAATTGATACAAGATGAAGGGTGTGGCATAGAGTGGAGTGTTGTGATGTGAAAGTAAGTGCAGAAGTGTGAATTGCAGTGTGAGCTATAATGCAAGATTGTTGAATGCAGTGAGCTGAGGTATCTTGATCTTTTGAAGACTACTAGTGTCGTTGGAGCTATTGTGGTGGAATCTCTATTGCATTGAGATAATGTTTTGTGTGTAATATTCTATCTTCTTTCTTCTTTCTATTTCGACAGTGAGTTTGGGCTATGAGCCTTTCTGGACAGTGTGTCCTATTTTGGCTGTGAGCCTCTTTGTACCAGTTTTGCAATTACTTATATTGTGAGCTAATCCTCACCGTGGTTTCCCTCATTGGGTTTTCCACATAAATCTGGTGTTCTCTTGTGTGTGGTGTTGGCTGTTTCAGTTTCTGTTATCTGCTTTTCATGTTTTAACATTATTACAGATTAAGGCTTTAATGAATGCATGTGGATCTGATTATTGTTGAGGGTTTTGATGTTTTAATTTGGTACAACTAATTCACCCCCCTCCCTCTTAGTTGTCTTGTTCATTCAACATAGTTTGCAATGCTTACTATTTAATATTTATAATAAGCCACAGGGCATCTTAGTGAACTTCAGTTTTGTAAACAATTTGTGTTTTGGTGAGCAATTGTTATTTATAGTAAGTCTATTTTGGATAACTGGTCCTAGACCCATATTGCTTCAGTAGTGTTATTCATAAGGTGGCATTGGACAGTCTAAGGTTGGATTATTTAATATTTGCCTTTTACCAGTCACTTAAGTTATTTTTATATAATAACTTTATAACTTAAAAGTGAAGGGGTTGGTGGTCATTGTAAAAAGCACCTTGGAACCTAATGTTATAACTTAACATTGTTTTAGAAGGCAACAAAAGCGAAATAGTTTCTTTATGAGCATTTGGACACCCGAGGTATAAGGTGTTTTCAATTATTAAATTTGTAAAGGTTCATGAAGAGGGCATTGGAATTGGAGGGAAAAGTGTTTTAAACCTAAAGTTGCCCTAATTTCCCTCTTACTCTCTATAAAGTTTCATTTTGACTCTCATTTGCTCATCTTCAAATTGGCAACTTAATTGGATGCTAGTAGAATGTTTCCAGAGTACTTTGGCTACGTGTTAAGGACGAAAACCTTTGCCTTATTGAGCTGGTTTCAGTGGTGAAAGATCCACCATAGCCAGATTTGAGTGGTTCCATCCAGGGATCACATTGGACTTCATCAGAGTTCTGATTTTCAGAGTTTTAGGTGGTTAAAGATGAAGATTTTTGTAGTCTTTTGATGTGGGTTTGTTGGTAGGAGTTAGGTTTGGTGTGTGGATCATTTTGTTGGTGATTTGTAGGCGTTTTGGAGTGATTTCTGAAGTCTGATTTGCATTATCAGAAGTTCTAGAAACTCAGTTTACCAGTGGCTAAAAGAGAAGATTGCTCATTGCTCCGTGCACACTCGGGATATCATTTTGGGTATTTGCTAATGTATTCTCCAGGTTTGGGCGCCCCATTTCAAGCATTCACATGATTTATTTGGCGAAGAACTGATTTTTCTAGGCTGGTCGCCCTTCCTAAGTGGTTGTACCTTTCTGGGTATTTGTGATTTGGTGATCTGCTGTTGCATAGAATCCAAATCAGTGCTTTTCAGTGTCCGGGGTGGCTATTCTTAAGCGTTGGAGACTTATATGTAGCTGGACTTGCTTATACATGATTTGTAATGCCATTCTATTGAAGTTGCTGCTGTTGGATGCTCATTTCCAGGTCTGAATATTGTTTTATCAGGTCTGATATAGCACTGTATTTATCTGATTATAAACCTGACAGCAATTGCTCTTGTTCCATGTTGTTATCTATTATGTATGGTATTGTTTTCTATTAGTTTCCCTCTCTATTTGCAATGTTCTATATGTTGTTATGCATCTTGAAACACGTTGGAAACATACACAAAACATAACAGCAACAAACAATCAGCAACAGTGAGTTTTCAAAAAAAAAATCAGGGGTTGTTACAATTTTGTTAATAAAAAGAAAAACATTTTAAATTTTGTTATTGTCTTTTGCTTTTCTTACATTTATATATGTATTGTAAGGTTGTATTTTTATTTTTTTATTTTTTTTAAAGTTCATGTACATATTCAAAAAAAATTAAAATCTTATAACAGCAACCTATTCAAAATTCTACAAGTTCAAGTTTAGTGGCTCCAGAGATAGTAAGACACTTCAAATCCGATCAAGCATCACTTCTATGGAAATATATTATGATAATTGAAGTTGAACAACTTACAGGAGGTGGGGCTTTTCTTTGGCATTGTAGTCATTGCAAGATCAAGTATAAGAGCTCGTATAGTCAAATGAATACTCACATTTGTGTGGTGATTGGTCAAGGAATTAGAGTTTGACCAAGGCCAAACAAGAAGGGGTTGCCAAACAAATAAATTATGGCCTAAATTAGAGAACAAGAAGACATCGATGTTGTGAATGAGAAAGCAAAATTAAAATCTCATCCTTTAGTGAAGAAAGTATCACAGAAGCCACCTACAAGGTCTCCTTCAATAGTGGTTGCCCCACATCCTTTCTTAGAGACACCATATATCCGAGAAAAAGGTCACTCTATTTCTTCCCACTTAAGAGGCCCATTGGAGAAGGCATTTCAAAATGAGGCAAGGGGCAATGCAGATGAATATATTGCACATTGCATTTATGCCAATTTTCTTCCTTCCAACCTAGTGAGATCACCATATTGGTAGCGAATGGCGACAGCAATCAATCAAACACCCTCTAGTTACATAGGTCTTGGGTATGAGAAAGTGTGCACCACCTTATTAGCAAAAGAAAAAATAATGTAGAGACATCACTAAAACCAATTAAGGATTCGTGGGTTGAAACGGGATTGCTTGTCATTTATGTGGATGGAAAGATTGCAAAAATCAACCTTTAATAAAAGTCATTACAATGTCTGCTGAAGAGGCATGTTTTTGAAGGCATCTATTGTTAAGGGAGAGTGAAAGACGCAAACTTCATTTCCAAAATCATCATCGAGTCCATAGAGATAGTGGATGCTAAGACCATTGTCCAAGTCATAATAGACAATGCAAAAAATTGCAGGACAACAAGTGCTTTGGTTGAGGAAAGGTACAAGCACATTTTTGGACACCATGTACCATCCACTCCCTCAACTTGGTGATGCAAAAGATTGGTACTCAAATAGAATGGGTGAAAAAATACACCAAGGGTAAGGAGATTCAGATGTTTGTGACAAACCATAATATGTCACAACACAACTTCAAGACTTTCCCCAATTTGGAATTTTCGAGGGGTAAATCT
This sequence comes from Sequoia sempervirens, assembly GCA_007258455.2. NCBI lineage: Eukaryota > Viridiplantae > Streptophyta > Pinopsida > Cupressales > Cupressaceae > Sequoia > Sequoia sempervirens. The sequence goes on along the minus strand of VDFB02049217.1, from coordinate 6,371,598 downwards.
ATGAAGTTTCAATATTTATTTTAAATTTAATTTATATTACAGGTTTATTTATTTAAATTTTAATTTGTTATTAACTTATTTTTTACACTACATTAGGTTGTTGAGACTTGTTCAACATCACACACAATTGTTTTGAGACAACTTGTGAGGGTGCAAGAGGCATTGAGCAGCATGGTCATTAGCAACCATTGGAGTGTGTAGAGGCAATCAAATTCACAGAGGATCCAAAATATCCAATCATTGATCTTGGATTATGATTGGTGGGCTCATGTGGACTACAATCTTGAGTTTCACCGATCCTATCATGAGTATGATCAAGTTTGTTGATACAGATTGGTCGTGTTTGAAAGAAATCTATGATGGCATGCACTCTATTGTAGAAAAAATAAACACCATAAAAGCAAAGAAGGAGAATGGCCCCAAAGAAACATTTTTCCTAAGGGTGAAAAAAATCATTCTCGACCATTGGAACAATACCACACCCTTGCATATCTCCTTGCATATGCATCTCCCTATATTACAGCACGGAGATACTTTCTTTGCTTGGGAGAATAGCACCATATAGAGACAATGAAGTTGTTGAAGGGTACAAGAAAACATTTCAAATAATCTTCTCCGATCTAGAAGTGGTGGACAATATTAGGACTGAATTTGGTAGTTTCATCTCATCACAAGATCATAGTATTTGTGCTCTTCGAGACAAGTACAAGACGAATGCTCGTACATGGTCGTACCTTGATGGGCAAAGTTACATGTTCCTCCAACCTCTTGCAATCAAAAATCTATCATAGGTAAGTATTTTTAATTTTATATTTTTAACATTCTTACCATTCTTTCACATTTTTTTAGTTGCATTGACTTTCTCTCCAATTTCAACAGGTTGTGAGTTCTTCTACTAAGCAGAATTGTAGTACATACACTTTTATCCACTCAATTAAGTGCAACCAGTTGGTTGCAAAAAAAGCAAGAGATTTTTTCCACATCCATTCCAACTTGCGCCTCCTATCACATAAGGAAGTTGACTACAAGCAAGGGGTAATGAACAAATGGGATATAGCCCTTCATGTGCCAACTTAGATGCATGTAATTTAGAGCTTTCCAAGGTCAATATAGATGACAACGAGCCTCCTACATGTAATGTCCCCAATTTGGTTGGGTCGGCCAACCCTAATTTCTTAACTAAATGATAAATTAAATTTATTAATAAATGCAATTATAATATTATTAAATAAATTGTCCCTGGCCGACCTGGTCTAATCAAATATAATAATAATATTTTAAAATAAATAATTATAGTTAAATACCTTTTTTGCTAGGTCGACCTGTGCAAGTAAATTCCAAATTTTTGGCGCCTCTTTTGAATTACACGCCTCAATGGGGGGGGGGCGCTATTAATATGAGTCCAGGCACAAGGGAAGGCATCTGATTTTGGAGTTTGCTTTGAGAAGTTCTTCAATTCTGGGACAACAAGGACGTGGGACGAAAACCCCAAGTCTGAAATTAATAGAGGTTTGGACAAAACCCCATTCCTCTCCTGGGTGACCCCATTCAGGGGTAGCAGGCAGTACTGATTGACAAATGTGGTGTTCCAGATCAAGGGTGCAAGGAGTTTATCCAGTGAATTTCAGAATTGATTGACAAATCAAGTAAACCAAGCATGCAGTTCTGTTCCAAGGAGTTTGGGCGCCATTCTGGGGTTGCTGTCACATTTAAATCTGAGCACAGCCATTGGACAGAGCCCAGACAGGGTTTGGAACGAGTTTGGGGGTTCAAAAACCCTAGTGCACCATTGTTGGGATACAACAGCAAATCCTAACCAGCAGCATCTTCTGAGTCTAGATCTGATTTCTGCATTCAGTATTTAGGGTGTCATCAGTCCAGATCTGGGCGCTACTCTCAGTATTTTACATGGTGGTATCTGGGTCAGTAAACTGTGTAATGTTCTAACTTATTCTGAATTACAGTACATTGGACTGATTACTATAATCATAGTTGTGTATACATTGAGCAATCGCCATTCTAGCTACAGACCTGTAAGTGTGTGATGCATACAGCTATACAAACCCTTGTGTTGTCATTCTATGCTACATATATATTGAAACAGCATTGTTAATTTCTACAGATCTGAGTTTGCATATAGTCCTATCTGCTCTGTTATTGCTGTGTACTGTTACTTTCAATTATCAATTAAGTATTGCACTGTTCTGTGGATCTATTGTTGTCATTTTCCAGTTGTATCACTGCTGTTGTGAAACAATATTAGGTCAGTATCTTACACTACACATGATGCTCATGTAGCTAGTGAGAGTCGCACCGCAATTGCTTGTGGTTCAAATGAAGTTGAACCAAGTGATAACTTAGATCTAGATTCAATGGAAAGCAAGAACAATTTTTTTGTTGTATTTACATTTTTAAAGTTTTGTAATGATTGATATATAAATATATACTATAACATTCAATTATAAATTATCATTTCTATTCATAGAATGGAATGTAGATATATGATATTTTCATGTTGTGGATTATGATTTGACATATAGATATATGATATAAAATTGATTGAATTATGAAATGTATCATGTTATTTTTAGTATCTAGTATAAAATATATTTTAAATTTTGTATGGTCACTCGTACCCAAAAAACAATTGACATACCAACGTACCCAATCTATAATGTCCCCTTCTAGCTAGACCTCAGTATTTATGTGGGATTAGCCTATCAGTCGACCCTCATAGGCTCTAATGGGATTGGATAGAGGGTCTTTGTGGCAGAAACTTGGTCATTTGATGGTTTTATTCTTCTCCAGAGTTCAAAGAGGTTCAGGTTTGGCCTTTGCAGAGGATTCAGAGCTCAGTTTCTCATACTTACTATTTATAGTAAGTCATTCAGGCAGGGTTACTATTTATAGCAAGGCACCTGATTGGGGTATATTGTCAGTGTCAATCCCGGTTTTTCAATTGGGTTGGAGAAATAAGGTGTTTTGTCTAAGTGATGATGTTTAATTATTACTAAAGGTTACTTTAATAATAATTAATATTTTTATGTTATATTTTAACGTTATATTTGCACTTTATACTTGAGGGGGTCATTGATACATTAAAAGGGGGCCAGTTTTAATTGATGTCTTGGACGCCAACTCCTAGACATTATTTTTAATATTTCTAAAGTGCAAATGTATATTATTTAAAATGATATTAAAAGGGAAAAAAGGGGGTCGACCTCTTTGAAGGAAATATATAAGCTGCCAGGAGGAAATCGAACTTATCTTTTTGGCATTTGACAACTTCATTTCATGAACTCTTTGGTGTTTGGAGAATAGGGACGAGGGTTTCTGCATTTTCCTGAGCGTATTGGCATTGCAGAGCATAGCTCCTTCTGTATCAGCATTTTGAGGCTGTGAAACTATCAGCTGAAGTTGCTCTACTGTTGGCTTCACTTCAGGAGTCAAGTTTGTGCAGATTGGAGAGATATTTAAAAGGGTTTCAAGTATATTTTGTGAGGGGAAGAATCGGCTTAAGGCTGTCATTAGAAATCATTCAGCAAGTATTCTAAGGGTCATACCTTTCTGACTTCAGCAGGCCGTACAAGCTCTTGCCCTAGGCGTGTTTCATCTAGGCTGAAACGCCTTTGCTCTTTCATGGCTTTCATCTCCATGATAGGCATCTATAACAAGGAAGGGGTTTGATATCGTTTTTGAGGTGGACAACTCAGTTTTTGCAGCAGGTCGAGCTTTCAATCAGTCTCATACATTGCTGGCAGCAACTCATATTTTGATATTGTGTGTTGTCTTCTTTCTTGGTATGCTTATCTATGTAAAAGCTTTGAAAAGAATATTCAATAAATAATAAAGATAGCTTGCAGCAGTAGTTCTTTCAGAATTTTGTTATTTTCCAATATTTTATTTCATGCCTAGCATTATATTCAAAAATACAAAAAAGGCATATATTTGCAAAAACACAAAAAAAATCATAAAACAAAACAAACACAAAAATAGCAGTCAGAGGCTCTCATTTAGAAGTTTCAGTAGAAAGCAGTTGTGGGAGAACTAAGGTTCTTACCATTGTAACGAGACTCGCCCGGACTCGCCAGGACTCGGCGAGTCCCAAGCCGAGCACCCCTGGCCGAGTCCTGGGAGCCCAGACTCGGACGCGGCCGAGTCCAGCCGCATCCAAGTGAGTCCCAAGCCCTAGACGCGGCCGGCGGCAGCAAGTGAAAAAGGCATTAAAAAAACATAAAATTGAAGTTTAAATATTTTTTTTTTTTGTCTTATATTATCTCCCAAACCCTAAAAACAACCTCATTTCATTCATTTGGCAAAATAGGAGGAGAAGAGAGGGCAACCAGCAAGCTGTTGAAGACAAATCCAGGGTCATATATCATTTGGGAAGCTTCATACCAGCAAGGAGGTGCATTGAGAGCTCATTACCAATGATTGGGAGGAGTTTGCATTGCATTCCAAGCCAAATCTAAGAGGTAAGTTTGATTTTAATTGCTTTTTTTTGTGTTTTTTTAACAAATAATTCATTGTAATTTGTAAAATCATTGTTTTTTTGAGTTTGCATTTTTTTTTACAAACCCTATTTGCAACTTAAATAATTTTAGAAACCCTACTTGTTATTGCAGCCATATTCATTTGCAAATCAAACCATATTATTATTTTCACAATGTCTCAAACCCCAGTCAAAAAAAATCTTGCTTGGAAACATGCTGAAATCTTTCCCGGAATGAAAAGAGAAGCAAAATGTAAATACTACAAAACAATATATCATGGAGGCATAAATAGATTAAAATACCATATTGCACGCATACCTGTCCATGATGCAATGGGATGCACTATAGCACCTCCTAAGGTTGTTCGTGAAGTGCAGGTGCAATTAGAAACTTTTGAAATGCAAAAAGAAATGAAAAAGAGATAGAGGCAGGAGTTGGCAAGTGTTGGAGTTGGACAAGAACTTCGTGTTGTTGGAGATGCTTCTTCCATGCCTCCATACTGTCCTAGTGCTAGTGCTTCTGCTTCTACACCAGCTATGCCTATGCGTACTCCTAGTGCTGGTGGCGCTGCTACTGCTAGTGGTAGTGGCAGTATTAGCATTGGCCCTAGAGTTCGTAAATCTAGGGTGGACTCATATTTTGTACCACGCACTACTCCTGGTTCCCAACCGTCGCTTGAGAGCATGGGTTGGAACAAGGACGCACATGATGCAGCAAAAAAGACAATTGCAGACTTTTGGTACTACTGCACCATTCCCTTCCATGTAGCCAGGTAATTCTTTTTCGTTTAATTGTTTTAAAATTTATATTTAAATTTTGTTATTTTAGAATCTAGACGTATCTCATTATCGAATTCAAATTTAAAGTTAAAAACTTAAAAATTTCATTTTACAATACTTATGTAAGTAACTTATTAATTTATTTATGACATGTTTTAGGTCACCTTTTTGGCAAAACATGGTTGATGCCATAACCATATGTGGGGTGGGGTTCAAAGCCCCTACTGAAGATGAACTAAAGGGCCCACTTTTGACTCAAAAGGTGGCAGATGTGAAAGCACAATTAGAGGAGCAACACGTGCAGTGGAGGAGGATTGGTTGCACCATCATGACTGATGGTTGGACCGATAGGAGAAATAGGACGCTGCTTAATTTCCTAGTTTCCTCCGGAGGTAATTGTACTTCCCTCAATGCATTGAAATTTGAATTTGATTTAGTGATTAATAATTTAATATGGCTGATTTATGTTTTTTAATTTATTGAATAATTGGTTTTGCTTATTTTTTCAAGTGACACCATCTTCATGAAGTCCATTGATGCTTCTGCCCGATTCAAAAATGCCAGATACTTGTGTGAGGCTATAGAGGAGGTGATAGCTGATGTGGGGGAAGAGAATGTAGTGCAAGTGGTGACAGATAATGCAGCAAATTATGTTGTTGCTCATAGATTATTGATGGAGAGGCACCCTACTATATTTTGGACTCCATGTGCCGCCCATTGCATTGACCTTATGATGGAGGATCTTGGCAAGCTCCCATGGATCAAAACATGTGTGGATGCAGCAAAAACATTTGCAAATTTGTATACAATCACACATGGTTGCTTAACCTTAAAAACCAATACGCGGGGTTGAGGGAGTTGTCTCGTCCTGGCATCACTAGGTTTGCAACAAATTTTATCACGTTGCAATCCTTGATTCGGTCAAAGGCAGCTTTAAGGCGCATGTTTACTAGTGAGGAGTAGTCTTCCTCATCCTTTTCTACAAGCACTACAAGGATTGTTGTGGCTGATTGCATTTTTGATGAGCAAGGGTTTTGGACACCAGTGGACGAGATTGCGAAGGTAAAATTTAATTCTTTATTATGTTTTAATTTTTAATCATATCTTACTTTTATTTGTTTATTTTTGTTCACACTTATTTGTGAAACATGTTTGCACTTTGCAATTTATTCAGCCCTTGCTAGTTCTCCTACGAGTTGTAGATGGGGAGAAGCCCGCAATGGGCTACATATATGAGGGCATGGATAGGGCCAAAGAGGCCATTAGATCAGTCTATGGTGGAGTTGAGGAGAAGTATCATCCCATTTGGGATATCATTGATAGGAGATGGCAAAACCAACTTAATAGGCCCATCCATGTAGCCGCATGTTTCCTAAATCTAGCCTTCCAATTCCACCGTAATTTCCGTGCAGATAGAGAAATTCTTAGTGGGCTCTACTCAATGATAGAGCGGATGTTACCCGTTGTTACTACAGAGATAGTGCACGAGATAGATGCCTTCACTAAGGCACGAGGAGACTTCTTTGCACGTCAAATGTGCAAAGATAGTAGGACAACATTACTGCCAGATAAAAATATATTTAAGAGCATAATTTTCATCTTTTTATATTATAATTTATTATTAAATGTTGAACTTGAATTTGAAACTTGAAATGAGATTGATTTTGTTTCTTTTTCTCATCTTAGATAGATGGTGGGAGATGTTTGGTTCTGATACACCGAACCTGCAAAATATTGCCATTCGTATATTGAGCCAGCCATGTAGTTCATCTGGTTGTGAGCGCAATTGGAGTATATTTGAGCACATACACTCCAAGAAGCGCAATAGATTGACAGTGGAGAGGATGAATGACTTGGTATAAGTTCATTACAACCTTCGACTCAAACATAGGAAGCTTTTTGACCACGATGACACCCCGACCAGTCTAGAGGAGGTTGATCCACAGTCTGAGTGGATCATTGAGGCTACAGATGCAATCACTGAGGCTACAGATGCAGTCTTTAGTGACGAGGACCTTGATTGGGTGGACCAGGCAGAGAGAGAGGCTGAGGTTGTAGCCACAGCTGAGGAGGAGGCTAGAGCACAAGGAGACATAGCTATTGTTGGTGAGAGTGGCATGGAGAGTCAGACACAGGCAGAGACTATGGCTGCAGCTGCAACATCATCCAGGACCCTTAGACGCCTTCATAGGAAGGATGTTGGCTCCACTATGCCATAGAGTCATAGACTTATAGCTATTGTTTTGATATTTCATATTTGTATGGAACATTTAATGTCATGGATTTCATATTCCATGAGTTTTGTATACATTTGACTAATTTTATATATCTAAGTATGCTATTTCCTTCAGCAGTGCAACTACAATTTGTGTACTTTATACTTATGTGATCGTTGTATACTTGTGTATGTGATCAAATTTGCTTTTATTTGTGTTGTATTCAATGAAGGGTGCTTGAAACAAGTTTTAAATCCTTAAAAAATCTCTAAATTTCTAGGGTTTTTTCAACTTCTTTTCATTTTGCCAAGTCCGAGTCCCGAGTCGCCGAGTTGTCGAGTCAAGTCACCCGAGCCAAGTCCGAGTCTCGTAACTATGGTTCTTACAGTGGTATAAGAGCGATTTCCTGCTAGCCTTATGGTTTGAATCCAACTTCGTTGATGCAACAAAGTGACAAGTACAAAAGGTATATTGCAAGGGAAGACAGAAAGCAAAAACAGTGGCCACAACCTTATCCTGAACAGGACACCTTTTCAGCTGCAATAGTAGCAAGACAGCAGGGTACTGAGGTTGGTTCATCCAGCACAACGGATGAGAGAGGTGGTGGTAGCCCACCTAGGAATGAGCTTGGAAATGAAGAAAGAGAAGCACAAAGATTTTTAGACACATGGCAACAGGGCAACAGCAGGTTGCAGATGCTTTGCGAGCACTTACAACAATGTTACAATAGATGAACCCTCATGAAAGACAAAATCATGAACTAGATGACAACCATAGTGTGGTTGGGACTCCCAGGGCACAGAGAGCACCCACCCATACCATTGATAGACCTACTAGATGAAGAGGGAGAGGCAATGTTTGCAGATAATTTTATGGCAGCGAATGATGAATGGGAGTTGTTGACACCACAGGTTCGGGAGCGCATAAGCTTTGACAGATTTGTAAGTCAAAGGAGAGAGCATTACAGAGCAAAACAACATCAGAGACCAAGAGACAAAAACAATGACCTGAAATATGCCACCAGCAAACTCACATTACCTACATTTGATGGCAGTGGGAAGGTTACAGCTTAGGCTTGGGTTCACAAGCTAGATACTTTCTTGACTCTTAGACCCATGGCAGAGGAGGATGCAATAAAATATGCCACTTTACACTTGGAGGGAGTATCCCATGATTGGTGGTACCATGGGATGGTCACGTTGCAGCATAACAGCATCACATCAGGAGTTCATTGATAGATTGATTGAACGCTTTGATAAGAAAGACCCAGAAACATATTTCAGGGACTTGGCTCAACTCAAGCAGGTTGGGAGTTTGGAGGGTTATATTGGTGATTTTCAGAAATTGTCACTTATGGTTCCCAATATATCTGAGAGAAGATTAGTTGTGCTATTTATTGAGGGCCTATTGGAACCATTGAGAGGGTGGATAAAAGCTTTTGAACCACCGACACTACAGGAGGCAATGAAAAAGGCTAGAAGTATGGAACTTGCAGCCCCACAAAGCAAGTTCTCATCTAAGGGATCCTCTTCATACAGGGACAACAAATCATTCTCCAAGAAGAAGGAAAAATCAGATTCAAAGGGCAAATCAGCAGCACCTCTAGATCAAGATACACTCAATGATTTGCACAAGAAAAAGTTGTGTTTTTACTGCAAAGGGCCCTATGATGCAAACCATGACTATCTATTCAGGCCTAAGGGCAAGGCTAATCGAATAATGTGGGCATTCTATGAGGATTCAAAATCTGAAAAATTGGACCAGCAAACTGATCATGAGGGATCCGAGTCAGAAAAGTCCAAACATGGGGCAGAGAAGTCTGAAAAAGAGGCTGAGAATGAAGCGGAAGTGAAGCTTCAAGAGGCACGTCTCACTAGCATACAGTGAGAAGGCTCTTTCAAAATGCGTGGTGTCTTAGTTGGACAGAAGATTATTACTTTGCTTAATACAGGTGCCACGCATAACTTCATTGATGCTAGGTTGGTTGAGAGGCGTGGGATTCGGATTGAGGAGTTTGAAGGTATAAGAGTGAAGGTTGCAGATGGCTACACTCTTAAGTCTGATAGGATGATTCCAAACCTCCCTATGTGCTTAAATAATTATGAATTTAAGGCAGATTTCTATGTGGTAAATATGGGAGATACCGATATGGTTTTAGGGATGAAATGGCTTCATGACATAGGTGAGTTTACCCTTAACCTTTGTGATATGGAGATGAGGTTCAAGGTGAACGAGAAGACTTATGTGCTAACAGCCATCAGAGATAGCAGCTTCAAGATGATATCATTCAGGAGAATGGAGAGACTCTTACGTCATGAGCAGATTGAGTGGGCAGCCGAGTGTATGTTGATGCCATCACAAGAGGAGCAGCAAAAATCAGTTTAACATCCAGACATATAGGAGTTGAGGATTAAGCACGGGAAGGTATTCAGTGATATTCCACCCGGTAGGCCTCCAAACAGAGGGATTGAGCACATCATAGAATTGGAGGAGGGTACCAAACCCCTGATAATCACTCCTTACAAGCACCTGAAGCAGCTGAAGGATGAAATTGAAAAGATAATTAAGGAGCTGCTTGCTATGGGGCACATTAGGCCTAGCAAATCACCTTTTGCTTCATCAGTAGTTTTGGTGAAGAAAAAGGACGGTACCCTTCGGATGTGCATTGACTATAGGGTCCTAAATAAGAGGATTATTAAGAATAGATACCCCATCCCTTGGATTGACGAGTTGATTGATGAACTTCACGATGCTTGTTACTTCTCGAAAATAGACTTGAGATCGGGTTATCACCAGATCAGGGTTAGAGAGCAGGACATTGAGAAGACAACATTCAAATGTCATTGTGGACACTTTGGGTTTGTGGTTATGCCATTTGGGCTAACCAATGCCCCCGCTACATTTCAATCCACTATGAACAAGGTCTTTCAGTCACGGCTGAGGAGGTTTGTACCAGTCTTCTTTGATGACATTCTGGTATACAACAAAACTTGGGAGGAGCATATTGCCCATTTGGATACAGTGTTGGGTATTCTTGACAGAGAGTCCTTGTATGCGAAGGAATCCAAATGTGACTTGGGCATGATGGAGTTGTTGTACTTAGGCCATATTATTAGTGCAGAGGGTGTGCGTATGGATCCTGACAAGGTCAAAGCTATTATTGAGTGGCCTACTCCTGAGAATCTTACTCAGCTTAGAGGATTTTTGGGCTTGTGGTCTCCCACAGATTTGTCAGTGGGTACTCACGTCATGCAACGCCACTTACTGACTTGACAAAGAAAGGGGCATTTGTTTGGACTCCTGAGGCACAGGAGTGTTTTGAGAAGTTTAAACAATTGATGACTTCTTGTCCTATCCTTGCATTACCAGATTTCACTAGACCCTTTGAGCTTCAGTGTGATGCCTCGGGTGAAGGGATTGGCGCAGTCCTTATGCAAGATAAGCATCTGATAGCTTTTGAAAGTAGAAAGTTAAGAGGACCTAAGAGGAGCTACAACATTTATGACAAGGAGATGTTGGCCATCATGCATGTGTTGGCCAAATTCAGGCAGTACCTTGTGGGCAACAAATTTTGTGTTAAGACAGGTCATAACAGCCTGAGACATTTCCTAGGACAGCGAGATCTCAATGATCATCAGTAGAAGTGGGTTAGTAAGTTGCAGTCATATGACTTTGACATTGCCTATGTCAAAGGGACTCAAAACGTTGTTGTTGATGCCTTGTCTTGATGACCACATTTGAGCTCCATGGTCAAGATTTCAGAGGATTGGAGACATCTGATTACAGCCGAATATGCCAAAGACTCTTGGGCCTCTGGCATAGTTGAGGGTTCAGTGTAGGACAGCAGATATTCAGTTGTAAATGATCTTATCATTTACAAAAGGAGGATCTTTTTGACCCCAGGATTAGAGATGAAGAGCACAGTATTGAGAACCTTTCATGATGTGCCCATGGTAGGACATCCCGGGTATTTCAAAACTTACAAGCAAGTTCAGGAGTGTTTCACTTGGAAAGGACTCAAGTCAGATGTTCTTCGGTATGTCAGAGAGTGTCCTATTTTTCAACAGAATAAACAGGAACACACCTATCCTGCAGAGTTACTGCAGCCACTTCCAATTCCTGACAGGAAGTGGGAATGTTTGTCGATGGATTTCATTACGAGCTTGCCGAAAGATTAGGGTAGAGACTGTATCTATGTAGTTGTTGATCGCCTCACAAAATATGCTCACTTTTTTCCAATAACAGCTACATATTCAGCTACACAGGTAGCAGAGTTATTCTTCCGTGAGGTATTCATATTGCATGGGTTACCTCGGAGCATTGTCAATGACAGGCATAGTCGGTTCTTGAGCAATTTCTGACAGGAGCTATTCAGACTATGTGGGACCGAGCTCACTCTGAGCACCAGCTACCACCCGCAGACGGATGGTCAGACAGAGATTGTTAATAAATGGGTGGAGGGATATCTCAGAACTATATTGCAGGGCAGCAAAGGGTTTGGGTAAAGTGGATTCATCTCTGTGAGTACTGCTATAACACCACTTACCATTTATCGATTCAGATGACACCGTTTATGGCCTTGTATTAAGGCGCCTAGCTTTCTTGACTTACTGCTGAGTGACAGTAAAGTGCCTAGCGTTGGGGATCTTTTGCAAGAGAACCAGGATATTATGAGGGCTCTTCGTGAGAATATTCAGAAGGCACAAAATCAACAAAAACAATATGCGGATTAGAAGAGAGTTGAGCATTCTTTTGAGGTAGGGGATATGGTGTATCTGATGTTGCAGCCCTATCGCCAGTCCACTCTTAAGAAGAGTAGTGTAGAGAAACTTAAGCCACAATACTATGGCCCTTTCAGGATCATCAGGCGGGTAGGCGAGGTGGCTTATGAGTTGGATTTATCGGCAGATAGCAAGGTACACAATGTATTTCATGTGTCATGCCTCAAGAAGGCATTAGGACATCGTGTTGTTCCTTCCACAGCGTTACCACCCCTGGATGATGAGGGGAAATTGATTCTAGTGCCTGAGGCCATCTTAGATGTTAGAGAAAGACAGTTGCGAAGACGGGTCATCAGGGAGTATTTGATTAAATGGAAGGACTTGCCGATTGAGGATGCTACATGGGAGAGCGAGGAGATTCTGCAACATCTGGAGTTGAGATTGCTTGGGGACAAGCAATTTCAAAGAGGGCGGACTGTAATGTCCCCTTCTAGCTAGACCTCAATATTTCAATGGGATTAGCCTATCAGTCAACCCTCATAGGCTAATGGGATAGGATAGAGGGTCTTTGTGGAAGAAACTTGGTCATTTGATGGTTTTATTCTTCTCCAGGGTTCAGAGAGGTTCAGGTTTGGCCTTTGCAAAGGGTTCAGAGCTCAGTTTCTCATACTTACTATTTATAGTAAGTCATTCAGGCAGGGTTACTATTTATAGCAGGGCACCTCATTGGGGTATATTGTCAGTGTCGATCTCGATTTTTCAATTGGGTTGGAGAAATAAGGTGTTTTGCCTAAGTTATGATGTTTAATTATTATTAAAGGTTACTTTAATAATAATTAATATTTTTATGTTATATTTGCACTTTATACTTGAGGGGGTCATTGATACATTAAAAGGGGGCCAGTTTTAATTGATGTCTTGGACGCCAACTCCTAGACATTATTTTTAATATTTCTAAAGTGTAAATGTATATTATTTAAAATGATATTAAAAGGGAAAAAAGGGGGTCGACCCCTTTGAAGGAAATATATAAGCTGCCAGGAGGAAACCAAACTTATCTTTTTGGCATTTGACAACTTCATTTCATGAACTCTTTGGTGTTTGGAGAAAAGGGATGAGGGCTTTTGCATTGTCCTGAGCGTATCGGCGTTGGAGAGCGTAGCACCTTTAGTGTATCAACATTCTGAAGCTGTGAGACTATCAACTAAAGTTGCTCTGCTGTTGGCTTCACTTCAGGAGTCAAGTTTGTGCAGATTAGAGAGATATTTAAAAGGGTTTCAAGTATATTTTGTGAGGGGAAGAATTGGCTTAAGGCTGTCATTAGAAATCATTCAGCAAGTATTCTAAGGACTGTACCTTTCTGACTTCAGCGGGCCGTACAAGCTCTTACCCTAGGCGTGTTTCATCTAGGCTGAAACGCCTTTGCTCTTTCATGGCTTTCATCTCCATGATAGGCGTCTATAACAAGGAAGGGGTTTGATATCATTTTTGAGGTGGACAACTCAGTTTTTGCAGCAGGTCGAGCTTTCAATCAGTCTCATACATTGCTGGCAGCAACTCATATTTTGATATTGTGTGTTTTCTTCTTTCCGGGTATGCTTATCTATGTAAAAGCTTTGAAGAGAATATTCAATAAATAATAAAGATAGCTTGCAGCAGTGTATTTCTTTCAGTATTTTGTTATTTTCCAATATTTTATTTCATGCCTGGCATTATATTCAAAAATATAAAAAAAGCGTATATTTGCAAAAACACAAAAAAAATCATAAAACAAAACAAACACAAAAACAGCAGTCAGAGGCTCTCATTTAGAAGTTTCAGTAGAAAGCAGCTGTGGGAGAACTAGGGTTACACAATCCCATTCATATACCATAACCAGCACTTAGTTTTAGTTATTTAATCTTCACATTTATTTCAATTCATTACTCTAGGTAGTTACTGATGACAATTATTTAATCCTAGGGTAATTCACCAAATATATTTTAATTAATTTACCCTAGGGGTTTTTTTTAAAGGGATTTTGTACTCCCTTTCATTTTGGTGAACCCCTATGCTCGTAAAGCCCCTTAGAGTTTCTCTTTAGGGTTTCTCTTATTATTTTTATTACTGATTTTCAGATTTCAGACTTATTATATTTTCTAAAATTCATAGCTACTCTTGATTGATTACAAATTATCTTTCTAGGGCTTGTTTATGCCAAGAGCTAGTTGAAATCTTAATTTACCTTCGAAAAGAAGTGCTCAAATATGTTAAATTTAGTGATCAGATAAGTGCACAGAAAATTAATTCAAAAACAGACACAGAAACACAGCATATACCCTGGGAAAACCCTCCTCTTGAGGGAGAAAAACCCAGCAACAAAGATATCTCTTTTATATATAATAATGGCAACAATTCTCTTTACAATGAGGCCAATACAAGGCCAATAACCAGCATCAACTCCAGATGCAATAACAGAAAGTATTCTGCTCTTCCTTGTGGTCTGAATCTGCACTTAGAGAAATTCGCAATCTGCTCTTGAAGGAATTCGCACTTGGGAAAATCGCAATCTGCACTTGAAGGAATTCGCACTAGAATGAAGGAGTAATTCGAACTTGCTTGATTGTTGCTCAAGGAGAGAAGTAGTCTTTAATAAATACATGGCCATAATAGACCTCACAAGGTCGGCCTCATACATAAGTTACAATTTGAATAAGTCGGCTAAGATACAAAATAGTTACAACTCATAAATGAAGTCGGCCCCAAGAAGTTAAGTAACCTTTATGATTTTCAAATTATACATGTCGGCCAAATCATAAGACATGAGATAATGAGTATTAAATGAATAGTCGAAGACTACATTCAGTTTAATACTCTCTCAAGGAACATGAGCTCGAAGGATCAACCGACGCTGTTAAACATTAACACTCCCTCTCAGCTAGGGAGAGATCTTCCAGCTGAAAATTAATTCTACATGAAGTTCATCTGCTATTGATGCCTGCAATCAAATATAAAGAGAGAGATATCACCTCAGTGTGATATCAACCAGCACATGGTTAAGTACTAGTGTCCATCTCACTTGCATGATGGTGTCACCTCAAGGTGATTTTCACCATGGCTCTCCCAGAGGGTGAAACACAAGTACAGAAAGATCATCACGGATTCTCTCACGTGATGTTGTCATGACATCCACCATGACTCAGCTCAGAGGGTGGAACCGAGGGCTTTCACCTCAAATTCTTCCGTCACAGAAGAATGTGCAGTAGTAAGTACAAGTGTTCATCACTTGCGTGATGTTGTCACCTCAATGTGACTTTCACCATGGCTCTCCCGAGGGTGAAACACAAGTACAACATATGTCATGGAGTCAGCACACATGACATCCACCATGACTCTCAGAGGGTGGAAACAAGGGGCCACCTCAAATTCTTCCGGGCCACGTAAGAAAGTGCATTAACAAGGATTCTCACTCTAACTTCTCTCACGCAGAAGAACTCATACAAGGTTCATCGATCGACTCATATCACAGCCGATTCTCAGTTGTCTCGCAGAACACCACTCACAGATACAGAATATTCGCCGCTCATCAGTGCTAATGTACCTCAACTGTACAGCCTTTCTCAGTACCATATCTCTCATATAGTGGTACTTGATCTCAACATGCTTGGTTCTGTCATGAAACACAGGATTGACAGAGAGCTTTACACAACTCTGATTATCACAATGAATAATGGTGGGCTCCATTGATTGTCCAAACAATCCTGCAAGGAGCTTATGAAGTCACACTGCTTCTCGAGTTGCCATGCAAGCTGCATTATACTCGGCCTCTGCTGTACTCAATGCTGCAGAAGACTGCTCCCTGCTGCACCAGGAATTCATGGCAGAACCCAAACTAAAGCAACAGACAGAGGTGCTCTTCCGATCTGTGACACGACCTGCCCAATCAGAATCGGTGAAACCAAGTAACTCCAAGTCTGCATCTGAAGTATACTTCAACCCATATCCAACTGTGCCACGCAAGTGTCTCAGGATATGTTTAGCTGCATCTTCTTCAGGTTCAGCAGACTCCCTCTGAATCTTTAAGCACATGCATCAATCTTTCGACCTCTTCATCCAAGATTGCCTGCAACACTTCAACGCACGCCTCTTGGTATTGTAGGGAGTTTAGGATAGTCCTTCTTGACCTCTTCTATTCTGAATAGGATTGCGGAGCTACCAATGACAAATCCAGAAGACAATCTTGAGCGGAGCTACCAATGACAAATCCAGAAGACAATCTTGAGCAAATCTGATCTCAGCAACTGAAGGGATCCTCTAAGGGTTTAGCACAACAATCTTCACTTCTTAGTGAGTTACAAGACTCCCTCTTGATCCTTGCTTCAGAGATTGCAAAGAAGACTTCTGGAGGTGA